>CM067377.1:97700742-97765438 GCA_034510155.1 Eucriotettix oculatus
TCTTCTCGGGTCTGGTCCACTCGCCTGTCTTCTCGGGCCTGGCCCACTCGCCTGCCTTCTCGGGTCTCTGCTCCACTCGCCTCCCTTCTGGGGTCTGACCCACTCGCCTGCCTTCTCGGGTCTCTGCTCCACTCGCCTCCCTTCTGGGGTCTGATCGCGAGCCACCCATCGGCTTCCCTTTTAAACCTTCCGACGGGAATTCCCCTATTTCTCAACATTTCGGGGTTCCCCGCCCTCATTTTTCCCACGGGGGTTCATCATCGTCATTTTTTATACACGCAAGGCGGGCCTCCCCCGCGGGGAACCACCATCTTTCGGCCGACTAGGCATTGTTGTTGGCCGAACTGCGCCTCATAACGCCACAACCTTACAAAATCCCCCTTTTTAGCACTATATATATATATGTATAAAAATGATCTTCCTAATACCATAGATTCAACTTCTAAAAGCTATCCTCTTTGCAGATGATACTAGTGTAATAGTAAAAAGTAACAAAGACACACTAGAAGAGGCAAGTAACAATAATTTAACTAACCTGCTAACATGGTTTCATGCGAACGGACTAACAAATAACTGTGACAAAACACATTTCATGCAATTTCACACACTCAACACAACTTTACAATCTATAACACTTAAATACGACAGCAAAAATGTAAATGAAACTTCCTCTGTTAAATTCTTAGGTCTCTTAGTAAATAATAAATTAAATTGGACTGATCAGATTAATCAATTACTTAAGAAACTCAGCTCAGCTACATATGCTGTCAGAGCAATGTCCACCTTCAGTGATTTAAAAACAAGAAAATTAGTATATGTAGAAACGTTTCTCGGGTTTCCAACCGGGTAGTCTCAGTAAACAGCGACGTTTCGACAGATAGCAACTCCGTCATCTTCCAGGCTGAAGTGTTTATGTTCCGTCCGAGACCCGTATATATATCCCCCATTAGGGTGCCCGTCGGCACGAAACGAAGCGTCCCGATTGGTTGTTTGGCTAGCGCCATGCGGGTGGGGTGGGGGTAGGCCCCGCTGGACCCACAGTCGCTAGCCGACTGCTCTGTGCTCAAGGTCGTCATCAACATAATATTGATTGCTTCCAGGATCACACTATCCCAGTATGTCCCAGCATGATCTAATATTCTATTCTATTCTATTCGATAAAACTAAAATATTAGATCATGCTGGGACATACTGGGATAGTGTGATCCTGGAAGCAATCAATATTAGATCCTCGGACCAGCTAATGAACCGGGACGGAGGCTACCAGCTTAGCACGGCGTGGGTACCGATGATCGGGCGGCTTCGTGAGAGGGGGCTTACGGGTCGCCGGCCGGATGCTTACCCGCCTGTTGATGACGACCTTGAGCACAGAAGCAGTCGGCTAGCGACTGTGGGTCCAGCGGGGCCTACCCCCACCCCACCCGCATGGCGCTAGCCAAACAACCAATCGGGACGCTTCGTTTCGTGCCGACGGGCACACTGATGGGGTATATATACGGGTCTCGGACGGAACATAAACACTTCAGCCTGGAAGATGACGGAGTTGCTATCTGTCGAAACGTCGCTGTTTACTGAGACTACCCGGTTGGAAACCCGAGAAACGTTTCTACATATTCTTCAGCGGGAAAGCCTTCGTTCTTTAAGAAAATTAGTATACTTTGCATATTTTCATTCTATTTTATCATATGGTATTATATTTTGGGGCAACTCAGTAGGCATAAAATAAGATTTTTATTAGTCAAAAACGTGTTATTAGAACAATATGTCTGGTTTCCTCACGAACTTCTTGCAGAACTCTGTTCAAAAAGTTAGGCATTTTCACTTTAACGTGCCAATAAATTTATTCATTGATGTTATTTGTAATCACAAATAGGCACTTATTTGTGATATTCTGATATTTCTGATATTCATCCCTTCAATACAAGGAACAAAAATAATCTGTATAAAAAATGTAAAACATTGTCAATTGCACAGAAAGGTGTGCATTATTCAGGGATATCCATCTTCAACAGACTGCCGCACAGAATTAAACAGTTGTCCGATAATCAAGGTAAATTTAAGACTGAATTACGCTCATTTTTGCTTAGTCACTCCTTCTATTCAATAAAAGAATTTATAGAAGAATCGGAGAAGAGTAATTAATTAATTAGTTTATAATACAAAAAGTTGTTATAAGTATATTTATCTTTTATACAATAAAATAATGTAATAAATGTACATCCTGACCCATTCCACATCCTTGAAGCTTAGCTTCTTTACAGGATCTACGGAATATGATAATAATAATAATTATTATTATTAAACTAAACAACATTCCGTGTCACAGGACGTCTACAGCTTGCTTTGTGATAGTTGAAATGTCGCAGCGGCGACGTTCCTCGTATCAGTGCGCAGTTCTTCTTAACCGTCGTTTATGCAGCAATATTAATATTTTCTGAATTCTCTTATCGATATTTAGTATTTTACGTATTTAATAACAAAACACCACACCAAGTAATAACACTAAAACAGCCTTCCACATTAACTACGTGAAATTGGCTGTGAGGGACTATTTTTTTTTCAATTCCAAGGTAATAATGTGTATTCTCCTCCAACATTTGCGAGAACAATTAATTATTAATCATTATTAAATTCTCTTCAAGAAATAAGTCAATACAGCTTCCTATCCCGACTGGAAATATTGATTTTAAAACACAGTCACTTTTCTTAATCTTTCGCAAAAAATTTTTATTTGTACATTAAAGCCGTGTCCACACTTGCGAGCAACGAACCAAGCACGATACTGTGCGCATGCGCTAGATCAGCCAGGGTTGCTCGCCGTGTTTTCCATCTGTTGTCGGTATTTTGACGAAACATCAGAGGAATGCTCGGTTCGCGTGCGTCGTAGTATGGACGCCAGCCGAGCCGAACCGAGCTGAGCACTTTGGCTTGCATCAGAGAGCTTAGTACCTCGGCTTGTGTTCTGTGATTGTCTCGATCATTTGCGATATACCTTCAAGATGATGATGATGATGATGAAGACATCGGATTGGGATTGGTCCCAAGAGCGGACTCTGAAATTTATCGATGCTGTTAGGAGCCACCCAGCTATATGGGACTTAAGATGGCATAAAACTGATACAAACTCCGCACCTCTCACAAAATCCACAGTCAACTTTATTTTGGTAATACCTCACATAATGAGGCAATTTGCCTTGTTACTTTAATTCTCATGGCATGACGTATTATATAGATTATATAAATATTCCCAATTAATAGTTATCTACATTTACCATTGGATATTAATCCTAAATTTCTTTCATATACAAGTAAAAATATTTAAAAATATGTATTACACGTGTTTAAGTTTTTACAATTATCTAAAAAAGGATGAAAGCTTGAAAATATGGATTACTCTAATTGTATTTCAACCGCTACTGCTCGATCACATTAATTTGTAAATGTAACAATAGTTAAAATAAATACATAAGAATTTTTGTATCATTAAGTCAGTTGCAATTGTCCCCTAAATAAATTAACATTGAAAGATGTGAAATTATCACGTGACAAATAATTGTAAGAACACTAAACTTTAGGTGTGGTTTTATGAACATCAGTATTGTTAAATGTAATCAATTTCGAAATTGTAAAAAAAATTATTATAATTAAGTTTTCATTTAAAAAATATTAAAAGTCGTTTTCTATTACATTACATCGCAATATTAATAAAATAAATTACCCGCTTCCTACATGTTGCGTTTAATAAATCTTTCCTCGGCTCGTTCCTTACAATCAAATCTCTTGTTTGTTGCTACACTCACTGCTTGGAGTATAATGTCTTCAAAGATGAAGATCGACTCCTTTCTAGTGGCTCGTGTTCATAGGCCGCTCGGTTCGCGTGTGTTCGCTGGCACTAGAACGCCGAACCGAGCAAGTTTCAGCTTGTTGCTCGGTTCGTGCTCGCAAGTGTGGACGGGGCTTAAGTAACAAGACACATTGCAATACTGAGCTGGAACAAACTCAAAGAGCGTCGTAAAATACAAAAGTGGCCATTTGCATCTAAGAAAAAGAAAAAAGGAGAGAAAAGAATCAGATATGCAATAATATTGCATACCTGGCTTGTAATGAGATATATAGTAATAGTTGATTATTTTTGTTCAAACTTGACGTTGGGTACATCCCGTGCGGAGTGACTTAGAGATTCGTTTTCTAAAATAATGCGAAGCCTTAGATGGACATTGCATATATATTTGTGTGTGTGTGTGTGTTGTATTTATTAAATCTACAAATGGGCAGATGCCCGGTGGCAGATACATAGAACTTAAACAATAATCAATAAACTGGTCGTAAGGACCATATTTAACCTATAATTGAATGTATAATTATATTCAATATAAATAAATAAGTGTGGAATCATATTATTAGGAATGATTTTTTTAAAAAAAGAATAGTATTGTTTTTGCCTGAAAAAAAAAGAAACAATACAAAAAAAACTGGAAATATATTTCACTGTAGTATATTTTTAGAGATTTCGCAGCACTGATCACTTCACTACACTGCACTACACTACACTAAACTTAGATTGAGTCGAAATTTTCTTTCTGTTAGAGGAAGTTCCCCAAACACTCCTGCAGGCAGATTGTTCCAGTCATTAATTGTCCTATTTAGGAATGAGTATTTTCCAACGTCTGTTTTTTGGTTCCATGCTTGTAATTTAAACAAGTGATCACTCCTCCTCCTCCCGTTCCGAGTCGATTCTTTCATTCTATCTCGGATTCCCTGCCAAGGTTTTTGACCTGCAAAAGCTCTGTAGAAAATGTGTAGCCTAGCTCTTTCTCTTCTTGTCTGTAGCGTATCCCACCCTAGTCGCTTTATCTTTTCGTTCCCATGCCCAGGTCCTATTTGTACGAATTTTGCGGCCCTTCTTTGCACCCTTTCTAAGGATTCTATTTGACCTATCCTGTACGGATCCCAGCATGCTGCACCATATTCCATAAGTGGGCGTACTAATGGCAAATATGCCATCTCTTTAGATTTCGCATTCCCCTTCTTGAGTGTTCTCATGACATGCTTTCCTTGTAGCATAGTTTACCTGCACACAGCTTACTGTTAAAATAAATGCCTAGGTATTTACAGTTTGTCTCCTCGATCACTGTTTCCCCATCTATTTTATGTATCCAGGCATATTGAAGGCACATTTTAGTAAAACTAATCGCCTTACTTTTACTATTGTTCATTTTTATTTTATTTCGCTTAGCCCACATACTTAAGAGTATCTAAGTCAGTTTGGAGAGCAGCTGCGTCTTGCTCCCCATTTATTTCCCTGTAAATTACGCAGTCATCTGCAAAAAGTCTGACCTTAGAATTTATATTATTAGGCAGATCATTAATAAAAATGAGAAACAACAATGGGGCAATAACTGATCCCTGGGGGATGTTACAGATCCGAGTTCTGAAGTTTCTTTCCCAACTTTGACTTTTTGTAGCCTATTTTTTAAGAATTCTTGCACCCAGAGAACTTCTCTTTTGTCAATACCTGTCCCATCTAACTTCTGGATCAAGATGTCGTGAGGAACTACATCGAAAGCCTTTGTAAAATCAATAACAATTGCGTCTATTCTACCACCCCGATCGACTTCGTCTGCTAGATCATGAAACAAATTGATTATCTGACTCTCACACGATAATCCATGTTGGTTTTCAAAGAACCACCCTTCAGACTCAAGAGCATCCCGAATGTACGTAGTTATTAGGTGCTCCATGATTTTGCATACTACTGAGGCTAGACTAATATGTCTATAATTTCGTATGTCCGTTTTATTTCTAGATTTAAATACAGGTACAATTATTCCCGTTTTCCAGTCTGTTGGCAGAGTTGAGTTATTTATAGATATATTAAATAGCCTTATTAAATACGGAATAATTACCTCCCCACCCAGTTTAATTATTTCTGTGGAGATGTCATCTGGACCGCGCGATTTTTTTGTTTTTTAATTTACTAATTCTCCTTCTTACTGCCTTTGCCGTGATATGGAAGTTTTCGGATTCGGAGTCATATTTTGTAACCGTGTATGTACCGTTACATTTGGTAAACACAGAAACGAAGTACTCGTTCAGCACATTTGCCTTTTCTTTATCTGAAGTTAGATCCGTGCCGTCAATTTTTAAGATATCTAATATTTCACAATTCGCTCTGTGTTTACGAATATAGCTATAAAATCTACCCCAGTCTTTATTTTCATTTATAATGTTAAGTAAAAACGATTCCTGTGCATTTTTCTTTTCCTTAACTAATAATGTTAATAACTGACGGAAGTATAAATAGTTATCATGGCTGTACTCCTTTCTAGAAGCATGCACGTCTAACTTTTCTCTTTAGCTGTTTTATGCTTTTTGTATAATATTCAGGGTCACCATTGCGTTTTATTTGTTTCCGAGGTACAAACCTATTTCTGGCATCCAAGATGATGTATTTGAAATTTTTCCATATTTCGTTTATATCTCCCCGCTATTTATAAAGTCGCCCAGTTTCTCCCACAAGAAAGTCTGCAATCCTAATTTATTTGTTTTATAATATTGCCAACTGTATAAATGTTCATCTACACAAGTAGCTTCTACGTTGAATTCTATTTCTAATAGATCACTTTTGTGATCGCTAATTCCTGACAGTACGTTGCAGCTAATCAGGTCTTCCGCTGGCCTAACAAGGAAAATATCGAGAATATTATTTTCTCGTGTCGATTCCTTTACTACCTGCTCGAAGCCGTTATCCCACACCAGAGGATTTACGACTATTTGCTTTCGGGAATTTCCAAGCTGTCCTTCCCAGTTAACCCCACTTATATTTAGATCACCAGCTACTACGAATTTCCGGCAACTCTGGCTTAGCATAGTTTTTTCCGCTATTGCTTCCAGAACTGAATTAGTTTCGTTTGGGGGCCTGTAACAAGCTATTATGTTCACGATGTCATTTAAACTCTTGATTTCTTCGTTTCCATGTGACCATAGTATGGTACAGTTGAGTTCAACTTTTGAGCAGATAAATACGCCCCCTCCACAGTCGTCGTCTCCGCCGCTACCGTCGTCTCCGCCGCTACCGTCGTCTCCGCCCCCAACGTCGTCACATCTGCCGTTTTCGACTCCGCAGCCGCCGCCAACGTCGTCTCCACCTTTCTATAATTCGAAGACGCAATTCTCGCGAACAGCGATCCCAGAGCAGTTGATCCACTGCGGTTGAGATGCACACCGTCACGACCAATATCCCTGTTAGTTCCATCCACAGGCTTTGTGCACTACGAGTTACCTGTGCCTACAGGACAGTATCGGACGATGCTGTCTGTGTGGTGGCAGGAATGCCACCGGTAGACATTCTGGCCGATGAGTGCAGCAGACTACAAACAAACAGAGGTCTGGAAGGCAAGAGAGTTGAGCGACTCAAAACATATGAAGAATGGCAACGCCGTTGGGATGAGTCCAATAAAGGCCGATGGACCCATAGGTTAATAAGATCAATTAAAGACTGGATTGATCGGAAACACAGAGAAGTGAATTATTATCTCACTCAACTTTTGACCGGTCACGGCTGCTTCGGGGCATACTTCTACAGGTTTGCCATAGATAATTCACCTGCATGCCCTGAATGTGGACTTAATGAGACACCAGAACACGTGTTTCTCAGTTGCTCGAGATTTTCATATGGGAGACGAGCATTAGAAAGCGATATTGGAACTTCAATAACACCAGATAATTTGGTACCCAATATGCTGCTTTCACCTAATACCTGGAATAAAGTAAGCGCATATGCCTCTACAGTAATTCAAAGATTAAGAAATTACGAAAAAGAGAGAAATAATAATGTTTAAAGGAGACAGAGAGAGCTTGACGCTACGACTGCTTCCTGTGAAGTAATGTCTAACGACGGTCCCACAGGAAGATACACACAGTCATCGTTGGAAAGGGAGGTGTTTTTAGTGGGTAGAATCCCACACTACTATCCAGTGTGGACCCTGAGATAGTGTCTTTAGAAGATTTTCACCTGCCCTCGCAAAAAAAAATCCCTGTCCCGAATCCATGAGTATGGATCCACATAGTGAACTCCAAGCTTTTGTGCCACCCATTCTAAACGATAATTTAGCTGCCCTATTCTGCGCCAATGTACATCACGACGCCTGATAACACCGCTAATGGTTATACATGCTTTAGGGTATTTTCTTTTAGTGGTTGTTACCAGGTCGTACATATCACCCATAGAGTGGTCCATGTCATTGCGTTTTATGTCATTCGTACCAACATGAATAACGACATGTGTGGTGTTTATTGGTTACACCATCAAAAATATTGTTGTACAATCAAACGAACAATGATAATAATAATGTATTTAATTTCAATAGAAATATAACTCAAATTAAGTTATAGTGGAAAACATATAAATTTACGATATCAATTTAATCATTAGCTCAGTCGGTAAAAGCAAAAATAATAATCTACGCAGCTTCTTAAATGGCTGCTCCCGGGAACGCGGGTGACGAACGATATAGTTGAAAATTAAATTCGCGAATCAGACGAGAATGGTTTGTGTGGAAAAACCGAGGTAAATTGCCGTTACCGGATGTTAACGCCTGATGACGTCGTTCTTCGTTTTTGTTCGTATGCCGGTTGTTCCTTTCCTGGGTCACGTCTTCTTCATATTAAGATTCTCTAGTGCCTCTCCTTCAGATCAAATGTTGTCTTTTTATTTTCTGTACTCCCACCAAATGAATCTCCTTTCTTAAATGTGCAGAAACTAAATTTTATACATGTCGCCTTGTTCTGCCACTGCTTCGTCTCTCCCTAGCGTCTCTCTCCGGCAGCCTCTCTGCAACAACTGTCTAATCTAATCTCTTCCAGGCCATCAACAATGTTGCAGACGGTGACGTTTTCCCGCCGACATTTCCCGCCTACTCAGCCCCACCAAGCCATTGTCGTCTTCCGTCCTGTATACGTAAATAACAAAACTAAATTATTTTTGCTTTACCCGACTGTAAGGGTCATGAATCACCACACATGGTTTGGGTTTTCATCTTCCCAGTTTTTGATTACCTTCTCCAACTGGCTCGTTCATATTCCCGGGTAGCACTTAACTGAAATACTTTCCGTTGTAGTGTGTCTCACAATAGAATCACCAAATATAATATTCGTGGAAGATTTTGGTTTTGTCCGAACCTGATCCGTAGGTTTATTAAAGTTCTTTAAACGTTCACTCTCCACCTTTAGCCGAATATTCTCTTGTTTCAGTTCACTAATCCGATTCTCTGATTTTCCTAGCATATGCTTCAGATTAGTAATCTCTTTTTGCAGCTGTGTCTTGAACTGCGGCATTCTCTCCAGTACACTTCCTGCAACTCCAGTTATCCTCTACTTGCTGATCGCGTTTTATTTTCTGGCAGCTGAAATGAAACCATTTTTTGCAAATGCTGCAGATTATACCACTCCTCAAATTCTTTTTGCAATTGTCACATTTAATTATCGTCACTCCCAGCATTGTAGGCCCTGGGTTTAACTCAACACCTCCAATCACCAAAAGTACGTATGTGTGTGCGTGGAGCCTTAATATTGCGGCAGTTTTCAGACCCTGAAAATTCGTTTGTAAGGTAAACCTCGTGCGTAGATTACTACTGAGAATCCATCACTGACACGGCAGCACTGCCTCAGTTTTCTTGGAGCGTGTGAACAGGTTGTTTTTATTTTGTTGTTGTTTTCGTCGTGGTATTCAGCCCTAAGACTGGTCTGATGCAACCCTCCATGCTAACCTTTCTAGGGCAAGCATTTTCATTTCCTCATAACTAGCACAACTCAAATCCTCCCTAATCTAATTAGCGCATTCCATCGTTGGCCTCCCTCTTCTGTTCTTACCAGACATATTTCCCTCTAATGCTAATTTTATAAGATCAGCGAGATGTTCTTATGAAATGTTATCTAATTTAAAATTCCAAAACTTGGAATTAATATTGGAGAGGGTCCTACTGCGTTACAAGTTTGTATTTTTCGATTTGAATTCGATTGCAGTTTGCTTTAGTGTGAGTTTGAATTTGATAATTAGGTTCAGCAAGCGTTTTGGACGGAGTTCGTATGTTGCACCTACTCGCCTACTTTCCAAAAAGAATTATTGTCAACACCTCCCCCCTCCCAACGGCACAAACTTTAACCAATTCGAAAGAATGATATATATCTATAAACGTACTACTATACAGGGGAAAAGCGAACAATATGGAGGACGTTCACCAAGATAAGGGATAGATTAATAGGCCACGTTTTAAGGCATAAGGGTCTTGTAAAATTAGCATTAGAGGGAAGTGTGTGGGGTAAGAACACAAAAGGGAGGCCAAGGATAGAATACGCTAAGCAAATTAGGGAGAATGTGGAATGGCTCAATCAATATTTTACTCTTATGCCTCAATGACGCTAAATACGTCGATCTATTACTGGACCTTAAGCGTACTTAAAAAAGAATCTCTTCTAAAACAAGCTTCGCTAAATGAATTGGCTATTTTTTCCGAAATCTTAAACAGAAAAAAAGTCTTTTAATATATGTTGTTATTGTATTCAGTCCTGAGACTGGTCTGATGCAACCCTCCAACCTAAGCTATCTTGGGCAATCCTTTTCATTTCCCCATAACTATCACGTCCTCCCTAATCTGCTTCTCCTCTTCTGTTCTTACCCCCAACATTTCCCTCTATTCTAATTTTACAAGACACTTATGTCTTAAAACTTGGCCTATTAATCTATCCCTTCTCTTGGTCAACGTCATCCGTATTGTTCGCTCTTCCCCTATTCTGTTTAGAGCTTCCTCATTAGTGATTCTGTCACCCAACTGATTTTCAGCATCCTTATATCTTCAAATGCCACACACGTAGCCCTGTTTTTTCGTATCATGTCTTCTAAACTTAGACGCAAAGACTTGCCCACAAACCAAATTGATCTTCTCCTAACTCACATTCTATTTGTCGTTTCATCCTCCTATATACAATTTTATTTAATATTTTGGATGCATGAGATACTAAACTAATTGTCCTGCGCTATTGACATCTACCAACCCCAGTCTTCTTCGGTGTGGGTATAATTATTATGTTTTTACTAAAGTCTTCTGTTATTCTTCCTGTTTCGTAGATTTCGTAAACTATCCTGAACACCCATGATATTGCTTTTTCGCCCATGTTTTTATCAACTCCGCTGTAATGTTATCAATTCATGGCGCTTTACAATTCCGACGTTAAAATATCCCCCCAACTCTTCATTATCAACCTCCTCTTCTTTTTCTGTTAATGACTGATCTAGATTTCCCACCGTGATACAGCTCTTCTAGATATTCCTTTCATCTTTCTTCTTTTTCTTCTTTATCCATAATTGGCTTCCCATCCTCTCTCATGATGTTTTTTCTAATATTTTTCCTCTCTCCGAATGTTTCTTTGATTTTCCTTATCACCTCTCGCTCACTACGTTGGACGTCAGTTTCCAACGTCGTACTAGCGTTAAGTTGATCTTGCTTAAATTATTTCTCTTTAGGGCGTGAATTCTGCTTTGCAAGATACACCAGATTTTGAGAAGGCAACCCGGACTAAATATGGGAAAGGGAGGTTAAGGAATAGGTACACAGATTATTTACATTAATTTTACACAATCTCATAATATCAATTTTATTCGCTATAAATACATTAATTAACAAATTATGACACACAGTTGATGTTAGTATTAGAATAACATTCAATATTTATATAAGTACGTAAGGGAAACAAAATACGATCTATAACTATTTGCCCGTAATGATTAATTTACGAGTTAAGCTAGGTTTACACGGGCAGTGATGTTCGTCGAAGTTGGGCTGGCTGTGCACTGCCTACCGTTCACATCTTAGGCAGATAACTGCCCACTTCTTCACTGACAATTCTGTGCAAGTGCTGCCCTCACTACAGAACGGGCAGAGAACTCTGATGCATGTTTATACTTCTCTGCTATTTTTTGGCAGCTACGACCGGTTGGATTGTTGATGTTGCATAGAGTCGATATATTGTTTAAATCAAGTTGAATATTTTTCTCCTTTGTGTTTTCGCGTACGCATAATGTCCATAAACAGGAACTAATCACTTTGTATTTGTGATAGAATAGACGTAACGAGGAAGGGTTCCTGAAAAAGTCAAACTCAGTATTACGCTACTGTACTATAGATACATAAAAATGAAAACTGTTGTTTAGTAATATTGCTTTATATTATTACTACAGAAATCAAGCAATAATAAAAACAGCACATGTACTTTGAAGTTGGTTTTCATTGTTTAATTGGCTCGGTTTCTATTACTTGTTTTATTCCCCTTGAAGGTGTCAATTACTGAACAAAACGAAATGAATTATTTTTCATTACGTGTGATAGTAGTATGTTTATAGCTATAAATCATTCTTTTGCGTATTTTTTTTCCAGTGAAAGTTTGTGCCGTTGGAGGCTGGACAATAATTATTTTTGGAAAGTTAACCTAAAAATTTATAGGCGATTAGGTGCAACAAACGAACTCTATCCTAAATGCTTCTGAACCAAAATTCTAACCGCTGTTCACAACAAAGATTCACCTACTCCTATCGCACACTATAACAAACTGCACGCGTATTGAAACTGAAAAATACAAACTGTTTTCCATTGCGCAATCGATACTCAGCCCTGCCTCACCGTTCACAATCGATAATTGACAACCGTAACTGCCACTAACTGGCCTCCCATGAGGGCAGCGTCTAGGTCGGTGGAGGGGGAACGTCAGTCATGACTGACATACTGTTGACACGCTCCAAGAAAAGTGAGGCAGTGCTCTCGTGTCAGCGATGTATTGGCAGTTGTCAGTGCAGCACTGACGTATGTTGACACGCCACTGACATCGCTGCCCCTCGTTTTCTGGCAGTCATCACTGCCCGTGTAAACCTAGCCTTAATGGCTCACTCTCAACGCGCAGGCGCCACAAGTGTGCGCGCGTAAGCCGTGAAGTCAAAGAGTCGTGATGTTATCTTAGCAGTGTTTTTTCCTATCTATGCTATCTCAGTTTTGTTTATTTGGATTCCGTGTTTTATATCTTAATGAAACCATTAACATTATTTATTTTTTAATTAATTTAGTTAATTAAATAGGTTTTACGCTTTTGAGGCTGAATGCCAGAAAAATAGACAAAGCGCGGGGGGAAGTCCTAGGGCAGTGTTTCGCAAAAAAGGTGACAGACGAGACTGTTAGGACAAAGACTGGACACAGGTCAAGGTGAAAGTTTTTTGGCGCGGGATATAAAAATAGTCGGAATCGAGGAGAGAACGTGAGATTTGGAGTTCAGGCCCGAGCTGGTGTGGAAGGCTTGTGGCCAAGTTGGGGGCACGGATTTGAACGTTTACGGCTACGACTATTTTACGTACGTGACGGAGGACAGGGTGAAAGAGTGGAGAATGTATGTGTGAGAGTGTGGACTCTAATTAATTTACAACCGGCTTCCTGGTCGGGCTTCGCAGGTCTGAAGAGGTTCCTTCCAAGCAAAGAAAGACGCTCTGTTGACAAAGACTAAAGCTAGGTTCACACGGGCAGTGATGTTCATCGAAGTTGGGTTGGTTGTGCACTGCCTACCGCTTACACCTTGGGCAGATAACTGCCCACTTCTTCACTGACAATTCTGTGCAAGTGCTGCCCTCACTACAGAACGGGCAGTGAACTCTGATGCATGTTTTTACTTCTCTGTTAGTTTTTGGCAACTACGTCCAGTTGAATTGTTGATGTTGCATAGTGTCGTTATATTATTTATATCAAACTGAATATTTTCCCCTTTCTGTTTTCGCGTACGCGTAATGTTCATAAACAAGAACTAATCACTTTGTATTTGTGATAGAATAACGTAACGAGGAAGGGTTCGTGAAAAAGTCAAACTCAGTATTACGCTACTGTACTATAGATACATAAAAATGAAAACAGTTGTTTAGTAATATTGCTTTATATTATTACTACAGAAATCAAGCAATAATAAAAACAGCGCCTGTACTTTGAAGCTAGTTTTCAGTGTTTAATTGTGTCGGTTTCTATTACTTGTTTTATTCCCCTTGAAGGTGTCAATTACTAAACAAAATGAAATGAATTATTTTTCATTACGTGTGATAGTAGTATGTTTATAGCTATACATCATTCTTTTGCGTATTTTTTTTTCCTGTTAAAGTTTGTGCCGTTGGAGGGTGGACAATAATTGTTTGGAAAGTTAACCTAAAAATTTATAGGCGACTAGGTGCAACAAACGAACTCTATCCTAAATGCTTTCTGAACCAAAATTCTAACCGCTGTTCACAACAAAGATTCACTTACTCCAATCGCACACTATACCAAACTGCACGCGTATTGAAAATTCAAAATACAAACTATTTACCATCGCGCAATCGAAAGTCAACCCTGCCTCACCGTTCACAATCGATAATTGACAACCGTAACTGCCACTAACTGGCCTCCCATGAGGGCAGCGTCTAGGTCGGTGTAGGGGGAACGTCAGTCATGACTGACATACTGTTGACACTCTCCAAGAAAAGTGAGGCAGTGCTCTCGTGTCAGCGATGGATTGGCAGTTGTCAGTGCAGCACTGACGTATGTTGACTCGCCACTGACATCACTGCCCCTCGTTTTCTGGCAGTCATCCCTGCCTCACCGTTCACAATCGATAATTGACGCGCAGTGATGACTACCAAGGTCCATCTGACCTCTCTCACATCACAGTCCTGAGAATTGTTCCCGAATCCCCTTCACATTAAAACATTAAATTAATTAAAGTTATATCCTATTTGCATCTTAAAATTAAAATATATAACAAAATCAGCAGGCATCTGCATTTTGTACATGACAATATATATATATATATATATAATATAATGTATAATATGATATAATAGACCATCTACAATTGTAAAATACAGTATTAGTCTTATTCATTAAACAGAATCTGTAAAATATTCTATATTATATGCTATAGTAACTCTAGTTGCGGCTCCTCCAAACGAAAGCATACTTGGTATTTCCGTAATGGTATTAATTTTTTTTTCCTGGAAATGAGGATTAATGTCCTTGATCTTGACTATTATATTTGTCTGACTGTAGAGCGTGTGTTCGCTAGTGTCTTACGCACTGAAGCAGTTAAACGGCTTTTTTGTGTTTTAATATTATGATCGGTACGAAGTTTCTTTCATTCTCAAAATTAGTTTAATAGTCAGTCAGGATTTTTTATAAAGTGAATAAAATCTTAATATTTTTAAAAAACACAAAGAAATAATTTAAAAGATATTATAAATTTATTATCAATTAAAAGTTAAAAAACCTTTTCGTAATTTGAATTTATATAAATTTAAATAATTTAATGAGAAAGTGTTTCATTTTTAAAGTACAATCGGCCCAAGCATATAGAAAATACCTTTTTATCGGAATTTAGACCCAAGAAAAAACCATTTACATTCTCCTCCAAAATTTGCGAATAGAAAATTATATATTTTTATCATTTAATTGAGAAATATGCTATAACTTCTCATCCAACTCACATTACTGATTTCGAAACATGCTCAATATTTTTAATATTCCCATCTGAATTAATATTTGTACCTCATATATTTGAAAATACAAATATATGGTGCAAATAAATAATCCACTTTAATTTTTCTTTTCCTGCTTTATGAAGGACTTTAGCGCTTTTATTGGTTAACAGGTTACATGAGGGTGATCCTGAAACAGGCAACTCCCTTTAATAGCATAGGAAGGGAATTGAAAAGAGGGGCTGCGGAAGGTAAAGAAAGTTAGCCAAGGGATAACTAGGGCCCCCGGGCTATGGTTTAAGGATCCTACCCGGTTTTTCACCTAAAGAGATACAGGGAAAACCCTAGAAAACCTGCATCATGCAGGTCGGGCATTGGGTACTCTTCTCAAGCCCTTCCGAATGTCGGGAGACGAGTGTGCCGTGGGATCGCAGCATTCCCTTCTCCACAAATTTTAGAAGGCAGTTGGCTGACTTTGTGAAACCAGATAGTGCACTAAGAAAGAATCAAATTATGAACAAGTTCCCTTCTAAGACAAATTAGTGTTGAAGCGACCCTAAGTCACCTGAGCTAGATCGCTCTCACTCATCAACAATTCAGCGTGCATTGCTATTCTTATGCAACACTTGGCGTTAATAACACAAGATATACGAATTTAAAACAGAGTGAACTAATTAAAAACTTTAAATTCCCTTTAAGAGCCATTTGCGAAAGATGCTAATGTCACATCGAAACGTCGGTGTATCTAAATTATATTATAAAAATGTTTTATTTTCCGAATTCAGATCCTACGAAAAATCATTTACATTCTCCTCAAACATTTGCGAATAGAAAATTATATATTTTTAACATTTAATTGAGAAACGTGCTGATATAACTTCTCATCCAACTCATAATACTATTTCGAAATATGCTCAATATTTTTAATATTCCCATTTGAATTAATATTTGTACCTCATATATTTGAAAATGCCAATATATGGTGTAAACAAATAATCCACTTTAATTTGTCTTTTGTAGCTTTTAGAACTTTAGCGCTGTTTTTATATGGGCTCTTATGGGCCTACGAGCTAGTTACACATACAGGAGTGGGGATGGCCGTCAGGCTACCAGCGCTGCTATTGCCTCTCTATCTATTTAAGATACTCTTTGGGTTAGTTATATCTCTGTCTCACCATTATACAGTTCCGTGACCCCGAGTTCTTCCACGTGTAGGCCTTCTGTTAGGGATTCGAAGGTAACTTAATTTAAATCACATGGGTACACACAACCGCACAGTCCAAGTTCACCCGTACGACTCACTAGCTTTTCCCACCGGATGGCGCTGTCCACTCTTACAATTCGGGATGGGACCATTCGGCGCGGCCCCTTCGACGCGAAATTCGCATAACATTACTAGACGTAAAGCAGCCGTTTCGGCACGAAACTCACTTAACATTACAAGACATATAATTTAATATTTATCAAAATTTTTAAATATATTCCTAAACACTTAATTAGTTGCAATACCCGAGAGTTGTAAAACATTAATATTAAAACAAGCTATAAGTATGAATTCCACAAATATGGACGAAACGTCTTAGGTTTAATAAATAAATATTAGGCTACGTTTTTATGACAAATTTTCTGGACTTTTCATTAATATTTTAAGATGCCAAATTATTTATTCATTTAACGATTCATAACAATAACTCATGAGACTTTTGTGTTCAGAATAAAAATCGAAATATTTATACATGAGTGAAACATACATTTTATAAAAGTAGCGATTTAAATTTATTTAAATTACTTGTCTTTTTAATAATAATAATAATAATAATAGGCGAATTGCTCTGATGTGATACGCCTCACTCATCAGTCTAAAATAAATATTATATTTTACATCTGAAATTATAATATTTTTCTCATAAATCTTATGGTTGTTTCAATATGTATTCTTCCACAAAACTGAATAATTTTTCACATTGAATTTTGTTTTTTTTTCCAAGTCCCATTAATGCGGATATTAAATGCGCGCATAGTTTGGCCAATATAACTGTAATTACAATCTAAACAGATACCAAGGTAATTCGGTAATTCGAATATCATAATTCAATAAATCATAAGTCATAAGTTTGTATTATTTCTTACTGCGTGATTTTACGGGTAAATTATTAATTTCACATTAATCTTAATCAACCCAATTTTAATGTATTTGTAAACGAAATGCAAAGGACAAATATTAAAAAGAACACTATTCCCAGATTAAATTTATGATAGTGCTGACGTTATAATTTGACGTCCCTATTTACTAAATTATAAACCATAGTATCTTACGGAATAATGGCTGATTTGACATGTAATTAATAATGATTCCTGAGTAAGAAGATCTTTTTATAGCAATTGGTAACTATCTTATTGACAAACAATAACCAAAACAACAAGAAAATTGACAGAGTGATGTTTTTCAATTTCAATTGTAAAGTTTCTTTCAGGGTTGTAATTATTAAAAGTATTGAGCAAATGGTTTATGTGGAATCTGAGGATGATACTAAAAAGTCATCATACTTGAAATATCTCAGTCGTTTTACATCAAAAGATGTAATACATAAGACTTCCAAATATCTCATAATTTGCACGAAAAAACGACAAAGAAAAATTCTTAGGGTAGAACCAATGATTTCGTGATAGTAAATGTTATTGAACGAAAAATAAGTGGAATTTATAATTACATTTATTAAGATAACAATTTTTAATAAAATAATTTTTGTCAATTTGGAGAAGTAGGTATCCCATCTATTTTTAAAACTTGGTGTAATTGATGCCTGGGGTGAAAATTAAATAAGAACACTTCATCTAATGATAAGAAAACATGATTATTAGTGACGATTAAATAGTCAAAAAGCTTAAAAGACGTTTTGACTGTAAAATTATTTTCCTCATTAAGAGAATTATATAAAAATATAGAAATGTTATGAAGAGGGCCGTTTTTAGAAGAAAGGATAATTCTGAAAGAAAAATTATATGCTAGAGCATAGGCTCTGGCACTATTATCAGAAGTTAAAAACTAGTAGGAGTTAAAAGTGCTACTGTCCACAAGTCTTTTCAAGTTAATTTCTAATTGATCAATAATTAAAGTAATGGATTTAATTTTTATTGCAAGTTTTATGTTTTATTTGTCTGATTATAACGTTTCAACTTTATAAAACTATTTAGTCAAATTCCTTTGGCAGATTCACTAAAGATGACATCAGGATTACTGGAAATGTACATTTTGGTGTTTTGCACAACTTACTATAATTTTCTATACAGAATTAACTCACTGTTAAAGTTTTCCATTGTAATTATGGAACTAACAATACGCTTATAAGTTATTCTTTGTAACAGTTATTTCAGCCTCGTTGCTTGCACAACAATTCAATTCTTGTTAATAATTTTTCATTTTATAACATAATTGTATTATACATATATATTGTAAATATTCATTTTTATTATAATCGTAAAAGATGAGGTTTTAAAATTTAGGAACGGAACGTCGTAAACGAACTACTGCTAATAAAGTTTATATCACTTTTTTCTGATATATAGGCTGTTTTTCATTTTATTAATATAAGATGTGTATTTGTATAAAATAACTTATTTGAAACAAGTGTCCACAATATTGTCGTTTGTCGCCACGTAATGTCCCCGCGCCCAACCTTGCGCCGAATCGTTCTAGACCCCTTACAATACACCCCCTCTCGGCGAGCTTCAACATCTCGCTAGCTGCTCGTAGTTTTCAGTTACTGCTTTAGTTGGAGGTCCGCCTCCAATTCGTCTGACGATATGTATACTAACTCACCGTTGGTATACGCGTCTCTGCAAAAATAGTATCAACGGTTAATACGTTTCGTCCGACTCACTCAGCAATTTTGAATCCATTGTATGGCTGTCACTCTCGATAGTTGTCGTCTCGCTAATGAATTCTTCGAACTCCAGCTCTTCCAATAAATTTCTGGTCCACTTGGCTTCCTTTAGGCACTCGTGAATTCCCATGATCTCAGGCTCGCAAGTGGATGACGCTACTCAACTTTGTTTTGTCGCCTTCCATCCTACTGTTGCCGATCCAATCTTGATAGCGTAGCACGAGTATGATTTTGCGTCCCTCGTAGTACACCAACTCGCGTCGCTTATTCCTCGTAATTTTCCTCCGCATCTGTCGTACATCAATTTGTAGCCTTTCGTTCCTTTAAGATATTTGTACACATTTCAATGCAGTTTCATGAATTACTTTAGGTTCCTTTGAATATTGTGCTAAAGAGCTCACGGTTTGTATTATGTCCGGCCTTGTGCCTGTGGATAAGTACATCAAGCACCCCAGCATCTCTTGATATTTTGTGGCATCTATCCTTGGTGAATCTTCGTCTTCATCCAAATTCTGTTGCGTTGCGCTCGGTGTTTTCTTTCAATTGCATTTTTCCATCCCAAATATTTGAAGGATTCTTTCGGCAAATCCCTCTTGGCTCAATTGTATGCCGCCTTCATTTTATGTTATGTCGATTCCCAAAAAGTGTATGTCTGTCTCCGTCAAGTTCAAATTTCTTTGCAACTCCCGATACGTTTGTTTCATGTCCATTTATTTTACCAGCATCATTATGTCATCGACGTATACGACGAGTATTACAATTCGGTTTTGTATTTTCTTCTTGAAACTCACGGGTCTGCTTTCATTCTTGAAATTCCAATCGAATTAACGTCTCGTTCCAACATTTCCCCGACTGCGGCAATCCATAGATGCTCCTTTTCAATCTGCAAACTTTGTTTCCTTTTTCTTCAAATCCGTCGGTTGTTCCATGTAAATTGCATGCAAGTATTCTGTGGATACAACATACATTTTCTTCTTCCAACCTTTCGTTGATGCAATTGCCAATAATGTTCGTATGCTTTCCATCTTTATTGCCGGTGCAAATGTTTCATGTTAATCAACTCCTGGTCTTGTACTACACCCGACTGCTACTAATCTTGTCTTCATTTTCTTGATACTTCCATCTGGATTTTCTTTAATATTGAAGATCCATTTCGATTTAATGACTTTCATATTGCCCTTCCTTTCGACTAGTTCCCAGACGTTGTGTTCTTTTAACTATGTTAATTCTGCGCGCATAGCTTCGGTCCATTCCTTGGCTGCTCGATTGTTCATGGCTTCCTCCGCAGTTTTAGGAATTTCAAACGCGATGTTTGCAACATGTTTTTTTCTGAATTCGTTGTGATCTTCTTATTCCACTTCCTCTCAATAGTTGTTCATTTCTTTCTGGCTCCATACGATGCCTTTTTCGAATCTGTACGTTCGTTTCACCCAGTTTTCTCCATCTTTTGTTAGTTATCATTTCAGCTATCGGGGGCACGTTCTCCTCTGGTTCCTCCTCTAGTTGTTCACGGTTACTTTAATCTTCTTCATTGTTTACATTTGTTGTGTTTTCCAATATTCGGGTTTGCCCTTCTTTCGCTTGTAATTCTTCTATCATCTCGACCAAATAATCTTCAGACACTTCCGCTTGACCTTGTAGTAAGTCTCTTCCCTTCTTGTTTTCTTCAGGACAGATCTCTACTCAAATAACTTCTGCGTGTATGCGGCTGTGTTAAACTTCTGTGTTAATTTCGAATCTTGTAATAGTGCTCTTGTCGTCACTAGTAGTGTCCGATTCATCCCTTCGGCTATGCCATTACTCGCTGGGTTTCCGGGTATCGTCAATTCGTGTTTTATGCCTTTCATCTCTCCATTTGTAAATTCAGTTCCATTGTCGTTGCGTACTAGATTGACTCTGTTTCCTGTTTAATTTTCTTTGCGTTCCACGGAGTCCTTAAAATTGTTGCTTTATCCTTCGTTTTTAAGAAATACAATTGTTTGATGACTTTATCCACCGACTATGTATTTCGCACCTCCCATTGATGCTACCGGCATGGGCCCGCAAAGGTCCATGTGTATTAAGTCTAACACGTACTTGGCACTCTCGTGTGTCACTGTCGCGTGTGGCTCTTGTGTTGCCTTACCGATAATGCAATCCGTGCATTTATCTAATTTTACATCCTTGTACTCGATTTCGTTGACCATTCTGTCTTTCGTCATCTTGTTTAAGTATTTCTCTCCCATTTTACCCATCCGTCTATGCCACGTCTGCTTCTCTAGCGCCGTCATGATGGAATCATCGTTATGTAAAACATTCCTGTCAATGTATTTGTTCAGCTCAGTTCTGATGACGTACGTCTTCTGATGTCGCTACTACTACGTTTTTCTTGTTCACCATTGATGCACCATTTGGTCGAATATGACCGAGTTCCCATTCTTCACTAGGCTTCGCACTGATAACAAGTTCATTCTTAATCTCGGTACGTATAGTGCATCTCTAATTGTAGTGTTGTACACTTTTTGTTCCACTCGGGTTATGACTTCTACATCACTTATGGCTGTTGTGTCGATTTCTCTCGCCTCTTCTGCCAATACTACTGTTCCATTGTAAGGCCTTGTATTCGTCATATTTTGATAATGCGGTGACATGTGAATACTACATCCGGAATCGATTCCCCAAATGTATTCGCTATCTGGGTCCTCTGATACTGCATTAGCCACGTCCGTTAATTTAATTGTTACGTGGAAGTTTTGATTGTCACCCCTCTCTGTTACTACGCTCGCTGGGTGTTGATTCCTCTCTCGATTGTTGCTTGCTCCACCTCCATGACCTTGACATCTTACTCGACCTCTCCAAGATTGTCCTCTAGCGGTTGAATTGTTTTCACTCTGTCTTGTATTTTCTCCTTTCTTCCTATGCCAGCAGTATCTTCCAAGATGGCCGACTTTGTTGCAATTGTAACAAGTTCTAGTTTCTTTTATTTTATGGTTTCTTGCCTGGTAAAGCGCATGGCTCTTGTTTTGTGTATTTTGTTCCCCATTCTTGCCTCTTCTTCTTTCAAGTCTTGTTTGATGTCCATTGTTGCCGACCTCTATATTCGGAGCGTCGCAGTTATTGTTTAAAATTTTTCATTTAGACTTCGCACTACGTGGAATACCAGTTCTCGTTCGCTAATTGGCTGTCCATAAGTAGCACATTTAGCTTCCATTGTTCAGGCTCTTGTAATTTTCAGCTGTCTCTTTCTCTCCCATCTTAATTTGTCTCAGTTCCATCATAGCGTCTATTAATTTGTCATGCGCTTTACCTTCGAAATTTTCTTTCAGCTTCATCCATAATTTTCTAGCACTAGTCCATCCAATAAACGGTCCGGCTTGGTCCGGCGATAATGTCACAATTTCCGAAACCGCCTCATCATTTTTGTATTCCCATTCTTTTTCTGCTTGGTCTTCATTTCCCCATACTTGCTCAGGTTTCTCGATAATTGTTTTGTAAAGTTTCTTATTTCTAAAAATGGCACCAATTTTTAATGACCACGTTAGGTAACTGTCCCCCCGCAAAATCTCGACTCTTTGTGTTGACAGTTCCATTTTGTTATCACTCGCGTTTTTTTAAATTTCACATCACTTGTCTGTAATTGTCCGTATTGTCTGCTACCAATTGTTAGGGATTCGAAGGTAACTTGAATTAAATTACATGACTACACACAACCGCACAGTCCAAGTTCACTCGTATGACTCACTAGTTTGTAGCTTTTCCCGTCGGATGGCGCTGTCCACTATTACATCTTCTTTCATAGTTCTTGACCTACTACTAATTTGTGCTCCATGCAAAATTCTACTGGCTTGTCTCCCCTTTGATTCACCAAGTACATACTTCGCAACTACATACCTTTCTCTTCCCTTTCCTATTACTGCGTTCCAATCAACCATTAAATTCTCGTTTCATTTAACATACATCATTATTTCTCCAATTTCTTTGTAGATTTTTGAATCTCTTCTTCCTATGAGTCACTGGTGGGTATTTAAACTATAAAATAATAATTAAAAATAAAAATTTATTCTTGAACTAAATAAGCTAAAACCGTAATTAACATAACTTCTGAATTACATTCTGTCAACTTAAAAAAATATTTACGCATTTCACAAAATATTTTTCGTATCCTATGAAAGAAAATAAAGTCTAGTGTGATTATATAATAATTACACTATTATTAGTGTATAAAAATATTATAAATATTTTAGTTAATCATAAATAGTTTATTAGGATTAATTTTATAATTCTTAAATTTCAGATTTTATATATTTCAATTATTAAAATATATTATTATTAAAAATGGTTACCAACATTTATAAAGAAATAAATTAAATAAACGAATATTGCAAATAAAAAATATTCTTTGCAACAAAGTATTATAATATGGTTCTTTTATAACGCAGGCATGTAATGGTTAATTATTGTTCAAATATAATATTTTCGATTGAATAAATATTTTTGTTAATGAGTCATTTTCTAATAAAATATTAGAAATATTAATACAAAAACTATATTCCTTATATTGAGAATCAACTGTGAATCATAATTTCTCAGATGGCCAAAAAATCATTAGCAGTGCTGTGTTAGTACCTTGATGCTCTGGCACAATGTAAATTGATCCAGAACGTAACGGCATAAGGGAATAAGAATAATTCTGTGACACAAATGTTGTATAAACTTGTAAATAAAATGATATTCGAAAATTATAAAATTGATAATAATGATTAATAAAACTTGAATTGTGCTTACCTAGGTCTGTGTGTCGTATATTCACTGGAAAATAAATAATTTCTAATCTGCTTCAGTTAAGTAAAAATTGTTACAAGTCAATAAGGCTACTAATTCATCAAAGTATAGAATTAGTTTATTGTAATCAAATAATAAACTAACTCAATAGAAAATTCTTATATTAATATCAGCAAATTTTTATGACTTATAGCCGATTTATTTATTGTAAGCGGAAATTTTTTTGTAGTATAATTTTAAATGTTCAGGTAATGTTCCTTTTCTGTTGAGAAAATTGTATATACTCTGAAATTTGGTCACAGCTGCAAGGCAATGTTGATCATCTTTGGTACCTGACGATGTATCCGGTCCAAGAGAAGGATGAATGTAGAAAGTATAGGTTGTTAAGTATGTCATTACTCCAATGTTTGATTAATTTGAGTGGAAATGTAGGTTAGTTGGTCATATTTGAAACAAATTCATCCAATCAGTTCAGCAATATATTATTTTCCATTATTATTTTTTAGTTTTTGAGTGCCGAGTGACAGCAGTTTTGACAACGCGAGAAGTTTACTTTGTATAATTTATTTCCTTGGTATTAAAATATGGGAAAATGTATTTTTATTCTTACGTCGAACGTATCTTGTATACTTTTATTTATGCATACGTAACATCGGCAAACTTGGTTTAGATAGTTAAAACACAGAATTGCTGTCTAATCTTGTACACAACAAGAAATGATAATGTACTTTTCTCTTAATTTGTATTTACCTAAACTATCTTTTCAAATCAAATAATTTGAAATTTGTATCACAGTTGTTATTGTACACTCAAGAGTTACAGTGTTATACTGTACTTTTAGGTTTTGAAAATTCAGCAGCTTAGCTGACCGACTTGTTACGGGATGGTGTGTCCTAAAACATCTATTTATGCGGGATGAGCGAAGAAGAGCTGCTGCGGAGAGCAGCTGAAGAGAGGGCCACCATAGTGAGCCGTTACAAGAAAGGAAGAGAAAATGGTGCTCAAATTGATCCTTGGGAAGATCCTGCATATGAAATTTATCATGTCACTGATCGTCATGGTTTCATTCAGTAAGTGTGTCATTTGGGAATTATTTTATATTTAAATTGATGGCAGAATTCAGATCATAATCTAGTCCCCAACCCTACATCATAACAGTATACCCTTAATACATCACCATCTCCTAACTCATTTATTTTGAAAAGTATGGCTTAAATGTAGGAAAATACTTGCATCAGGAGGAGGTATGATGTTGTCATTGTGATATTTTTAATTGTCTGTATCTCTTGAAAATATTGTTTACCCTAAAAAATTCTTTTCACATTTTATTTAACGTAACAATTATTATTTAACTGTGTAATAATTTAAAGACTAGGTTGCTGAACTGAGCTCTACCTAAATTGACTAAACAACAATGGTTGCTTTTCTGTTTAAATAAATTCAGAACTAGATTAGTTTTTGTTTCTTGTTTTGAGACATTTTTGTGTAAAGTAGGGAAAATCCCATGCTGAATGATAAATAAATGATTAATGATGAAGATAAAAATACTGATTTTGAAGATTGTCTAACTTGAAGGATATGAGCTCATTTACTTGTACCATCAAATTTTAAATTGGCCAAATAATAGTAACTTTAGTGACTTCATGCCTCCTCCCCAACCAAAATTTTAAATTGATATAAAAATATTGTTTCATTTTTTATAGTTGTACATTCAAATATTGACATTTAACATTGAATTGTTCTTAATTTGAGCTGTACATTTAAACTAATTAATAAATATTCACCTACATTGAATATATCCATTCATTAGCTTGGACAGGGGTTCTAAACTTGTGTAGTTCTTTTTTTCTTCTTTTTTTCCCACAGTCTTTATTACATGAAAAAATTTCTCATGTTCAGCTATAACTTAAGGCTGAGATTTCAACATTAGTTTATGTGGTGGTTAGGAACATGCTGTGTTCAGTACTAGTCTTTTGCCATAAATTCAAGCTTTCTTATGGATATACTATAAGTAAATCATTGCCAAACTATGTTAAGTTAAAAAACATATGTAATAATATATTCAATCAATTTCACAGGTATTAAACCATTTATCACATTCCTTTCATGGAATTGAAATAATTTTGTCTTATTTTAATTGTAATTAATGTACTGTCAGTCATATTCCAGATGATTCAAAATTTAAAGGTT
Organism: Eucriotettix oculatus; assembly: GCA_034510155.1. Classification (NCBI taxonomy): domain Eukaryota; kingdom Metazoa; phylum Arthropoda; class Insecta; order Orthoptera; family Tetrigidae; genus Eucriotettix; species Eucriotettix oculatus. The sequence continues at coordinate 97,727,107 of CM067377.1, forward strand.
AATCCTTTATGGACTAAGTAATATCGTGGAAACATTTAAATCATTGCCATTCCTATCAAAAGCCCTCACCATTCATTGTACAAATCATTTTAAGATCCAAATTAAACTGATTACCAAGTTTGTAAGACGTGTTTGTGCTATGGAAAACTAACAATTGCCATTTATTAAATTGAAAATTTTTAGTAATTGTAGAAAAATCGTCAAAATGCTAGAAACAAACATAGTAGTTGATAGCTATCACTTAAGTTAGTGAGATATGCTGTAGCACATATTAAGATTTATCATTGAGCACATCTTTATACAATAGTGCCTCATGTGTTGAGATTGTAATTATTCTCAATTTGACAGGAACAGTTATTTTATTCTCATCTTATGAAAACATTAATTTTGATATCATTTATTTTTCTTATTTATATTGTTTTAATAAATATGCTCTGTGTGACAAAAAATTTAACATTCCTAAAATTAAATTACAAACTGATGCCTGGAATGTGCGGAAGGATTTTAGTAAAAGTAACATGTATTCTTGCCTATGTTCAGAAAAATTATGAAAAATCTGTTAAATAATTGTCATACTACTTCTAGTGATAAACGCTTGCCAACAAAATTGGACCCCAATGAAGCACGCCAAATTCAAGTTGAAATGGAGAGAGTCAAAAAGTGGCTTAAGATGATGAACACATGGGAGACAGCTGTCACTACAGAAAAAATGAGGCAACGTTTATTTAAAGGACTCCCTAATTCAGTGAGAGGTCGTGTGTGGGGCTTGCTTCTAAATTTGAAAGATGTAAGAAAAGGGCAAGAAAAAAAGTATCAGGTAAATAATTCTGAATGCTTGATTAATGATAATTTAAATGTAAGAATTGACTCAGTGTTTTTTTGTTCTTGCTTTTTTCTGTTGTGATTTTGATATAACATATATTGCCCATTAAATTTGGATTTGAAGTTTTCTATTCAGAATATACACTGCTAAAGTAGTCCATTGGTATCATTTAACAAGAATGTACTATATGGACAACACACTTGCACCTTGACCATTAGGCTATGTTGCTGATGTGCCAGTTATAGTCAGTTTTGTAGGTTATACAGTTTATTTAGTTGAGATGGATAGAGAGTAGTGGGTTAGAGGAATTATTAGTTATAAAGAGCATCCAAGGTGCTCTACGGCTATGGTGGAGGCTTTGTGACATCCGGGTTCGAGTCCCGGTGGTGCCGAATATTTTCTGTTTTCTTCTTTTTTGATTCCTCTCTATGCTTAATATATGTCTTTCTCCAAGCATAATTCTTTGCCGACCTAATGTTTCAAAGCGTATTTCCTACCTTTCTCCCTCATTTTCTATCCTTACTTTATATATATATATATATATATATATATATATATATATATATATATATATATATAAAATTAATAGGAAAAGGATAGAGAGATAGAAAGTAGGTGACTTTACTGAGGTTCATGGACGGTAGACAGCTTGTAAGGTTCAGAGTACTTGAATTTTCAGAGGCACCGTCCCCTTCATCAGCCTACAACCAGTCGTTGGCTAGCCGATCACTGGAAATGTCTTCCTAACTTTCTTATGAACCATCTATGAACCTCAGGTAAGTCACCTACTTTCTATCTCTGTCCTTTCCCTATTAATGGTTTTAATTAACATGACAATGTCATTTCCTGATTCATATATATATATATATATATACACACACAGGTATTAAAGAGTGAAGGCTTTCCTGGTGAATTTGATTCAAATACAATTCTTAGGTTTCAAATAGAGGTAAAAGTTGGTTTTCCCAACGTTTTTACGGCAAGCTCCGCCATTGTCGTCACGTCTAACTTGTTGTGGAAACAAATTTTTACCCAGGTTGAAACATAAGCATTGTATTTGAATACAAATGGAAGTATTTAATAAAGTACTTTCTTTTCTTACTAGATATTGATTTATTTTCCAGGAAATGCTTCAGCTTGCCTACAAGTGGTCACCAGATATTAGGCAAATAGATCTTGATGTGAATAGGACTTATCGTGATCATATAATGTTTAGAGAACGTTATGGTCAGAGACAGCAAGCTTTATTCAATGTTTTGTCTGCATATAGTGTGTATAACTTAGACATTGGGTATTGTCAAGGAATGTCTCAAATAGCAGCACTTCTTTTAATGTATCTAAATGAAGAAGATGCATTCTGGGCATTGTCAGTTCTTATTGCTGATGAAAAATTTAGTATGCATGGTAAGAGAATTTATGTTTTGTAGTGTTAATTTTTAGTTTTCTTGTGTACTGTTTTTAATTTTCTGAAAATTTAGGTTTTTACATTCCTGGTTTTCCCAAGTTACTTCGCTATCAAGAGCATCATGACAAAATAATGAATAAATTTTTACCAAAACTAAAAAAACATTTGGATAAAAATGGCGTTGATACAGGAATATATACACTGAAGTGGTTTTTTCAGTGCTTCTTAGATCGGGTAAGTTGTTGAGTTTTGTTAAATTCTCATACTTATTTACAGCTGTTATTTAATTTCAAAAACATATAGCATTTTACATGTCATGTTAGTTTACTGTAATTGTAAATCTTATGATATTAGAATCACAAATTTGAGTCAATCTGTATGGAAAGTATGTATTGAGTATTTAAGAACTTTATTTTTACAGCCAAAATGTCTATTTATGTTGTATACAATATAAAAAGATGACTATATTGCAATTTTATGTATTGAATTTAAACATGTGGACCAATCAAATCACTACATGAGCGACTTCTTGGCATAGTATTCTGGAATAAATGCAGATTGTAAAGCATATAGCTGATACCAAGAATACTAATGATAAGAGTTACTGTAATGTAACTGTCTAAAACACTTAATAATTTCAAAAAATAGGCAAATGAAAGTAAAAAAGTGGATTGTAAAACATATAGCTGGTACCAAGAATACTAATGATGTTACTGTAATGTAACTGTCTAAAACACTTAATAATTTCAAAAAATAGGCAAATGAAAATAAAAAAGTGGTATTAAATATTATAAAAACAGGAAGCAAACATTTTGGTAACTGTGTGACATTGGAAAAAGCACTTTTTGCTGAATTGTCCATAGAATGTAAAAGTTATGGAATTATATTCATTAAACTGTCTCATTTGGCATACTGTCACAGTATTTTGGGAATCTGCCCTTATCATACTCCACTTTTACATTTGGTGATAACCTGGTTTGGGCCTCTAGAATACTTGTGATCAAGCTTGATTACATTACTTCCAATATATATGCTGTATGAATATAGTGTTCCAGGGTTTCAACCCATGTCAGTTCTTGTGAATAGTACGATATTTCAATGACTAGCTTCATCATTGTCCTCGGGTATTTTAGGACGATGATGGAGCTAGTCACTGAAACCTCGTGCTACTCACAAGAACTGACCCAGCTCTTGAAACCTGAGAACACTGTCTTCAACAGATTCAATGAGAGAACTTACATTTTTTATATACTGTATGGTAATACAACTTTGAATTGGGGATATGCTTGAAGTGGAACCAATTAACTGCTTTTCAACAACTTCAAATTGAGGTGCTGCCTTAGGCTGAACAATTTGTGACTAACTTAGTAACTGCTTGTTTCATCTTTCTTCCCCCTAAAATATCTATTGGTTAAAATGACTAGAATCACAAATGTGATTGCGTTTGTAAAGAAGCTATATGTCTTGTAGACAAAAGTGTGTATTGATAACAAAGTGAATCTTTTGAAAATAAAATCAATTGTATCTGCTTAAATAAGAGACCAATTTTACAGAATTTATTAGGTCAAATGTTTTATAGCTTCATTTCCATATCTCTGAATGTTTCCCTCATATAATAACCAAAAAGTTTTTTCTATTGCAATTGTGATAGCTCTGGGACCAGTCCTATGATATGAATGTCGTAACATACAGTTTCCATAAAAAGATTTATTTATAATAGAGGTTGTGTGAATATGTTTTAATTATAAAATAAAAACCATGTGCATTCACAATTGCTAAAAAACGAAGAAGAACATTATTATTGAAAACACTATGGAGGCAATATATAGGCATATATAGGCAAATCAGAACACTGTTCCTTCAGACTATATTTTCCTTTGTACAGGTGTTAATTTAACTAGTAATCCACCATTTTATAATTAATTGTAAGAAGTTATATATTTGTTTTCATTTTTAATGCATTTGATGTGGGTTTTATTACAGTCTCACCAATTTTACATAAATATTTTATTTATTTATTTATATATTCTTAACAGGTTCCATTCACATTAACTTTAAGAATTTGGGATGTGTATCTTTTTATTGGAGAGCGTGTTATTACTGCCATGGCGTTTACATTGCTTAAAATGCATCGTCGAACATTGTACAATCTTGGTATGGATGAGATCCTCCAGTTTCTTCAGGTGTGGTTTGGAATTTATTTAATATTTTAATAACTATTTCATGTTTGTTTAGTGCTAAGCATTCATTTACTATAAAATTGTTTCAAAGGTGTATGTGAAGAGACTCTTTATTTGATTTATATCTTCATTTATAAATAATAACTTGTTAAAAATATTGCCCTCAGGAGCAGTAATATTATTGTTACATTTTTGAAAATAAACTTGCATAAAATTTTCAGGGTTTATACTGATTTCAGAAACTGAAGTCTGAAATAAATTTGAATTAATTACATTATATCATGCATGGCCTTTTGGCAGCTGTTTACTGCTTCCACACATTAACCATAATAATAATATATAAAATATTCATGTGTTTTGGTATTACTCTTCTGTTCAAAAGTTTGTCAGAAGCATTTTTTTTTCACACAAAAAGGTGCACAGTAACTGTTACAAAGTTAGCACACACAGTTTTCATTCACTTAGTGAAATGTTTCCATTTTGCGCACAAGATGGTGAAACCTGTAGGCTGCGAGTTTGTCGTTTGACGCCCTTCAACTTTGTTTCTCAAATTTTCAATATGTGTTACCCAATTTTCAATAATAATTTTCATCACCCCCCCCCCCCCACCATACAATAACAATGTATAGAATGTAGTGATAATGTATTTTGGTGCTACATTACAACTTCAATTACAAACCATACAAATTATTCAGATAAGTATTAAATTTATTGATATTTATCAACACTAATCTGCTGCATTAGCAAAACCAGAATAGTTTTTTATTTTCAACTTTTCATTATGCCTGTGCCCCCTATATAGTTTGAGAATCCCTGTGTTATCTAGTAACAATCACGTGTCCATTCAGTTCTCAACATGGCATCTTTTGAGTAGAATCCAGGTCATAGATAATTTCTCTTGTCTTGTAGTTATTGATGCAGGACTAAACAAAATCACAATCAATGAATAATATGAAGCTTGTAGAAGATTTAAAAAATTTATTCCAAGTATCATTCCACTCCAAATAGAAATTCTTGACTGTAAATTTAATTTTCTTCTTGAGAATGACAGTAAATTCTCTTTCAGATTGAAATCTTTAATTATTTTTATTACCAAGTAGAAAATTGATTTGAATCAGCTACTATTCTACTGTTAATGTTAAAAAAAATGTTTAATAATTTTTGTAGATATAAACATAGGTATAAGAGTAAAAACTTAAAAGCACCCTGATCTACTGAATATGTCTTAGCCTAGAGCTGAAAATTAGCAACCATGAATCTGACTACCAAAATTAATGTTTGGTGTCTGAGTGAACAGAACACTGACAACTGCTGAGGATCAAGTGAAATGACATCCTGACAGAGAGAGGAAGTAGATATTGCTTTTGAAGTCTTATTTTAGTGTACTTGCAGACATTTATAATACTAAACTATCCTAAGGTCTTAAATTGAAGAAAGACAACAAGTAAAGAATATGGTTCTAAATCTAACTATAATTGGTTTTACTCTTGTTGTGCAGAGTCTTAGAATGCAAGTCATGCCATATTATGGTGGATATAAAAATTATGCTTCAGACTAAATGCGTTAACTTCAAATCAAAGTATAATTGGTAATATAATTTTATATTCAAGTTACTAAAAGACAGACTTACTCTGAAATATGTTCTTACATATCAATTTCCTTCATTATATTACAACAATATTTGTTACTTTGATAAATTTAATTCATAAATCTATAATTTATTCATGTTTATAGAATATGATGTGATTAAAGAAAATCCTATTATTGTTTTGTTGAAGATTTTTTATAAAAAAATAACTCACTTTTTGCATTTATTTCTCGAGAAAAATCATTTTAAGCATGTTGAGGAACGTGGTGGACAATTGTGTAGAATATCGGAAAAAGAATTCTTTCTGAAACTTGTCATTTTCTGTATCATCCAGTTTCATATCTTGTAACAATTCATTGTGCAATAGTTTCATTTAGGAGTATGCTACCTACATTTAATTTAATTTATCACACAATTTTATAATCAAATATTACTTATAGGTGAAATTGGAACACGAGTTTGGTTTCTACGATGACCATGTGATGGTAAATTTAGAACAGTCGATGAATGAGCTGAAACGAAGTAAGCTTGATTATGCAGGTACTCCATCACCAAATGAACTTCCAAAGCGTCCATTTGGACAGTTTACTGAACCTACATTTGAGCGTAAGATAGGGAGGCGAAGTAATGAATTCAGTGCTGCAGAAAGAGCTGCTAAGGACAGTGTAGTGTTGAGGAGGGATGCAGCAGCTGCTGAACATTCTACTGTTGGTGCTAATGATAGCCATAGGAATTCAAGGGTGTCTGTTGGTGATGGTTTGAGTGGTAAGTCAGTATATGTTACTCATCTTTGATGTGTGTGCATTTGCTATTTTCTAAATATTCTTATTATGGCACAGTGATTGGCTTTTAATATTTAAAGTGAAACAGGTTACTTATTTATTTAGGTTTTTTCCTTTTAGTTTTGAATGTATTGTTTCTTGTAATAGTTACAGTTAACAGGCTTAAGTACTTGTGATTAACATATTTTCAAGACCTTGAAATATTTGTCTCTCATTATTATACACATTTCACTAAAATATTCTTGTTTGTAAATAGTATTTATGTAATAGTTCAGTGTATAAAGTTGCATTTCTGAATTTTAATGTACAGTGAAAATTATATCTTCACCTGAAATATTGACTTTTGACAGCATGTCTCTTATTGATTTTTTCATAATTTACTTGCACCAGGCATGGTTCCCTAATAAAATCTCTCTTATCTTATAAAGATATGTTATATTTTTATATAATACCTGTATGTGTAAAATGTTCATGCTTATTCCAACATTTTGTTGAAATATCTGTTTGAAAATTAAATATGCATGTTGAAACCTTTTGTTCTTTCATTTACACACACACACACATACTGGTGATGGACTTGTCTTTTTATTCTGGTACTGTTCTCAATTATAGGGACAGTTCAGAAAAATAATATGACAGTTAGTAATATAAAAGTAATCCAGATTAGTATACTTCAGTAAGGAACATATGATAAAAAATTATTTTCATGTAGAGATATTCTTGTGTAAATCCTAATTTTACATAGTAATTACAAAAGCTGAGAGAATGGTGATATCTGAGGGTGATTTTTTTTACTGTTTCCAAATATTGTGTATAAATATAATTATCTAGACCATGTAATAGAATTTTGATAATCTTCACATGATCTTCAGCATTAAATCAATTTATACAAAATTATAATGCAAAAGTGTGTATTAAAATTCATCAAATTGATGATTATAGTTTGTTTTAAATTGGATGTCTCCTGGTGTGAATGTGTGGAGGGGGGGCTTGTTTTCTACATATGAAGCAATGTTTAACTGCTGCCACAGTTACACCTCTGACATCACAAGTTTTTGGCATCATTGGTAATGTTCCCCATTATTTCAAACTTTGTGATTAGTTCATTCAAGGTCACACCTCTCGCAAAAGAAATAGTCATTGAACTTTTTATTTAAAATACACTATAGTTGCACTTACAAATATTTTTGATTTATTCAGTTTTAAATTGAAATGTTTTCTGTATAAATGATAAAGCTTTCCTGGTTATGGATGGTAGCAATAAAATAATTCAAAATTTGCTTGCACCTGGCTAGCTTGCAGTCAATTGAAGCAGACCCAGTACCTGCAGAATGGAGATGATTGGTTCAAAAGATTCACTTACTAACTTGTTAAATCCTCTTTCAGCACTCAAAACATGATGTGCCTTTTATCTCTGTTTCCTATCCTAATCAATTATTTAGTAGTGTAATAATATCAATTATATATATATATATATATATATATATATATATATATATATAATTAATAAGGAAAGGAAAGAGAGATAGAAAGTAGGTGACTTACCTGAGGTTCAACCTCACAAGGTGCCTACCATCTACGAACCTCAGGTAAGTCACCTACTTTCTCTCTCTTTCCTTTCCTTGTTTTAACATGACAATGTCATTTCATGACACATGCACACATATATAATTAATAAGTGACCGGCTAGTTGACGACTAGCCGATCACTGGAAATATCTTCCTAATTTTCTGATGAAGAGGGCAGTGCCTCCGAAAATTCAAGTACTTTAAACCTCACAAGGTGTCTACCATGTATGAACCTCAGGTAAGTCGCCTACTTTCTATCTCTCTGTCCTTTTCCTATTAATTGTTGTAATTAACACGACAATGTCATTTCCTGGCTCATATTTATATATATAAATTTAGTTTGGTAATATATGTAATAAATTGAATAGGAAAGAGAGAGAAAAAAACTTATTGACTTATCTAGCATAAAGTACTTCATCAGACAGTGTCAGATTGTGAGACAATCAGCCATTCAGGTAACAATTCAAATAAGAGTGTGTCAGCTGTTAAATGGCAACAATCTACACCTGACAGCTAAACCGTCACCATCTCAAAGTAATGTAAGAGCAATGGAAAAACATTCAAACAATGAACAGGTCACAAACACAAGTACAAGAGGAGGAAGATAAAAAAGAAAACATAAGATGGAAGCTAGAGAATGTTGAATCAAGGACTTTCCTGGACGTGGTGGTGAGAAAGTTCTCAAAGATGGAATTCGGTATCTGATAAATTGGATGGTAAGACTGTTGTTTGAGGGTCTGTGTGAAGCACTGGTCAAAACTATTGGTGTTATATTTTTTGGTATAGTAGCTGTAGGGAATTGAGGTTTGATTTCTTTGATAGTAATGCATTCAGGAAGAGGTTGTTGAGTTAGGTGTTGTAGAAAGCAGGACGGAATTTGCATTTGATTTGGTAAATGATGCGGGAGGACAGGTAGGTGTTGTTTTCTTTAATTTTGTAGGTGGGAAGGGTTTTTGAGGATTGTGGAAGGTAGAATGAGAAGGCGTACATGGCACCTGTTCCTACACTTGGCTTAGGTGGGGGAGTGTGAGATTAAGGCAAAGAGGATGTTTCAAAGGTTAGAAGAGACCCTTGGGCAGGTGGGGAGTATTTTGGGAAAAAAATCAAAGCCCCACTGTCACTCGGAATTGAAGTGGGGGGGGATACCTAAAAAATTCACAGAATATCTCCTATCTATTATGGTGTCTGTCAGCTTTATACTTCAGGTAAGCCACCACCTTTCTTTCACTCTTTCCTGTCCTCTTGTATAATGTGTGTGTGTATATGGACATACATGACAATGATCTATACTTTATTGAAGCATGTTGAATGTAAAATTTATACTTTAGCCTGAATATTTCTAGCATTTTCAAGGAGTTGGTGAAGAAATAAAAGGTAAAGCTCTTTAATGCAGCATCAGATAGGACATAATTTGTTGGTTGTTTTAAGTGATAAATTACCTCTCATATATTTTTTATTTACTCAACCACCTTTGTTGACAAAGTTTAGGTCATAAATTATGGTAGTTCCTATTGCTGAATAGAAGTTTGTAGAATGTAATATAATACATCAAGTTTGCAGACTGGTTTTGTCCCTAGTCCTTGCCATTTATAATATTTGAGTTGTGAATAAAAAGTAAAAGTGTTATGATAAAATTTGTTTCTGTAAAATATATAAACAACTATTCACTTTGTTCTGATGTGAGGTTTCAATTATTCTATAAGTGTTTTGTGGTCTAATTATTTTTCTCTTGAGATAGACCTCATATTCTTCATTTATACTCAGTAGCAACATTAGGAATATGTTGCTGATAAGTTATTACTATTAATCAAAAGCTATATTCTAGTAATAACTTGCTTAGACTCCACTTAATATTAGTGACTATATTTACCTTAGTATTTCACCTCTTGTACTTCTTTCCATCATTTGAAGTAATGTCACACTACCAAGTTTCAGCAGTTGCATGCTTGGTTTGTACATTTGTAGTCACGTGGGGTTGCCACAAAGAATCGTCATATTATATTGCTTTTATAAATAAAACAGTATTTTTTATTTTATGTATAGACAGATATCTCCTTGAGGTACTTAATGTTCCACACATTTTTTTACTCCGTCTTTTGCTATATTATACATGCTTATGATTTCTGGTTTCTTATCATCATTGATATTAGCACTTATTGCACCATAAAAATGCTTTGGGGATATGAGTATCACAGTTTTCCTCTTTTTGGAACGTGTGAGACAGTGGTGACTTTTTGTGTGTTCCCTTTCCTGTCTACAAATTATCTCCTGCAGAAGCTTAATTACCCACAGTCACATTTCTGCTACTTCCTTCTATTGGTTGAATAGGCCTCTTTATAACTTCCTTTGGCAAATATTAAAATACAAGGGTCCTTCAGATTAGATTACCTGCATCGAGTCATCAGGAAATGGCATTGTCATGTTAATTAAAACATTTAATAGGGAAAGGACAGAGAGAGATAGAAAGTAGGTGACTTACCTGAGGTTCATAGATGGTATACACCTTGTGAGGTTTAGAGTACTTGAATTTTCAGAGGCACCGCCCCATTCATCAGAAAGTTAGGAAGACATTTGCAATCGTCGGCTAGCCGATCACTGGAAATGTCTTCCTAACTTTCTGATGAAGGGGGCGGTGCCTCCGAAAATTCAAGTACTCTAAACCTCACAAGGTGTCTACAATCTATGAACCTCAGGTAAGTCACCTACTTTCTATCTCTCTGTCCTTTCCCTATTAATTATACATATATATACATATATATTATATATATATATTGGATAAGCGGCGAAGTCATGCATTTGATAATTGGATAGAAAGAAAGATAGAAATATTTGGGAAAAAGGCAGGAAATACATATGTTACATATGTTAAGCATAGAAGGAAGAAAGACTGAAAAAATTCAATGTGGCCAGGACTTGATCCTGGGTACACGAAACAGCAGTGTATCGCCACTGGAGCCGGGGCATGTGTCTATCCACTCCGAATTTCCTGCTTTCTCCCAAATATTTCTATCTATCTTTTTATCCATATATATGTGTGTGTCACTTTGTTTCTTCATACCACATTATTGCATCACACATGGTTAATATTTTAAAGTCAAATTTATTGGAATGCAAACCACATCTTCGCCTGAAAGGTGGCAATTGTTCCTCAATTGTATGTTCAGAAAGAGGATAATTCTTAAATAAAATACAAAGAATGGTCAAAGTCAGAAATGAGAGAATATAATTTGAATTGAAACTCTTTGTCCCCAATTTCAGAACCTTATCTGTTCATTACTTAAAATTTTATTATTTTTTACTGTTGCTGCTGAAATGTCTGGGGCTGAAATAATAATAATTGTTTCATAGATTTGGAGAAATGATACATTTCTTTTGAGCCAGGCTCAAATATCATAAAATCCCAAACGGTCATGTTTCTTATCTCAACATTTCATGGTGGAGGATATTTATTGTTCTGTGTTTGCTTATCCTTTCTAATGTAAAAGTCATATGTATTATGTAATGTCAGAATTTCAATACCTTAATCATGTTTCACTGCAACTATTGTGAAGTCTTTCCTCACAATTAACCAATTTAGTCAGAATCTGACTCACTAATATTTTCTCTGTCACCAAAGATATCTTCTTCTACCGGTTTCCAAATCCATTTCACTTCTGCTTTATAACTACACATATTAACAATTTTATAACAGAGAGAGAGAGAGAGCAGTGTGAAAATTCATTAGAATATAACACTACAAAAGTAAGTCTAAGGGGTAACTAACAATCAGTTACACTGGAGTCCCTAAACATAAACCATCCTTATTATTTTAGTAATGCTTAATGGTTTTTCAAATTTACTTTTCCTATGACATAGATGAATGTCTGAGTGAAAAGTATAAAAGGTCCCAGGTGCATAAAACTAGTATATTTGATTTAACACAGCATCAAAATATGCTGGCTATCCTGTAGATCCCATGTTACTACTCAAGAGTTGAAGCTTTCAGTGTATAAAACTTGTCAATTAAAAGCTTCAACCCATATCTTCTTTTCAGAACCAATTTCTAATCACAAACATGTCCCAATAATGTCATTTCATTAAATCTCAAAGGCTTCATTTATTTATTTCAGTTTATATGGAATACAGTTATGCACCTCCAGAAATGCAGGGAAATAATTCAATAAGAATGGTTATGCCATACTAGCTTCTCTATCTGTTGAAATAACTTTATATTATTTCATTTTTAAGTTAGTTTCTTAAGTTTGGTATATTAAAAACATTGTACAGGGAAAGAGTGAAACAATTTAACAGGAATGATTTTAACCTTAAGTATTGATCTTTTTAAGGATTAGATTGAGATAAATGTTGTAAATATTTCAGATTATTAAACTTTGTAAAAGTGTAAAATCAAAGAATAGATTACATTGTATATGACATGAAAATGTTTCAAGGAAGTCTGCAAGTTATTTTACTGACCTCCTCCCATTGACTTGGCTAAAAAGGCACTTTAATTTGCTTACAAAGTACAAAATGTAGAACAGTGGGCTTAGGGAATTGTGGAAATTGATGTTCTAGAGAAAAGGGATAACTGAGATGCACACTCATAGGCTTGATTTAAGTTTTAATACACTGACTATTTTCATGGAAAGAATGTTTAAAAGTTGTTGCAATTTAAGCAAAATAACCAATTTCTAAACAAACAGTATTAAAATGACTATCTGCAACTACACAATTAAGCCAACTCACTGATGCAAATATTACAAATGTAACCAGTGTTGTCTCAAAAAAATAAGATGGTTACAATATCCCTAATAATGTCCATGTTCAATGACATCAGGTAAGTTTCTAGTACATCTATCAATCAAATAATAAACATCAAGTAGAATAAAGCTATGCTATCCTCTGTACTGCACTTAAAATGATTACATGATTCTTCTACAAACTATAAAAGACATCAAGTAGATATTTGTTGATTTGAAGAATAAAAGTAAACTGCAAATATTCTTAAATAAATTTTTAATTACAAAAGTTGTGACCTAATTCTGCTTCCATTTGCAACAATAAATACAATAATTGAATGTGAATGTATATATGTAAAAGCAAGTTTGGATGTAACATAGTAAGAAAGTAATAATAAATTGAATATGAAATAGTGACAGAAAATGGCTGCTAACTTACTTAAAATTGTCTACTAAACTAGCAGGGAAGTAAGGAAATGTTAATTTCAAGAACCTAAGAATTTTTCTTCAGACAGAGCTTGTCTGAATGGCGTAGTAGCCAGCCATTTGGATATGTTCTGTCTGAAGAAGCTTCTGTGCTCAAAAATTCACAATTTTGTCTTCCCTGCAAGTTGACAAATACTATCAATTTAAATAAGTTGATGACTTTTCTGTTCATTTCATCAGATTATGAATTCTGTCTTTGGAAACTTTCCAACGCAACCTTCAGTCCAGTTAAAGTACCAGACTTGACAAACACTAACTTCCTTCATTTAGTTCTTTCTTTTTACTTTCCTTCTTTTGTTCTTGTGTGTGTTGTTTTTGTTTCAATGTTTTTTCCCTATTTTGTGACATCCTTGAAAGAGAGAGAGAGAGAGTTGTTGGCTGTTGATTGTTTCCATCTAATGGTTGGCAATCCATAATTTGAATTGTCACTTAGTGGCTCACAATTCAGAAAAACTGTCAGAATTGAGCTTATGTTCTGGAAAAGTCACATTTTTGTACTTCCCTGAAAGTTTACTCCTACTATTAACGCAAGGTAACTTGATGACTTTTTTCTCTCTCTTGTTCCTAACCAATTTATTATTATTTTCTTATCTCATTGAAATGTGATGAAGTCACACACATTGGATAATTGGATAGTTAGTATGGATAGAAATGTGGGGAAAAGTTAGAAAATTTGCTTAAATCATATTCTCAGCATAGAATTATGCATATGTTAAGTGTAATTGAATGGAAGAAGGCAAAAATACTGTAAATATTCGGTATGGCCGTGGCTCACACCCAGATAATTATAGAACCCTTGAATTAGCCACAAGGTGCTTAACTGATTCAGCCTCTGTGCCATCTTAGGTTCATCATTGCCTTCTTTGAGCACAATTTTGTCTAGCATGTGACTTCCTACCTCTCTTGTACATCTCTATCCTTACTAATTATATATATATATATATATATATATATATATATATATATATATATATATATATATATATGAACTGGAACTTGGAAATGAAAGAAAGAAAGTTGGTGGCTTTCCTGAAATGAAATTTAACCATTTAGAACAGAAAGGAGTTTTTCAAAATTTTGACGACCTACCTCAGGACAGTAAGACTGTACATTGTGCTTTATAACCACACAATATGTATATTATTTGAATAGGAACAAAAGATAGAAAGTGGAGTCCCAAGGCTGGGAAAGTGTACTCTTATACGTGTCATTTTACATTCCGCTTTGATTGTACTTATTATTATCACAAGTGTTCTACACAAATTTCTACTGTTTTATTTTCTGGTTTTGATTTGAAGATTTCTTACATAGATACAGATGCATTTCCAAATGGATATTTACATTAATAGGAAAGCCTGACCAGGGGAACCAATTGGCAGCCTCATTGACGAGTCCTGATAGGACTCGCCTGGCCGTTCGATGGAGGGCTGAGGACAGTGTGGAGGATGGGAGTGGCACAGGTCTGTCGAAGATGGCAGCTGTGTTATTTCTAATGTTGATCAATTTATTTTAAAGGAAATCCTCAATCCTCATGCTAAGCATGTCAAAATATTTATAAGAGTATTATGTTGCATTCTAGTAACTATTGAATATATTGGCTGTGAATGTACAGTTTATAGAATTGTTTTTAAGTAGCATCTATATTTTGGAATGGTATTTTTGAGTTAAAATATCTTTTTAGAAATGTAGATGCTCAATAATTCAGTAGTTAGCTTGGCCTATTTTGGTAATTGTAAAAATCCAAGATGTGTATTTATTTTAATTATGTGTAAGTAAACATTTAATTAATAATTATAGAAATCATAGTGCTGTTTTAATATAATTTTGTAAGACTTCTATATTTATCTGATTTATCCAGTATATCAATGGTGTACTTGCTAATTCATCATCCTTAATTATTTCATTTATATAATGTGTTCACAGTATTTCTGTTTGTTAATTTCTACAGTATTCTTTTTACACAATTACCACATCTGGGTGTCTTTATATTTGTCACATACATTTGTCTCTCTTCAGAGTGCACTAAATACTCCTCACTAATTTTTGTGCTTTATTTCTACAGTTTTTTAATAGTTTGTCAATTTCTTTTAACCTTTTAGAAAATCATCATACAGAGACAAGATTTGAATGATATTTTATAAGCTGTGACTATATTTTGATTCTAGTCAGAGCTTTTCTTTTACTCCTATCTTATGCATTAATAAATTATGTATAAATAAACTTCATTTCTGTGTGGCATTGGTCCTAATAACTGAATTTTACCATTTGCTATTTTATTGAGGTCTATTTGTTTATGATTCTTTTCTTGTTTGTCTGTATTTCTGTTGAATTTCCTTTATTTTATTAGTATTCTCATTTTGAAATAATATTCTATGGTTAAAAAATATTGCAGGGATGTTCTTTTCATTAATTCTGTAGAAAGTCAATAATATGGTTCTAATTATTTTAGCCTATGTGAAATAGTTTGTTTTGCATAGTTAGTATTCATTCAAATGCATGTTGTTAGGCTGGCCTCCTCTTACATTTACCTTTCTGGAAAGATGTACTGATATTTTATTCTGTATGTTATTGGTAAAATATCAGTTTTATATATATATAATAAGGAAAGGAAAGAGAGATAGAAAGTAGGTGACTTACCTGATGTTCATAGATAGTAAACACCTTGTGAGGTTTGGAGTTTTTGGATTTTCGGAGGCGCTGCCCCCCTTTATCAGAAAGTTAGGAAGACATTTCCAGTGATCAGCTAGCCAGCGTATGAGCATCCAAAATTTGCTGCGCTGCTAGCGCAGGTCACCAACTTTCTGTCTCATTGAGAGTCTGGGTCGAGGCAAGGGCATGATGGGTGTTCAGGAGATGCATACTAACACCCCCATATTGAGACACACTCATTCAAACACATCTATCCTCAAAGGTGTCAATATAATAACATCTAAATCCGTCTCCATTCAAACCCTTAACCTGGTACCAGTTCATAAATGACATGCTATGGACCAGACTTCCTCAACAACCAACACTAAATTCCCTGTCAAGTTCACTTGTAACTATTCCCCCACTAACATCACCTTCCTTGATGTGGACATACAACTAAATTCAGGCCTCATTACCACCTCTGTCCACATAAAACCAACGAACACCCTTCAGTACCTCCACTTTTCCAGTTGCCACCCTGAACCTGCCAAACGATCCCTCCCCTACAGCCCTCAGGGGAGCTTGCATATGTTCTACTTGGGACAGCCTAGCATCCTATACTGACTGCATATTCAATGCTTTCCACAACAGAAATTACCCCATAGATCTCCTCAAGATACAAGTAGCCTGTGCCCTCTCCACTACCCAAATAGCCAGTCCCAACCCTAACCATCATACAGAACGTAGTCATCCTCTAAGCACTACCTACTTCTTCAGACTATGTAAACTCAACTGTTTCCTCCGCCTGACCTACACTGGACTACAATCCAACCCTGATATGAAAAACATCCTCCCAACCATACTACCCGCCTGTCCAAGGGTTGCCTTTAAGCACCTACATAACCTCCACAACATTCTGGTCAAACCCTGCACTCCCGACCCCCCCACCCACAATTGGCTGCAGACCATGTGGTAAAAACATGCCATGTCTGCCCAATACTATCACTCACCTTGAACTTCCAGAATCCCACCAACAGTACTTCATACAAAATTAGAGAAAACATAACCTGTCTGTCCACCCACACCATCTACAAAATTAACTGTACACACTGCCCAGCCTTCTACATTGGCCAGACAAAGTGACCCCTCCCCAAACGGATTGCCAACCACCGCAGTACAGTAAAACTTCACAAAACACAATTCCCCATAGCCGCCCATGCCCATAGCCACAACACCAACAACTTCAACCAGTGCTTCACACTGACCCCCATCAAAGCCCTACCTCCCGATTCTTCAGAAGCTGAACTATGGGAACTTTAATTTCAGCATGTCCTACAGTCCAGACAAATCCCTGGACTCAATATCCTATAACTCTTTACACCCCCTCCCCAAGCACCTTTAACACCACGAGCTCATTGGAATTTGTATGTGATAAAACCTGATGTGTGTATTTAAATATTGACACCTTTGAGGATGAATGTGTTTGTATGAGTCCTTGTCTCTTCTCAGACCCTCATTGAGAGCAGCAAATTTTTGCTGCTTTGTTGTCTGCTAGCTGATCACTGGAAATGTCTTCCTAACTTTCTGATGAAGGGGGCGTTGCCTCCGAAAATTAAAGAACTCCAAACCTCACAAGGTGTCTACCATCTATGAACATCAGGTAAGTCACCTACTTTCTATCTCTCTTTCCTTTCCTTATTAATTGTTTTAACATGACAATGTCATTTCCTGATGCATATATATATTAATATCATGTATTGAGGTGGGGGAAAAGGATAGTAAAGATTGTAGAAGGAGCTAGAAAATTATTGGTTGTGTAATTTGAGCATTTTTTTGGATTGTTAATATTAATTTTGTTGGAAAAACTCAGTGGCATTGTCATCAAAGTTTGAATGGTGCAAAACACCGAGATGTTGGTTGTTTGTTTTTCAGTAATTAATAATTACAAATATTTAATGGAAGTCATAA
The DNA here is from genome assembly GCA_034510155.1 of Eucriotettix oculatus. Lineage (NCBI taxonomy): Eukaryota > Metazoa > Arthropoda > Insecta > Orthoptera > Tetrigidae > Eucriotettix > Eucriotettix oculatus. The sequence continues at coordinate 97,745,253 of CM067377.1, forward strand.
CGATTAATTAGAATAACACACTGACTATATTATACAGTGATTGTATAAAATCAAGTGTCGACTCAGTTACTTGTTCTTTAAAGACACCTAGACTTGTCTTTTATATCATAATACCAAAGCTCCTAAAATTCCAGTGTAATGTGGAAAAGAACTATAATATTCATTAAGTACTTGCTAATAAAAAATGCCTCAAATGAACATGTACCTTTTTTGTCACATTATATATTCATCCAAAAATTTGATTTTATATTAATCATTTATATTTTTATGTTTGCAAAATGCATGAAATGTAGTAAAGGAAATTGTTGTAGAAGTTCATGATCAGACTCGTGGTTATATTTGTGTAATTATTATTCTAATTTAGTAGATATTAGTGTAGTAAATAATATAACACTGTAATTCTGAAAAATTATTTTAATTGCCAAAGAAATAGTAAACAAATATTTACTCTGAATGATAGCACAAAAAAAATAGGAAATAAATTTTTTTTCTGTTTTCCAATGTACTTATTTCTGAACTGTCAGGATGATTTTATCATCTTAATTAAGGTTGTATTTTGTTTCATTGAAAAGAAATGTCAAGTGATGGAGTATAATTTTTCATGAAAGTATTGTAGAATGAATGTGGTCAAGATATATATATATATATGATGCTATATTAATACACACACACACTCAAATTATGCCTCTATATTTTCCTAACCATATTATTATTTTAAATAAGTAATAATACAGATATCAAACTTTCTTCCAATAGGTTCAAAGTTTTCGTTTGACCCGAGCATGGACGATGCCAGTTCCTTACTTGACTGCCACCATAGTGGGTCTAGAAGATCACTTGCGGACACAAGTGTTACTTCCACTGCTGACTTATCTGTGTTTTCGACAACAACACGCTCTCAGGCTCTTGATAACAGTTTAGATACTCATAGTAATGCATCTGAAGGAAGTGCTGGTGGAGCAAGTTCTGGTGGTTCTGGAATAGGTCACCCAGGAAGCATCCAGCGTGGCCCTTCGTCACACTCAACTCCTCGAGCTACTCCACACGCACCAAGCCCTGATGTCGTAAGGATATATGTGCCCTATGCATCTTCCTCACCCACACCTAATGTGTCTCCTCAGAATGGAGATGTGCCCCGTTCTTTGCCAAGACCATTAAATGATCACAACAAAATACGAATACGGATAGATCAAGAAGAACAAACTCCCATTGTTGAGCAGGGACAAATAATCAAGCCTTTTCATATTGACAGCTCAGAAGTTGATTTAAAGTGATATATTTATTTTCATGTTTAATTTCATGTCTATTTCAGTGAATAATCTTTCTGGCAATTGGCAAATGTACTCTATATGGAGTTATCTATGTAAATAAACTTAGTTCCTTTATAAGAAATGTCTACATTGTTGTTGCAACACTACTTTTCTATTATAATAATTGATGAGATTAATTCATGCATCAGATAGAAAAGGATCAGAATACATTCAAACATATTCATTATTTATTTTGTTCATTCCATATGTATTATTATTATTATTGTAAGTAAGATTGATATATTTTTAATTGGGGAGATAATTGACCATGTATTTAATTTGTACCATACTAACTGAAAATTGTAAGTAAATCTTGTTTTATTTGTTTGCATTTAAAAACTACTTAATTTTGTTTCATGTTTACTTTGTTATTTTTATGCAGTTTAAAATTGTTGCATAAATATAAATTTCATATATTACTCATTACTTCATTTTTTATATTCATCTCCCACCTCTCAAGACTTAAATGCTTTATAATATTAAGATATACTTGTTACATATGTACATAATTTGCAACTGTAGGCCTTAAACAATTAGGTGCTAGGTAGGTTTCATGGACATCATGCCCATTTATTTGTTTCAGAAATTAATGTTAAATTCTATATCTGTGCCTATTACAGAAAACACAAACAATGACAATTCCATGTGCAATATTGTAAATAGTTGTAATTATAATGTATTTAGATGCTGTATGGATTACAGTATTTTTTATGCTTTTCAATTCCTCAAAGAATGAATGTTTGTATTTGATTGAATCAGAATATTAACTGTAAAATTAAGTTAATATTTCAGTAACTCAGCAATCAAATTGCAAAGAAGCCTAGCAAAAATATGTATTTGATCAAATATAAGCATTTATCAATAAGATATGCCAAAATATTTTTTTGTGAAATATTGAGTGTACTGACAAAAGGAACCAATAACATTACATTTAAATTAATATTCTGAACTGAAGCAATATCTTCAGTTATAATCACTAAGATATAAAGTCATAATATATTTGATACAATCATTTATATTTTCAACTATTTTTTCATTAAATCAGTTTGAAGCAATTCACAACAGAAATACATTATTTGTGTTGTGTTATAAATATATACAATCATTACTCTTATTAATAATTTTTCCACCTTGTGTATATGTTAAGAAAATCTAAGATTTGTTAAATTAATTTCAAAATTTTCTTTGGTGTTAACTGTAATCTTTTAATTATAAGAGCTACTAGAATTCATTTAATACTTAACAGATAATAGTCATAAATTTTAATTAAAATATGTAAACATTTCCACTCTATCAACTATCCCACAGAAGTGAATACACACTAGTTAAGAGGACACTTCAGAAATGTGTGTAATACTAATGTGTCATAAAAATTATTTAGATTGAATAATCAAAAAGTAAGTATTTTGGTGACAAAAACTCTGAATTTAATTTGAACTGTTAATCATTCCAATCACGTCATACTAAAACGTTCTTCTTCGAATGTAAAACTTCATATACTACTCCTTACTTATTGGTTACTTGGCTCCAAACAGATGTGAAACTATGTAGATTAACCTATTGAATGAACATTTGTTACATATTTATGGCAGAAGAGAAATGTGAATACAAAGTACTTTACTTTTTGAAAACCAAAAATATAAAAAGTCTGTGTTAAAAGTGTAGTTACTATAAAAAGAAATCGCCAAATCGTGGACTAAAATAAATGGTAAAATAAATACCACCCAACATTTCTGCAATTACTACTTGTCTTTGTCGGGTGATTGAAAAATGTTACAGCCACAATAATGACACTATTAACCAGGTGATGAATTAAAAAAATCTGATTTTGTCCACTGGTTTGAGGGTATGTTATTCTTGCAGCTATTGCACTTTTCAATACCTGATGAAAGCAACACTTATTTTTGTCTACAATTTGGCTTCGTCTCTGTATAATTACTATACATTATCTTATATTGCTTTAATAAGAGTTATTCACACATTAATTATATAATCTACACACAAGATATAATTGATCTTGTGATTGCGGTTAAATTTTTGTCTTTGTCAGTAAGGTATTATAAATCCACAGAACCTACTAGAAGGATGCTGAGTGGCCGTTTCCCTATTTTGTCTCTTTCTAGTTTTATAAGGTAAGTTTTATTCATTTGACTTGTATGTATAGTCCTGTAGTTTTCCTGCTGAGGAACATATTTCTTCCATTAGATAAGTTTGTATTGCTCATTTTTTAATTCTTTTCATCCCCAAAGGGAGAAAGCAAAATTTTTGATAGAAATCTTAGCAACAGTTAATATTTTAACCTCATCATGAAAATGATATTTGTGAATTAATTTTTCTAAAGTGGCCTGTTCAGTTTACTTTAGCATGTCTTACTTTAGTGTAAATGCAGTATTTTTATATGATAATGATAATTCAGTTATTCATTACAGTTTTTTTTATATGTAAACAGTGTACATTTGTTTTCCTTATCCTAGCAGTGTTGATCATACTATATCATATAAAATTTTGAATTGATGTTTGTGTGTAACTTTTAAATGTGTGTGACTTAACACCTCAGATGTATAGATTCACCTTTTTTTTAGCATAAAATGTCATTTTTAAATAATCTTACTATTTTGATATTGATTGTGATTGATTTGTAAGAAAAATTGTTGAAACCAGCAATATAATTTTTTATTTTGATCCAAACTTAACACACAAAAATAGTTCTTTACACATTCCATCAAAAAAATTCATTTTAATTATTAATTAATGAAAATAATGTTCTTAAAATATAAGTTAATACACTTTTTTAAAAGTGTAGCAAGAAACGAACATTGCTTGTGGCCTTTGTTTCTAAATAAATTTATCAGTCTATTATTCTTATAACAGCTTCAGTAACTGTGACACTAAAACATCATACAGTACCTATATTTATCAATAAGGTAATCAAATCATTCAAAAACAGGCTAATTAAATAATATAATAAATAATCATTCAAACTTTTTACTCTACTCATATATTTTTTTATTTTGCACTCAGTTATACAAAAATATTATTCTAGTCTCTTAAAGTATTTGTTTTTATTTTACACCTTATCCTCTCAAGTCTCAGGTGATGTATCTTTCAATTGTTCAGTGAGTTCAAGTGTGTGTATGTGTGTTGAAATATCTTAAAATAAATTTGTATTTGTTATTATTTATTTGTAGGATTTATAATTTTAGTAAATAGATGGTTTATATATATATATATATATATAATTTAAAGTCAATTCATTTGATGATATTTTTTAAGTTCTCAAAAATGTCAAATATTTTTTCCATATTGTATTCAAATTGTTATGTTTTCATACTACAAATTATAAACAATTTTCCATTTTGGATGACTTAGAAAGTTTATAAATTGAAACACATAAAACCAATTAAAACATGACATTAGAAAAGCTACTGTTCAAAATAACTATTTTTAAATGTTTTGAATGTGATAGTTACAACTGGTAAACAATTGTATTACTGAATTAGTGTAATGCATTTTTTTGTTTTGCATAAATATTCAGGAAGAGTTGTTGCAACACTCCTCAGCTTTGTAAATGAAATCTAAACATGTATCTTGATATTTTGAAATATCAGCCTACCAGATAGAAAAACTGACGTATTACCCAGTGGAGTTAAATTTTCTTTTAAATTGTATGTATGATGTTTGGCAAATTTATGTACTCTCTTATGTGTTCAATCTTGACACCTAAATTTTTACTCGGCATACTGTTTCTTCCTAAAGATGTAATTTCATAAAAATCAATATCCACCTCTTGATAATTTCGATTTTGATTTTATCGCTGTACAGAAAAAAAAGGAAGTGTAAAAAAAATAACTTTATTACAAGCTATTAATTCTCCATAATCATCACTTCATACTTCCAGTCACAGGTAAGCCTTAAAACCTGTATTCTAACTTCAAAATGTTAGTTTTTCTAGTTGAGGAAAGTTGCTGCAAGTATTCCTAAACATGGATTACAAAAAACAAGCACTTATTTTTAGTTCAAAATTTGAACGAAATAAGTCAATTTGTTTATATATGAACCAATTTTCCACTTAATAGGCTTGTTCTGTGCTTTGCTGCTCAAATTTATCAGCCATTTACTCAAAATTGTGAAATAGTTTGTGATCTCTCAAAGTTTGAAATGTGAAATAAGTGATAAGAACTTGCAATAAAATTTGGGGCATTTGAATGTCTTTGAAATCTCCACTGCTCTCTTTAGAACTCACTGGTTGAGTCAATTGAATTTATTGTAAATTTTGAAGTAGTTGTTGAAGTAAATTTTATAATAAAACATTCAACCAAAAATTAATCTGTTTTATTTTTAAACAAATTTAGTTTCAAACTCACTTGTCCTTCAGTTTCCAAAGAACAGAAATATTGAAGAAAAAATGTAATTCTGATTATGAACAAGTTATTATTGGGCTGTGATGTGAACATATAATTGATATATCCATTTAATGAAATTTAAGAAATTGTAACTATTTGTTTTAATAAAAAGTAAGAAAAAATGTTGCACTGTTATACTATCTAAATAATTTTGCAAATAACATTCTCAAAGTGTTTCAGAGAGAGTTAGTGCTGAACCCACTGCTGGACTTTTAACTTACTTTGGATTTGGAGGTGCATGAGGCCACTTTGTTGATTCATTCAAGTCTTTCTCGGTTTTCCTTATATTTGGGTATATACCAGATGCATTGCTAAAAGTTTAACAAAGTAGTAATGGTGATTGGTATTATGTGCTGCACCACATAAGTTAATTTACAAAGAATAATTTTTTTCTTAATTTTAATAACCCCTGAAACTGTGAGGCTAGCAGAAATGTGTTGTGATATTTATTTTATCACTAATTGTGATTTGTACATTTTAAGCACACAACAATTATATTCCACGGGTCCTTCTATAAAGCTATGCTTCCTGGATATGGAATGAGTCAAATAGTTTTATATAAGGTTTTTATACATTATTAATAGGATAATGTTTTATCTTATAGCACATGCTGTCATTTAGTTACTGTAATGTAATCAATAAATATGTACTCGTAGATCTTGAAATTCCTTTACAGAATAGGAGTAGCTAAGTAGAAAAGTGGCTAGTTCAGTTTTAAAATTTTTGGTTAATTTCTGAGCTGTTTAGGAGGTTTGTTGAACAGTGTTGTTCCCTTATAGTCAACCACTTTTTGATAGTCTCTTACATTCTATATGAAAGTGTAAATGCTGTGTACATCTGATTCAGAACTTTACAAATTTTTGAAAAGTCTTCAACAAGATGTTCTTTAGCTGACTTGAAATATTTTTCTAATGACCAATTTTTAAGGATTATAAATACACTTTCTTTTGCTGAAGAGTCTCTCCAAATATAATGTCATAAGATAGTATAGAACTAAATACCAATTTTCGTTTTGGATATCCATATCACACCATAAGAGACTGTAGAAAGATTCTTTAATAGTTTGTTAACATTTTGTGAAATCAAAATAAATTTGAAGCATTCAGTAATTAAAACCTGTATTTTAAACTAGTTTATATTTCCAAAGAGGAAAAATATTCATACATTTTATGCAGTGTTTTAAAAGAAGCTACAATCGGACGTTATAAAAATTAAGGAACAACATTTCAAAGACTGTCATACTCCGAAAACTACCGCGCGAAACTACATATAATACAGAACTAATCAGTTCAGTTGAACTAGCTCAAAGAACTCTTTCAGAACAGTGAACGAAGTAGAAAAGAAGTCTCTTAAGAGAACTAGAACTACCTTGTCCATCACTTGTATAGCGGAAGATTCAAATCTGCCGCGCGACGGAAGAGAGGTTTTCCGTTCATTAAGCAGTGAGTAGAAGAAATCATCATCGCTAACATTAAAACCAACGCGATTCGCATCGGAGGCTTAGACGTCTTAAGTTGAAAACTCCTTGCCGTATAATGCAGTGCTGTAACACACTTGTCAACCCATGTTATATTTATTTAAAATATATATATATATATATATATATATATATATATATATATTGTTGCCTTGAAATTTAACATATTTATTAATAAGAGCAAATTTCATGTGTAGTCTGATAATAAATTGAGCAGCTAATAAAGTAGCCGCCACAACAGAGCGACTTATGACAGAAGTAATCTGTGATGGGAAATTTAAATTTGTCCGGATCCTGATGACGAATCTGGCACAAACATCACTATCAGTTATTTCATTCTCAACTTCAAGATCTAGCCTTTGTTGCACTTTCATAGTAATTATTTGCTGTGACCTAATCTTTGTCAGCCCGTTTTTGTCAATATAATATTTATAGAGTAACCGCTTTGGGGCTTAAACGCGGCAATATATTTTTAAAGAAACAAAGGGAACAACAAAGACTCTGCAAGACCGAACTCAGGCACATGGCAATCTGTAATAGTGAAAGAAGAGTACGGTCCTGTCTGCCACTGAACTGTATTCTTCAGTTTTTTGCTAACATAGTTGGCGATAAGGCAGTCGCTTGGAAAAATATAACTTTTTATGAGAGAATGTGCTGAATTTTTTTTATCGTTGTGTTTAGACCTTCAATGTTACGACATTTGGATTTCGATATAATGAACATTGGTCTGCAAAGCCAAAGTTTGATTTCACGACTTAAAAAATTAACGATGTTTCATTTATACCAGTATATCTGGTAATTTGATTTATCCTAGCCAATTCTCCCCACTATTACCGCAGATAATGGAAGGTCTGCTGTATTTGTCCTACATATTAAATTGTCATCCTCTTTCTCACTCATGATCCCCAGCTAAGCAATCTTTTTTGTGCATCAGCCGGTCTTTTGCAGTCTCTCTAATTTGTATTTCTCCAGCAATGCCAACCTTATTTGCTCCGCTATATATACAGCTGAAATAAATAATTATTAAAGTAGATTGGCATATAATAAGCGGGAATGATTTCACGGTCGTATACTTAAAATGCTTTAATTGTAGTGTGCTAGGTCTGGCATGGATTAATTTTACTTTGAAAATTGGTGATTTATACACCATTATATAAAAATCTTTTTTTTCTAAATATGTCGACAAATAAAATACCATACAGCAAATATACAGCATTCTGTTCTATAAAACTTGAAATACTATGAACCGCTTGGTGAATATGTACACGGTGATGTTTATAATTGGTGTGAATGGCTACAAAATATGTGCACGTCGTACTTTAATAGCTGAACATCACTTTGTAAGCAGAATCTATGACTGTCGCCATATTTTCGGCTATTGAGAAGTATAAGACTTAATTTTTTGACTTCAGTTTCGAAATTCTAATAACTGCCATTTTTCTCTGAGAGGGGAATCAGTTCGTCGAAAGCACCAAGAAGAAATTGAAATTAGAAAGCCATGCTCGTAGACGTGTCTCCCAGCTTAATTTCAGATTCCTGTATCCAGCCAGAACGTTTGCCTCGTCCGACGGACAGATCAGTCGGCGTGTATCTCAGAACGCCAGTAAGTCCAAGAGGTCAGTAACATCTAATTTTACTATTAGTTCAGTTCTTTCGCGCTTGACTTGTAACAACGTAACCTCTAATTTGTTGACAATTACGGCAAGTTGTTAACATAATGCAAAAGTGGTCAGACTTGTCACATCAGTGATCGACCCTAAAAAAAGTATGCGGCAGGTGAACAACAAAATAATAATAGAGTAGGATAGTAAGGGTTTATTACGCTGTAATACACGGACACCATGGCGCCCGCAAACCGTTTTAGATGTGCTGTGCGATTGTTACGTTTCGACCTCGACAAGAGTGGTGCGAGTAGTGGATGTCAGCTTGTGTTGCGTAAGTTAAACGTACATTCATCATTTATTCCTAGTTCCATGCTCATATTTGGTGTCTCCTACTTCGTTGTTTTTAAATAATGTGTTATTTTAACCCCAAAATGAGTGGTTCAATTAAAAGAAAACGAACGTATAATTTTAACACTGATTGGAAGGAATCGTATCGTTTCGTCAATGTTAAGGATAAATAGGCTTGTTTGTTGTGCAGCAGTGGTGTTCCACTGGCAAAATAATAATAACCACAATGTGAAACGTCACTTTACGACAAGCTATGCCACTTTTAATACCAATGATCCAATTAAATCTGAATTAAGAAAGAAGGAAATAGCTCAACTAAAATTGAATCTGTCTGCTCAAAAACTAGGCCTGTCATAAAATCTAAAAATACCACTGTTGTTTTTTTTAAAAAAAAGTCCCATGCTCACAAAGAAGAAAAAACCTTTCCAGGATGGTGAATTGTTAAAAGAAGTATTTCTGACTGGTGCCGGTTGTTTATTTGAAACGTTCTCCAACAAAGTGACAGAATCGAAATCAATAAAAAGTAGCACAGCTGATTCAAAATCTAACCTAAAACTTCTACCACTTATATCTATTAAAATCAACATCACTTAAGTTATCCTACACAAAAATGAAACATCACTTAACCAAAAGAAAGAATACAGGACGGATGTAAGAAAATGCTTTATAACTGGAATCTCCATGATCGCCAATCATGAAATCATTAAAGATCTTCCAACAAACGTGAGATTTTGACAGCAATACAAGACACAGTTGTCAGATAATACCGTCAAAAGAAGAATACATGACATTTCAAAGGACATGCAAACTCAATTAAAGAGTAAGATGGAAATATGTGACTATTTCTTATTACAGTTTGACGAGTCTACAGACACAGCGCAGTTAAGATGAGAATGTTGTTTAGTAACTACTGTAAAAGAAGCTCTACTGTTAGATTTATTGCTGTCTGCAAGAAAGATAAATGATTTCCAAATTTCCTTTCGTATCACAATTATCCATCAGGAAATTTTGTGCGGTAGAATACTACCCTTTGAACATGTCATAAAATTAGCTACGAAAATAGTCTACTTTATGTAACACCGTCTTTTCTAAATACCTATTACAAAATTCTGAAGAACCTGATCTTATTCTTCATAGTAAAGTATGGCTTGATAAGGGCAAAATTCTATCTAGATTTGTCGACTTACTTGATAAAATAAAAAATTATCTCAATTCTAAACATAAAAATTTAGTTGAATTAACGGACTCTTTCTGGCTAGTAGATTTGGTTTCATCACAGATGTAGTGGAAAAAAATTGAATAATTTAAACTTGGAGCTGCAGGGAAAGACTTACATATAGTTTCAATGATAGTGTCTGTATACTCATTTAAAACTAAACTGTGTCTGTGGATATCACATCTGCAGGTGAAGTCACTTATACATATGAAAAAAATGATTTGTTGTCAACCTTCAAACACTCAAAATAAGTTTTAAAAGCGATTTCAAGCGTTTACCACCATCAAGGAAAATTTTCTACCAATGAAGGAAAATTTTCAAGTTGAGGAACAAGAAGCAGTCACTTTATTGCAAGGTCTGGTGAATACAGTGGATGCGAAGCGAATTTGAATCACAACTCGTACACTTGCGCCATTGAGACTGTTACAGTGACCATCATCTTTCAGATGACAAAACGGTATTCGTCTTTTTGTTATACAATTTTTTAAAATTACAGTTTACTTCTTAATAACCTTATTTCGTGAAATACTCGCTGACTTTGCGTTGTTCTAGTGTAGACCTTCGATGTCTCTAAATCTTTTTGGGTAGAAGAAGCTTAATAAGGTAACATTCACGTTGTCGGTCATACAACATCAACACCATTTCTAAGACAACAAATGCTTCTAAATGCGATGGACCCTTATTTTCATCAACGAAATCGACGCCTTCGTCCGTTTCACTTCAGGTATTACACTTTTCTTGCTCACGTTATTATTTCATCTTCATTTAAAATTTGAAAACCTGGATCAGTACACCTTTCCAAGCATTCATTTGCACGTTCTTTGAGATTTGGCGTTTCAAACGAAGGCAGCAACGCTCTCTTCCTCATTGTCAGCTTGTAGTACCCTTCGGGGGAATCTGTAACTTTTAAAATTCTCAATCACATCTTGATCAATTGGTTGACACTACCTTAAAGTTTTTCTCAACTGAATTTAAAATTTCAGTTGTTGGATGAGACGGTGCGTCGTCAAGAAGCAGAAAAATATTATAACTTTTCCCTTGTTCACCATAACGTTTAACAGTGGGTACTAATTCTTTTGCATACCATTCGCATAAGTGTTCGGATATGGGAACAACGTCTGTATAAAACTTAAAATGATGTATGAAACAGTAAATAGTTAAAATCTGAGGATTTTCTACGGTAGTCATCATTTATAACCTAATAAGAAAGTCTTATATATTATTATTATCATAATTAAAATAATAATATTAACGAACCGTATAATGGACAATTATAAAGCTAGGTTTACAAGGGCAGTGATGTTCGTCGAAGTTGGGTTGGCTGTGCACTGCCTACCGTTTACAACTTGGGCAGATAACTGCCCACTTCTTCACTGACAATTCTGTGCAAGTGCTGCCCTCACTACACAGCGGGCAGAGAACTCTGATGCATGTTTATACTTCTCTGCTATTTTTTGGCAACTACGTCCGGTTGGATTGTTGAGGTTGCATAGTGTCGTTATATTGTTTATATCAAGTTGAATATTTTCCCCTTCGCGTTTTCGCGCACGCATAATGTCCATAAACAGGAACTAATCACTTTGTATTTGTGATAGAATAGACGTATCGAGGAAGGGTTCCTGAAATTCTCACGAAAAAGTCAAACTCAGTATTACGCTACTGTACTATAGATACATACAAATGAAAACAGTTGGTTAGTAATATTGTTTTATATTATTACCACAGAAATCAAGCAATAATAAAAACAGCACAAGTAATTTGAAGCTGGTTTTCAGTGTTTAATTGGCTCGGTTTCTATTACTTGTTTTATTTCCCTTAAAGGTGCCAACTACTGAACAAAACGAAATGAATTATTTTTCATTACGTGCGATAGTAGTATGCTTATAGCTATACATCATTCAGTTGCATAATTTTTTTCCAGTTAAAGTTTGTACCGTTGGAGGCTGGACAATAATTATGTTTGGAAAGTTAACCTAAAAATTTATAGGCGACTAGGTGCAACAAACGAACTCTATCCTAAATGCGATCTGAACCAAAATTCTAGGCACTGTTCACAACAACGATTCACTTACTCCAATCGCACACAATAACAAACTGCACGCGTATTGAAAATGCAAAATACAAACTTTTTACCATCGCGCAATCGATAGTCAGCCTTGCTTCACCGTTCACAATCGATAATTGACAACCGTAACTGCCACTAACTGGCCTCCCATGAGGCCAGCGTCTAGGTCGGTGTAGGGGGAACGTCAGTGATAACTGACATACTGTTGACACTCTCCAAGAAAAGTGAGGCAGTGCTCTCGTGTCAGCGATGGATTGGCAGTTGTCAGTGCAGCACTGACGTATGTTGACACGCCACTGACATCACTGCCCCTCGTTTTCTGGCAGTCATCACTGCCCGTGTAAACCTAGCCTAAGAAATTTTGAATAATACATAAAATTTGAATGGAGTAGAAGTTTGGATCATCATGCCTATTATTTCTAAAGCTAAACTGAAATATTATGATCAAAGAATATAAAATTTTCCGTCTCATCCGCATTGTAGACATTATTTCTGGAGTATCCCAAATTTTCTACATCAAGTTTTTTTTCCTTTCCCTTGCGGCTTTTAAAACCAGACAAGTGTTCTCCTTAATCTGTTATCCATGACGTGATTTAATATATTTTAACCAGCCAGTACTTGTTTTAAAATCTGAAGACCCTCCGATCCTTTTAAATAGTTTTATTTAAAGTCGCATTAACTTCTGTAGTCACTATGGACTAATTATTTAAAATTAACAATGTTCACAATTGATAACAAAATTAGGTTATAGTTTGGTATTAAGGTACCCCCATTTTTCAAGTGACTGAAAATCCAAGTTACTAAGAGAGGAAAACATAATATTTTTCAAGGAAATCTGTGTAGTATATTAGGTTTTGAGGTAAGCTGTAAACAAAATATTTCTATTTTAGACACAACCTACGGCAAAAACTTCATCGAGTATGGAGGAATTGGTCCACACGCAATTCTGGGCGAAACGCGCAGAAACGAACCAGTCGTCCCACGTTCCATGAACCATTTTGGAGGAGGCTTGGAGAATAGGTTTCTCAACAATCATAAAAAATACGCACTATTATCGAGGCAATAGCACATGTTAACGGCAAAATGTTACCTCCTACAGACCAGAATATGCGAAACTGTTACCGGAAGTGATGAAAAAGCACGTGGAAAAGGACCGAGGGTTCTGGGTAAGCACGCCGCAGACATCTGCGAAATTTGTCAACGCGGTGAGGGACAAGTATTTTCCCTATGAATGCCTAGACTTTTCCTATAAAAATGGTGAGTCCTCTTTCTCGCAGGTAAACAATATTTCTTGAAAAGGGGAGAGCTAATATGGAAGGCGCTGCGGGAGATTTCTCGCAGGCGCTTCACTCCAGAGGGACTCCGGGGCTCACCTGACTATGTCGGGAATGCCTCGTACTCTCTCTGTTTTTTTTATCAAAGTTCTCACATGCCGAGACACCTTCACCTATTTGAGGATGTATATGTACTGGGGTCGAAGACCTTGGGCATATGGCAAGAGTTGTCCGCTGATCCCATTAGATCAGTCAGCCAACTGCCTCCTAAAACTGGTGGAGACATGGAGAAGGGAATGCTGCAACCCCACAGCAAACTCGTCTCCCAACATTAGGAATGGCGTGAGAATAGTACCCAATACCCGACCTACCTGATGCAGGATTTCTAGGGTTTAACCTGCATCTCTTTAGGTGAAAAACCGGGTAGGATCCTTAAACCATAGCTCGGGGGCCCTAGTTAACACTTGGCTACCTTGCCCTACCTTCCGCATCCCCCATTTCAATTCCCTTCCTAAGCTATTAAAGGGGTGTTGTCTGTTTCAGGATCACCCTCGTGTAGCCTGTTAACCCCCCCCCCCCTAAAAAAACGGGGAGTGCACAAGAGTTGCCTGTGGGAGTTTTCTCTCGCAGGAATTTCCCCCCACAGTGACTGCGTGGCTCACCTATGTTGGGAATGCCTCGTTACTCTGTTTTTTTCGAAGTTCTCACATGCCGAGACACCTTCGCCTATTTTGGGAGGTTTATGTACTGGGGTCGAAGACCTTGGGCATAAGGTCCGCTGCTCCCATTGGATCAGTCGGCCAACTGCCTCCTAAAATTGGTGGAGACGCGAAGAAGGGAATTCTGCTGCTCCACAGTAAACTCGTCACCCGTCATAGGGAAGAGCAAATAGCACGACCTACCTGATGCAGGTTTCCCTGTATCTCTTTAGGTGCAACACCGGGTAGGATCCTTAGACTATACTACCGTCCAAAGGAGACACACAAAGTCTAATAAATGCCTTTGAGAAATGAAGGAATAAAGTCTTTTTGAGCTTGAACACTTACATAAGCCCCTTATGTCTTTGAAAATGGTTTTATCCGTACCAAAAAATATGATTTGGTCTGCATAAATTAATGATGATACAGTTATCCGTGATATATTTTCAACAGTCGAAAATTTTTGCATACTGTCTTTCTACTTTGGACGGCAGTAGAGCTAGTCAACCCTTGGATATCTTGCTCTACCTTCCGCATCCCTCCCCCCTTTTCAATTCCCTTAAATGCTATTAAAGGGGAGTTTCCTGTTTCAGGGTCACCCTCTTATAGCCTGTTACTCAAAAAGATAATAATTTTAATTGATTAATTTTTATTGTTTTCGCTCTTGTAAAATGTTTTTTTTTTCGGGAAACTTTTGCTCGGCCAGCTGGAAACTTATAATTGTTGTTGCAGCACAAGTACCATCAGTTAATTGGATTAAAATTCTTTATTTTCGAATACAGGGCGAACCATGATATGCCCTCGCTCGCGCCGGTGGGAATTCGAACATGTTAAAGACAAGAAACCGATAATACCTGAAGAGTGTCGTATAGGAAGGTAAATATGATTCCCCATTAAATTACAGCATTACTGCAACAGGTACATTTCACGGTTGTGTAAAATATATAATATATTAATAACGTACATATCGGCTGAATATTTCAGTCTCCCCTATTTGTAAAGGATTTCTACAGTTTTGCGCATATAAAACACCTATCACAGTTCTTAATATTTATTACTTCTAAAAATGTCTAATACAGATTTAAATTGTATAAAACAATGTTCTAAAAATAGCAGTGTGTGTTTATTTAGTTTATAAATTTTTTTATGCTTAAGATTTCATGTAAATACCTTACTAAACTTTTATACAGTAAAATTATTTTAAGAAGGCTCACTGGCATTCCACAGTGTGTGATGATGAAAATCTAATTCGAATTCTCCTTATAGCTCTTAATTAAACTACAGTGAATCACAAAACAATACACTGGATAAGTGAGGAATTATTTCGTGAGTATTATTATTTTGCAAAATGATTAAGTTAAGGATAATATAATGATAGTAATAGAATTAACATTGTAGGCATTAAACAATTAACTTCCTTTGCGTAGAAGAAAAGGAAGCAGCATTTATAAAACTTTTAATAATAATGTCGGCTTGTTTGCTGGGATATATTGGAATAAAATAAATTTTATAGCCAAAATTTTAATTTACATTCAGGTATTCCATATTTCCTACTCCATGCACTTGGTGGGAACGTAAGTCAGGAGAACACCACTTAGAAAAATTATTGTTAGCTTGCCAGAATGCAGCCTGTCGCCCATACTGTTTAACTTATATATAGACAGGGCGATGAAGAAGTTAAAACGGAATATGAAAAAGGAATCATACTTCAAGGAGAAGAAATACAAACCCTACGGTTCGCCGATGATATTGTAGTATTTAGGGGAGTCAGAAGAAGACTTGTAAACCATAATAAATGGCATGAACGTGGTCCAGGAGGAAGAGTACAACATGAGGATTAATAGAGGGAAAACCAAGGTAACGGAGTGTAGTATGGGGAACAGTGGAATAACAAAGGGTTTTATATTTCGAAGGGATATTTTGAGTTAAGAAATTCTACTTCTTGGGCAGCATAAAAATAGGGATGATAGAAGTATAGTAGACATTAAGAGTAGGATAGCACGGGCAAGGAAGGGCTTTCCAAAAAAGAGTAATTTACTAACGGGTAATATAAGTGTGAATATTAGGAAATCATTTCTAAAAATGTTGGTATGGAGTGTGGCGTTATTTGTGAAACGTGGACGATAGGAGTTAGGGAAAGGAAAAGAATAGAAGCCTTTGAAATGTGGTGTTTTAGGCGAATGCTGAAAATCAAATGGGTTGATAGAATCATTAACGAGGAAGTTCTAAACAGAATAGGGGAAGAGCAAACAATATGGAAGACACTGACTAAGGGAAGGGATAGATTAATAGACCACGTTATAAGACACGAGGGTCTTGTAAAATTAGCATTAGAGGGAAGTGTGTGGTGTAGAGAACAGAAAGGATGGAGTACTCTAGGAAGATTAGGGAGGATGTGCAATGTGGTAGTTATGCGGAAATGAAAAGGCTTGTGCCAGATGGGTTGGACGGTTGCATCAGACCAACCAGTCTTAGGACTGATTACCACAACAGACAGCTTGCCTTATAACGTAATAGAAATCTTATGATGTCCATGTCAACAATTGCACATAAGACATCCAAATCATGTAAAACCTTTTTCGAGTTCCAGATTTTGAGAGTGTTCCTGAATTATTTCTTGTCACCAAAGTATGCATAGGTTGCTGCACCATTGCATATAAGAATCATGAGCAGTTATCATTTTCAATATTTACAGTGTAGTATAAAATTTATATAAATGCAAAAACATAATGTTTTGTGATTTTTATTCCAGTGACGGTGATGAAAAGGCAGTGACTGCCGAAAAAAGGACACACGAGACGTCGCAGAACAACGGAGATACGACGACAGAGCAAACCGAGAACGAGTATGTATTAGTAAAACAATTCCTGTTACGAAGATGATGACCAGATGCATATGAGACAGTTACTTGGTTTCCAGGGCTGAGGAACCCTTGGAAGATGAGTGGCCCGAGAATGTGGACTGTTACTTATACAACCACGCAGACGCTATTTGCTGCAGAAACAGAATACGACTACAAGAATTCAGAAGGTATGAATTCTTTTTGCCTATAGGCATTCCAATTTTTTAAAATACCTTCTGCAGATAAATCGTCAATTCATTTATATAAAATCTGCACAATTCTTTTTATTGAATTTTATATAATTACAGTGTGGGCTTATCACGACGGTATTTTTTAAATAATTTTATTGACATCAACATATTCTACATACAATAGCATAAGAAACAAATTTCCTTTTGAAAAATAACACCAGTTAGATGGTCCAACATCGTTCATGCATTCTTGAAAGTACCTCTTGAAATTCTACATAACGTCATGCAATGTTGAGGAATGGTCTCAATTTTTTACCGTATTGTTTTCAATTGTTGAAGTGTACTAGGTTGGTGTTCATACATTTTATTCCAGAAGCTGTTAAGTCCGGTGATCCGAGTAGTCTAAGTAATATTTGTATTTCGGAAGACATGTTCGGGAACACGTTGCTGTCAATGACCAGGGTTACCCGAGACGAGTAGCCCCATCTTATTGGACCTCATTATTCAGAAGCTGAGGAATGAAAAGCGTGGACACAACAGTTTCTGCTTATCTACGTTCAATTGTCTGATGAGGAAATTACATACCAAACTGGGGTTGTGGGTATTGAAAGGTGGTAGTATTTCAGTCGGTTTGGTAGGTTTTTCGTGTACAATATATATAATAAGAGCTCAAGGACACTCCCTTCTGGCACATCAAATTTTATTTGAAAATTTCTCGATATAGATTCATTGATTTTTACTCTGAATTCTCTGCGGTTCAAGTAAGATTTCAGAAACTAAGTAGTAATCCCTCATGTGAAACCCTTTCGAAAGTTTAGCTAAATCCAAGAATACAGAAATACTTATTTTGCATTGTAATGATTCATTTATAACGTGACATACTCGGTGGACTTGTTGAACGGTCGAATGGCGTCCACGGAAACCAAAACTGGCGTTGAGTTATCCAGTTTCTTCAGTGTTCGGGTCGGCTTTTATTCTTTGAGCCAGAAGTCTTACCAGCTGATTTGCCGGTAGGACGTACCTTGGGTTATTGATTTCGCCAATATTTTAATCTAAGGATTGCGTTAAATTAATGTCCGAGGTTTTTGACTATCTATACCTGGGGCTTCAACAGGAAACGTGACTGATTTTATATTCTTGTACTGGATCGACTCCGTTACTACAAATCAAAAGCTTCCCATTATTATATGCAGGCCGTCTACCAATACACAAATTCTGCATTTTACATTTAATTTTAACATGTTAATATTGAAGAAGCTCATCTTAAAACCAAACCGAACCGAACCAGACGTGTAGCAAGCTCAGAAAGCACTGGTAAAATAAAAAATATATCCTGATCCGCAACTATATTAATAAGCTAAAATTATTCTAAATTTATGCCACTGGATAGAATTTATCTTCCTTCGAAATGTTCGATGACATCTACGTTCGTGAGATCTAATTTTCGGTAAAACAAACTCGACTTCAATTTATGTATTTCGGTAAATATTCAACACAATAATCGCTTTGTCTTATGTTTAGAAAAATCGAAGACCCGCGACCTAGCAACCAACTATAATGTGGGCGTTTTAATTAAAACTTTCATAAATAAAATTTTTTGTAGTGAACATAAATTTACTCATGTGCACGTAATAAGTGACAGTAGAATAATTTTGAAAACGTTGTTACAATCGATTGTGTGAATCGTCTTAGAAAATCCTACACGAAAGTTTTGCCTCATAGTAAGGAATTGATTAATTTATCTCAACTAGACAACGTTTAAAAGAGTATGCTAATATTTCAGTTTCAAACTTAAATCGAATAGATTTGCAATAATTTATTTTATAAGATAAGTACAACCCTGCTAGTTACGTTTATTATTTGTTTCATCTGTAGTGATTTTGTTTCAGGCTACATCAAACGTTCAGGTCAGACGCTTGTACGTGGTACTCCAAGAAATTTCCCTTTCCACCAGTCAAAGTAATGTTCCCGCCAGGCAAAAAAGTTTTCGCAATTAAATATTTGTCTAACTTATGAATTGTCAATGAAAACAATTCAGTTTAAATGTCATTCCATAACAATCAATTATTTAGTTAAAAAACTTATTTATGAAATTAGTGTAATAAATAAAGACCAGTTATTGCTTCTGCTGTTCTTGTAAATTTTTCTCTATAGATCCAGGAAGGCATTTAATTATTGAATATAAACAAGTGAATTATAAGGTAAGTACTTACATAGGCTTGTAAAAAATTCTTATATTTAACGATTTAATACCGCTCATTCTAAATTACAGAGATATTATTTAGGAAAGCTAATGTAATTTAGGATGGAGAAACACGTTGTTTTGTACTTTATTATTTGCATAATTACTATTGTCAATCAGATTTAATGATGATAAAATATCCCACTCTGATGTATATATATACACACGCATATACACATCAAACCAAAGACATATATAAACAACATAGACTGGACAAGGCGCCGCCATATTTGAAGCAAATTGAAGGCTCAGGCGCCATTTTTTGAATGGAAAGGTGGGCGTGTCCTGTCGTCTGCTGGCATTGAAGTGAGGTGGACTTAGGAATACGTGCAGGAAGCGTATCTCGTAAATCAGTATTTAAAAACTATATATACATATGTATTAAAGTTACAAATGAGCGGAAACCAGCTAGAAAGTGTTTCATTACATATAATATATATAACACATCAATTAAAAATTGTAAATTATTTCTGTTGTCACACAAGGAAAGTGCCGAAATTAAAGTTAACACGGATA
>CM067377.1:98965538-99347346 GCA_034510155.1 Eucriotettix oculatus
TGAAAAGTATTGGCGTAAACATTTTAAATTTAAAGCTGGACGTATAATTCATTACTGGAAATCATAGTAACATAGTGGAATGTTGTCCAGTAATCGTATTTATCACCATTAGCTAAGCTAGAAAATGGCGTCAAATATTAACACAGGTAACCTTAATTACAAACAATCAAGCCGTTTTAAGAATATGAGTGTCCCTTTCTATGTAAAGAAATATTCAATTAAAGACTAAGAGAGCAAAACGCACTGTTAGATCATAACCCTCGATCATGGGCTGGAGAGCTTCATGCAATTTATCGAAATAATCTTATGTGTTACCAAAACGATTTAAAAATAGTTGCTCGGATCAAATTTCGATTAAGGCAACGAAACGCATTAATTTCTCTCTTCAAATCTTGCATTTAAAAGAAGTCAAGAGTAACATCTTCGTTCTGCGTGTAATTGTTTATATTAGTTATGAAAGCTTTTGGTAAAAATTCCTGAATTTTTTCATTGACTTTGGAGTCTCTGACTTCTTAAGACTGAAAGATGACTCGGCAGTGTCAGTAATTGTATTAGTTGGTTAACCTAACGGTTGAGGTATATACCCCAAGTCTTGAGGAAGATGTCCTCACCTCAGGGACTCTCGTGCATCCTGTACGGAAACCGCAGTATCGTCCGTCTACAACATTGGCGCGTACCAGGAAGAGGACTGTGTTTAACCACAGCGCTACCAGGTGAAACGTGCACGGGAAATAGGAGGCATTTGTTTAAGCCAATGCCGCAATATCGATTGTTTTCACGAAAAAAATCGGCGATGAGCAATTCCATGCCAAACTGAAATCAATGTCGAGTGATTCATTAACCAACAAAATACTTCCGCCATTTATCGCATAACAATGGAGTTTTTCAAGGAATTAAGAAATGGAGCGTCGACCTAAAACTTGTCAAGCAAAAGTGTCTCTCAATCGATGAAAATTAAACCGCTTTGTGGTGCACGTCCCCTAAAAATTTGGTCCATTAAATGACAACGAAATGAGTTTGGAGCACACATAGTATAGCCAGTTTATTACCTGCAGTTCATTACATTGGAAACATTAACAGCATAATAAATCAGGGGAAACTAGTTCTTAATAATTCTATATAAATCAGTTAAGATGTCTTTTGGTTAATGGAAAAAAAATTCCATATATCAAATATAAGTTACCAAGTGTATTCAATAAAATCAATGAATAACAACAGCAAGTACAGAGAGAATGAGTTTCATGGAGACCTCAAGATAATTGTCCAAAGACATTGAGACAGTTCCAATCCATAGGAAATCAAAACCGAATCATGATTAAGACCATACTGTGTAATTAAGTTCCAAAATTAATATATAATTTTCCCATTTAATCAAATATCTCACTTGACATCCATGTGAAGCACGAACTTTTCAAATCTTCTATTAACATTCATTATATGAGTGGCCTAACCAACAAAATAAAAAGTCTGAATCACGTAAATATCTTCCAAATCAGTCTCTATTCCTTGTCAGAACATTCCTTCATTTCCCACTTTCAATAAACAATAGTAATAAAATTAATTAAAATTAACATTTTGCATTTAATTCAGGTCTTGTGTTTACTGTACATTTCCTCTGATATTAATATGTTGCTAGAGAATGAAATACTCTGGCCCCACGGAATAGATCTCATTTGGGGAAAGCTGAGCCTAAGAGACCTAAGGAAGCAGTTAAATCATGATTTCTGAAAGCAGCCCTAGGCATTTCCAAACACACAAAATCGAGACTAGTATACGAACTTGCCAGGGAATCCTTCTTTATAGAGGAACTGCGCATGAGCCTCCCATACACTGACAGCTCAAACTACTACACGAAAGAGAGAAGGGAAATATGGCCGGACTTCTACATAACAGAAGCCATGACAAAGAGATCTCAACAAATACTAATCAAGAACTCCGACACCTGACAAACAGCGCACAGATACCAGCACAAAATATGCAAGAACAAGAGTTTCCACAATCCTGACAATAATTGTGTGTGCGACTTGTGTGATCAACCCTGTGACCATTACAATGTGATCCGCTGTAAAAAGCGGGTATACTCACCAGTGGACCTCTGTAAATAATAATCAATGTGAACACTAAAATACGAAGAACAAGATGCGATACCAAAAGATATAACCTATGCACAACTTATGCGCATTTAATCTATGTTGCTAGAGAATTTAATACTCTGGCCCCACTCAAAAATATTAAATATAAAAATTTAACATTTATTATTAATTCAATTTTATTTATGTATAGCCTTATGGAGGGGAAATTGATACAAATATTGTGCCCCATCTGAACATGAAAGATAGTGCTATTAAGTCATGAATTTAGAGAAATCTTAGTAATGTTTTCACTATTTACAATTACAGTCAGTTAATGTCAACTTAAAACAGTCAATAACATCATCACAGGAATGCCTATATAAGTGATATCAAGCATAATTCAACTGTCTGACACTTCCACACACAGCTTAGGGAATAAATTATCTAAATTTAAAACTTTTAAATATCCCCACTTTAAATTTATATTCTTGAGCCTGTCATTGAATGTTGCCACTGCCCAATATTTATTTCAAATTGTAAAAAAAAGCCCATCAGCTCTATGTATATTATTATGTAAATTGTGAAATAAGCAACATCACTATTATGAAGAATTGGATAGCATAACTGGTAATCAGAAAAATATACTGTAACTGACAACAGTACATTTAAAGCCATGAACAGGCAAACACAATCAGCATTACTACACTTCTCAATTAAGTAAAGAAAGTTCTTTAGCATTTAAGTAAATCCCATTCCAAATTATGAGGTAAATCTGCTTTAAAATTATTATTATATAAAAATAGCTCAAATTTTAAATAATCCAAAGATAACATTTTTTTTACACAGCAAAGGATGGTTGATGGTTCACGAATCCTATTCAGAGCTGATGCTTTGCAGCAACTGTTACGAACTGCAAGTCCACCAAAGCCTTATTCTGGAACTGCTGCAAAGTTGAATGACGACTTTGAGATTGGTCCCATTCCAGAAGCACGCTATGAAGAAGTGCTGCAACACATTACCCCCATTTTTCTCAGAGATGAACCTCTCTCTAAAAGCTTTAGTCCATGCAATACAGGAAAACGAGAGAGAGATTTCAGATGTTATGCTACAGAACAGTTGCAAGGAGGACTGTGTCTTATGGCAATAGAAAAGTCAACAGGGAAAGTCATTGGTTCCAGCTTATGCAGATCACTACACAGAGATTATATAACATTAGACTGCCCTCAAGATGATGTCCAAGATGGTAAATGTATAATTTATACTTTCCGAAACATAAGTTTCTAAACCTGACAATAAAGCATTTACTAGCATTGTGTATGATCTACATTAATATATGAAAATATTTTCATTTCCAGATGATCTCATTCCAAATGTAGTTCGACTTCTCACTACAGTCCACAGAAACCTTGATTTGTTTTCAGCTTTTGGGGTAGATGAAGTCTTTGAAATTGGACTTGGTTCTGTGGAGCCTTCCCATTCAGGGAGAGGTTAGTACTTCAAATTAAATCAGTTACATTCCAAATAAATTGTTAGCGTAACAGTGTTAGGGGAATTCCATATTTCTTTTTATACCAATCATATATTTGAGCCTATTTGATCATTTACATTCTTCTGTCTTCAGGTTTAGCTACTAAACTGTACCGGGCAAGTCTAGAAATGGCAGCACAAAAAGGATTTAAAATAGCAAAAGCTGATGCAACAGGGACAGCATCAGCAAAAGCCTGCCTCCGAGCGGGGATGACGCCAGTGCATGCAATGAATTACAGTGACTACAAATTTAATAATAAAGTAATATTTGAAAAAACTGCAGAAACAAATCCAGTGTTAACAGTAATGGTGGCAAAATTACAGAAAGAGCACCCTTATGTACTGCCAATACCTGTTGATAGAGGACATTCTCACCTATGAGAACAAATGGAGCTATTTATTTCCCTTACAAAAACTTTGACATAGTCAACATAATTTTTAAGGTTTTCTAAAGCTATAAATTTGTATGGAATAGTTTAATTTATAAAACTTAATGAAATTGTATGTAATTTGTTCCATAAATTTCAGAAAATAAAGTACAAATATTGTAACATTGATAACTGAGTAAATTTATTTGTATTAATGAAAATAAAATGTTATAAAAATATCCACAAAACCATGGTTTATTTTCTTACTCAGTATAAAATATAGCTACAATAGATAATATAAAAAAACAGTAAAAGTAAAACATCACGAATAAATAAAAACTTGTACACATTGAAAGAAAGATTCTCAATTTTATTATAAATAATCATTACTCTTAATACAACAATCATTGATATTACTTTAATCCAAAATAAGATGTGAATTAATAGGTTACATAACACTGTTGCATATTCAATGATTATTTGTAAAATTCATGTTCTGATTCATCTTTCTTGATATTATTCTTATACCCTTTTTCAAAATCCTTTGCTAGGACTATATAACGATTCTCCCGCACAGCGTGCATTCCAGCCTAAAAGATAAAGAAAATATAACAGTACAAAAAAATTTAATATGGATAGGTAAAGGAGTGGAACT
Source organism: Eucriotettix oculatus (assembly GCA_034510155.1). NCBI lineage: Eukaryota > Metazoa > Arthropoda > Insecta > Orthoptera > Tetrigidae > Eucriotettix > Eucriotettix oculatus. Next base: position 98,970,161 of record CM067377.1, read on the forward strand.
GGCATGAATTTACATTATCACAAAAATCAACCACCATGCCATATAAAAAACAAATTTTATAAATATATGATGGCCAATCATTATGCAGGAACTTAGTCTCTCGAAAATTTGGCACATTATTGCTTCCCAGGTTGGCAACATCTGCTATCAATTTAAGGTAAGAATTCAAAATTCTACATGGTGCCTGCCATCTGTGAGCCTCGGGTAAGCCAGCAGCTTTTTGTCACTCATTTCTTTCCTTAACAATAAGTAAGGATAGGAAAGAGAGAGGTCCACAGATGGCAGGCTCCTTGTAAGGTTTGGTGTTCTTTAAATTTTAAGAGGCACTGACATTAAACTTTTCTCACCAGTCAACATAGTATGGGCAATATATTTGTGCACAGAAAGAGGGGATTTAATAATTCCTTTTTCTTTTTTGACCATCATGTCAATAAGATTAAAATTAAATAACTGAAGAGGTATCAAAAGTAAGGGACTAAATGTCTAAATTAAAATTCTTGTCTCAGTGACTTTTGGCCATTCTTTGTATTTTATTCATTCTGTCTTTAACTGGGCTTAATGGTCTGATGTATCTTTTCAAGAGACTACTGATCCAGCCAGCAGCTAGACCAGAGAAATGAAGATAGTCCATTCTCTCAGTAGGATTGGTTTCTTCTGCATTATGTATCTTATCCTTTAGGACTTGGCCGATCTAATGATTGATGTAGCTGTTTGTGTACAGCCAATGTTGAAATTCAGCCGGCAAACTATCTAGATCCAATACCACAAGGGCTCTGTGTACCAAAGTTGTAATTGTAATGACTGTTGACTTCTGTGCCAACTGATATATACACATCTAGAAAGCCATCATTTTGTACCTACTTGTTGTTGTGTTGTGGTATTCAGTCCTAAAACAGATCTGATGGAACCCTTCATGCTAACCTATCCTGTGCAAACCTTTTCATTACTATAATGCTACCTCATCCCACATCCTCCCTAATTAATCTGTTTAGTGTTACTTAGCCTCCCTCTTTTTTTCTTGCACCACACACTTTCCTCTAGTGCTAATTTTACAAGACCGTCACACTGTCTCTGTTATTATGCTGCCCGGAATTCCTTTACTTCCTTCAACATAAGCCTTCCCAATCAAACACCTTTTGTTATTCCACTATTTCCCGTACTACAATCCATCACCTTCGTTTTCTCTCTATTAATCCTCATGTTATAATCTTCCTCCAGGATCATGTTCATGCCATTTATTATGATTTCCAAGTCTTCTTCTGACTCCCCTAATATCACAATATCATCATCAAAACTTAATGTTTTTATTTCTTTTCCTTGCATTTTGATTCCATTCCCACAATCATTTTCAACTTTCTTCACCACCTGTTCAATATATAAGTTAAAGAGCATGGTCTTGATTTCTGCTTTCTTTTCTTGTCCTTGAATTCTAATTCCTGCTGACTGCCATCTGTATAGGTTATAACTCTTGATTATTTATTCCTGCCATCTTCAAAATCCTTAATAGTTTGTTCTAATTTACATTATCAAAGGTTTTTCTAAATATACAAATGCCATGAACATTGGCCTGTTTTTTCTTATCCAGTCTTTTAAAATAAGACACAGAGTCAATATTGCTCTTCTCCCTACATTCTTTCTAAAACCAAAATCTCCTTAACTCACATTCTATTTAACGCTCCATCCCCCTATACTATTTTCAATAATATTTTGCACATATGGGATGCCAAACTAACTGTCCTGTTAATTGTGCTGTTTGCTTTGTCAGCCAATCAATACTGTCTTATTCCTGCATTTTTGAGGCAAGACTTTCTTTTGATATATATTTTGATTCAGTGGTTTTGCTCTGAAAACAAACATTGACACCCAGTTTAAATTCCGAGAACTCTTCATCCAGCTACAATGGGAAAACCTATGTCCCCAAAGGATAGTGTGTTTGGTATTTTATCACAAATGCAGAAAATAAGCAATAACAAAATAAGCCAGTTTCTGGAGTACTTATACCATAGATATTACATTTATTTTGGCATGATAATTATAAGAAAGAAAGATCTGTCCTACCTCCTGGCAAATAGCATTAATGTCAGCACCAGAGATTCGATCAGGTCGAGCAACATAATCTTCCAAGTCAACCTCCTCACTAAGATTCATTTTGCTTGTGATTGTGGAGAAAACCAATCGCTTTTGCCTTCTGTCTGGCAGTGGAAATTCAATTTTTCGGTCCAAACGGCCAGGTCGGAGAAGTGCAGGATCTAACGTATCTGCACGGTTGGTTGCCATAATAACCTTTACAGAATAAATCATTTATTTACATTATATATAGTAACAAATAAAGAAACTAATATATTTTACTGCACAATTGCCATTAAATATGTGAAAAATATTTATTGAACAAACAATTCTATACATTTTCATAAAATAATACCAAACATTTATTGACTGCCTTTTCATTAATGTTGTGAAAAGAAATTACACACAATAGAAATGGAATATTATCATTTCAGTCTTATGATATTCCTAACAAATATGTTATCAGAGATTCAGAATTCATTCCAAATGACGTTCTTCAAATAACTAGAAAGAAGATGAGAATTGACAAAACACATTAAAGGAGTTTGTTGTTCCTAATTCTGGGGCCACTATCTACGGCTACTGCTACAATAAGCTGCACCCACAAAGAACCAATCAGTGACAAGACTTGCTTAATACAGGACTGAACTGACATCAATGGCAAGACAACAGTCACATATGTAATCAATAGGTATATATTTAGCTCATCGGTGATTTAAGGCTTTAATAAAACCTATAACCACAAATAGTTGTTAACTTCAAAATAAGTAACTGCAATTTACTTGATAGACAAATATTGTGTTATTGAATGCCCAATTGGAAACAAGAAAAAGTTAAATACAGTTTGCAATATACTCATCCTATTTACAAAAGTTTGACTTCATTAATATACAATATTACAATTGCCTATATTTAATGAATAAGATTATGGCCATTAACCATTATCATTAATAAATTTCCCTTACCTTTACATTTGTGGTTTGATCAAAGCCATCCATCTGATTCAACAACTCTAACAATATTCGCTGCACCTCACGATCTGCTCCAGTTTGAGCATCAAATCTTTTTGTTGCTATTGCATCAATTTCATCTATGAATATGATGGCAGGAGAGTTTTCTTTGGCAAGACGGAAGACATCTCTCACCATTCTAGGACCCTCACCCAGATATTTCTGGACAAACTCCGACCCAACCACACGGATGAAAGCAGCTAAAAGATTTCCATTATTAATGTCACAAAGTATACTGTGCATGAATTTATATAAGCAATGGTATAATTTTTAAATTTCAATATTATTGTAGCAGTAGTGCACATTTTAGTAGTAAAAGTGAAGAAAATAAATCTCTTCATAATTGGCACTTTCTTTAAATATTCAAAGATAATTTTACGTAAGCATACAATTTACTGCACAGTTAAAATTTTCTGTTAATTCAAGTAGTTAAATTTTCAATCAGTGAATGAGAAAAGTAATGAGAAGCATTACTTAAACTTCTGGTTACTAATTACTTCATTTAGAATCCCATACCAGTTCAATATATAAACATTCAATTATACCCTATCACTAAGGTAATGAGACATAGCATAGCATGTAAGAGAGGGAGAAGGTTGAGGGAAGTATTGTCATCATAGAGGAACAGTTGTTGGAGAGAAGCTACAGCAAGTTTTGCTATACAATCATCTATTACCTTTTAGAGATGAGTTTTGACATTCAAAACATCATGAACTGAACACTAAATTTCCATGCATCAATGTTTTCAGAATAGGGCCACAGCCAAAGATTCATGTTTAAGTGAGGTATGGCCTACCCCCACAACAAATACATGAAGTGTGTAACTGCACATCATATTTTGGCACAACCAGCTATTTCACTATACTATACTAGCAGATACTTTACAATATTAAGAAAATTTATTATTATTAAATCAATTTATACAACTAATTGAGAAAATTTAAAAACATTAGAATAAAGCTGAAGTTCAAAGAAAATAAATGCCATATGGAACCTTTAAAAGATTGATAAACCATTCAGAAGTAAAAAATAAAAAATTGGAGACTAAATGATTATCTACAATTGTGTACAATCTACAATTTAGCACAAGAAAAAATTTCAGTGTACAGTATAAATTGTACGAAATTACAGAAATAACATAATAATAGTTACTTAAACAATATGGAATACAGAAAGTAAAAGCATTACACTTCCTTTCCTTAATACATTACTTCACAAAAACAATCTATGCATTTAGATATACCATTAAAAATTAACACATTTATACAAGTATATATACATAAATTAAAAACTTGTCAAGCGAAATTTAAAAAAAATATAATTTTGTATACCAGTAGTATGGTGTGCTACTGCTTTAGCAAGCATAGTCTTTCCACAACCTGGAGGTCCATACATAAGAACACCTCGTGGAGGGTCAATTCCTATCTGCTTATACAATTCAAAGTGAGTAAGAGGTAATTCTACAGCTTCACGGATTTCTTGCTTCTGCATATCCATTCCTCCAATATCAGAATACTGAACATCTGGCTTCTCATCTAAATAATTTCAAATGAATTAAAAATTGGTATTTTTATGAAAGATCAATACATTATTTTACACAAGAAAGAAATTTTAAGGTCAAACAACATAATTCAAAGCAAAAATTATTCTTATCTAAAACAATGCTTCTCATATAATTCATGATGGTATTTAACATTAACAAATCTGTCATTCCTGTATAATTCATAAGAGCTTCACAAACACATATAATACATATATATTGTCTAATAATTCATTTGGATAGCATTGTGGGACAGAGCTAATGAGTAACCTTAGATCCATAGGCATCACCAAGCAGACTGCATATAAGCAAGTAAGGACGTGACACTGTCAAAAATGGTGTAGAAAAGGTATAAAGGTGGTGGCTTACCACAAATTGACAATATTATTCAAATTTTTGGAGGCAACAGACTCCTCCTTTTGGAGAAAATAAGACAAGTTTCAAGTGCAAACTAGCAGTGAACTGTGGCTTCTTTTCTTCTAACTATTCTCTAAAGAAAGTGTATGCTCAGGTTGAGTAAGGTACTCAAAAGAAAACTATGATCAAGTAAAAGAGAAAAAAGGAAAAAGAAGAAAAGACAGAAAATATAGTAATGAAACTCAAGTTCAATTTGGTTGGTACAATAAATTCCTTGGCTAACTTTGACGCTGTCATAATCCCACTTTAATCAAGGCCCTCCACAAAGCTCTGCCCCATATTTTCAGAGTCGTGTAATGACTTAAGTCAAAAAATCTCATTTCCCAAATTCCAACATTGGACCTATACTTTAGATAAGGCAATAAATCTCTCTCACTTGACTGTCCATATCAATTATCTTTACACTATCACATTCTTAACTTGCACACTGGAGTTCTGTTATAAGAAACATCATTGGCTATTTTCATTTCGAATGAAGGTAGTGACATTGTGTGTCACCACAAAACAGTAAGCAGAGACAGGCGTTACAGCGGGACAGAGATTGAAAAGGGGCATTGTTGAAGTGGGGTTACAACAGTATCAAACTAGTCCAGTTCAAAATCTTTATATTGTGTACATGTATGTATGCATGCAAGAAACAGAGTGTGAGATTGAAGGTTTTGGCAGGCATGGCACCTTTTCTTACCACTCATATTATAAGGGTACTATGGTGTAGGGAGGAATAATAATGAGATCTTGAAGTCTGGATGAGGATATTCCAGAGGTTGGGTGAATAGCCAAACACAATAGCAGGTGGCATGTATTGTGCAAAGTATGTTTTATGTTGTTGGCTTCCAGTCCAGCCAGGCAAGTCACACTGTCATTTTAAACCTAAAATATTTAATGTTGAAAATGACAATATAATAATATATTATAGGTTGAAAATGACACATGTCAAAAGTTTCCTACAATGTAAAGAATTTTTCAAATATAATTTGTGGATCAAATACTGTTCCATAACAGTTTAATATAATAAATAATAGGTAAATAAAAACTTATATGTGAATTATCTGGAAATGGCATGCCATTAATAGTAACATCTAACAGGTAACATTAATATGCAAAATAACTAACCAGCTTGCAGCATGGAAATAGAAGAATCAGCTTCTGGAGGAAGTACATCTACTAAGGCATTGCTATGTTTATGTAATGCCACACTGGCCGAAGGCTTTAAAAGCTCACGATCAATTGTCGATAGAATACGAACATAATAATTGGATCCTAGAAAAAATAAATTACAAACATATGTCAGAAAAGTTAGAACATGTCATTCATTACTACTAAAAGGAATTAAAATACATGTACTAATGTGATATACCATTGGCATAAGTAAAATACAAAAATTAAACATAAGAGTGAAAAACATGATAAAATATATTTTAGTCCATCATAAGCAGTATTTCATTTAATGAAAATTATATTTAACCCATCACCTGCACCATAATACTTGTTGGGACTGGAAACTTTACTTTCCTTGTTGATCAAGAATTTGGGCTTTCTAGGATCCTTCATTAGCCTGGATTGATAATTATGAAGAACCGTATGGACGAAGAAATGTGGTAACTAACCTGAAATTGAAGCTCATCAACCTATTGAAGAAAAGATAAGATTTCTATCAATTTTCAGAGGCAACCCCTGCCTTCACCAGCCAGCACTTCGAATGTCTCCTTTTCTCCTGATAAAGGAGGCTGTTGCCTCAGAAAGTCAGAGATCTACCTCTTCTTCAATAACAAGGCTGAGTTTCAATTTCAAATAAACCACCACCTTTCTCTCTTTCCTTTCCATATGAATAAAGTTAATTATGTGAGTAAATTCCACATCTTCAAAAGTACTAACAAGTTTTATAAATGGCAGTTTAGAGGTAACTAAGAGTATTTCACATTATTTTATTTTACTTTTTGAATTCTTTTGAATTATTTGATTTATTTAGGCAGCATAAATCAATGGGATCTAAAATCAGTGAAGTGCATATTACAACAAAATAAATGAATATTAAAATATTAAAGTAAAACTAGCCAAATGAACATAAGGTGCCCGATTTCATTCCTTTTCAGGTTCATTGATTTTGAAGGTTCAATAATGATCATATATATTCTACTTATAACTTTCACTGTTATACTCATATTGTACAATAATCGTAGCTTAAGTAATAAATACCAACAAATTAAACAATAGGAGATTATGATAATATACCTGTTGTGCTTCCTACAATACCAGTATTCTGGTCAACAGCTTCAAGAAATTGTCCAATTACCAACGGAACACTTTGGATTCGTTTTACTTCTTCTTGTGCATGTAAGTATTCTTTCTTCAAGTTACGTTGTTCATCTTTAATGTACTCCTCTTGTACTTCCAAAAATTCTAGTTGGCGCTGTAATTTCTATGAAATATTGTTTTGCCAATTAGTGTACAATATTTAGAACTCCAGAAAAATGTGTGTTAAGTTAGCAATACATTAGGGTATTTTCACAAACTCTAACTTTCCTATGAAATATTTTATCAAATAATGAAAACAACCACTTAAAACAGTCTTACAATTTATTTTATTGAAACATGTTTAAATATTTTGATATTTGTCAATCATTCTGTAAATTTCAATGAAACAGCTTATATATATATATATATATATATATATGTGTGTGTGTGTGTGTGTGTGTGTCAGAAAATGACACTATCATGTTAATTAAAACAATAAATAGGGAAAGAGATAGAAAGAAGGTGACTTACCTGAGGTTCATAGATGGTAGACACCTTGCGGTCTCTGTCCGACGACTTGCAGTCGGCTAGCCGATCACTGGAAACGTCTTCCTAACTTTCTGATGAAGGGGGCAGTGCCTCCGAAAATTCAAGTACTCTAAACCTCACAAGGTATCTACATCTATGAACCTCAGGTAAGTCACCTTCTTTCTATCTGTCTTTCCTTTCCCCATTAATTTATATATATATATATATATATATATATATATTTCAGGCTATACACAACTTGCACACACACTCAATATGTTTCCATAGATGGAGTTTAGCTTCTGTAGAATCGGGAGATAGAGCTTTCAGGGGGGGGTCAGTATGAAGCACTGGTTGAAGTTGTTGGTGTTGTGGCTATAGGGAATTGTGTTTTGTGGAGTTTTACTGAAATGCGATGGTTGGCAATCCTTTCGGGGGGGGGGGGATCTCTTTGTCTGGCCAATGTAAAAGACTGGGCAGAGTGTGCAGTTTATTTTGTAGAGGGTGTGATAGAACAAACAGGTTATGTTTTCCCTAATTTTTAAATACAAAATAATAATAGGTTTAATTTTGTCAATTGCTATAGATAAAAACTTAAACTATTATTCAAATCATCCGTATCACATGATTATGAATGTGGCTAACAATTTAATATATATAAAGTGATTTCGTTAACAGATAAAATATTCCTCAGACAAACTAAAAATAAAGTTTACTCAATATAAATAATAGCTTTTTCCCCATAACAATAATTCATAAACTCTGGACAGTTAATGTTTCTAAACTAAACCAAAGTTCAACTCTGCATATAGACAATCTGTCGACATTTCCCTTAAATTTTCAATTAAGCATCTCTACAAATATGGAAAATATTATGCCCAAACCTCCTTCACAAAAAAAAACTATTTTACATTTCTCTTTAATCCATTAACCAACGCTCCGAAACTCATGATGATACTAGAAACACCTGCAACAATATCACCATGAACAGCTCTAACATAATTCAAAATATATTTGTCAGCATTACCTCAATTAATGGTCTCACTAATAAAATTATTAAAACATTTTACAAATACAATATTAATGATTTCAAATTTCCTATGAAACTGACTAACCATACTAAAATCATATTCACAAAATTAATATCTTCGACAACTACAATCTAGTTTATAGGATCAATTGTGTAGATTGTGATAAATCTTATATAGGATATACTACGACCTGCCTAAAGACCAGGCTTTACCACCATAAATTAACCCTTAAACCTAAATCCAAAAATGACACTGCACTTTCCACCCACGTAAAAACACTCAACCATGCAATTAAATATGAGGATACAAAAATCCTCCATAAAAATAGACTGAGAACAAAACTTAGATTTACAGAAGCTCTATATATTTATATAAATAGAATAAGTTGGTGAATTATAAAACAGAAGGTGCATTATGCTGCTATTATAGATAAGCTAAGGCAATATTATTTTAAAACATAGGTACGTGGTATATTATATATTATCTATCATTGTCGACTTATTGATTCACTTCTGTAATGTGTTTAAGCAAACACTTTAATGGTAAGTTGGCAAGAATATTTACACAGCAAACAACGATTGCCAATTTAGGCTAGTCAACATAAATTTTAATTCAGTGCTTTTACCATCCGACTACTACCCACCACTACCATTATTCAGTCTTTTAAATAAGGTGTGTAACATAATTTTATACTAAACTTAATTAAAGGGATAAGAATAATCCATTTAATCACTATATAAGTTGTTTCATTGAATTTTACAGAATGATTATGACAAATGTCAAAAGCTTTCAACGTGTTTCAATAAAATAAATTATGAGACTGTTTTAAGTGGTTTTCATTATTTGTCTAATAATAAGAAATGAAATATTTTATGTTGAAAATGGCAGTGTGCCAAAACTTTCTACAATATAATAAAATATTACAGGTATACCATGTCATACAGTCAGAAGTTTCCTACAGTATAATATAATGAATATTTTTTAAAAATAATTTGTGGTACATAGACAGTTCCATAATATTTTAAAGTAATAAATAATAGGTAAAGTATGCATACTGCAAAGTGAAAAATAAGGATACATGGCAAACAGTAAGTACAGAAAATGGCAAAATAATGTATAGAAAAAGTAAATAGAATTTTGTTATATGTGAATACTAATATACAATATATAAATATATCAATGGCCATTGAAGCATATACTACAAAAGAGCCGAACTCAATGGGTGACAGGATTTAACATTGGAATTTGCATTTTATTAGCCAAACAAGTAATTGTGAGAGGATTTGGTTACAAATTATTTTGTTGATAATAATAAATGCACTAACATTAACAAATTTATGTAAAATAAAATATAAATACACTGAAATTATCAGTGTCTATCCAAATGTAATCTAGGAGTCTCGGAGTCTCTGCCAAAACAATGGATGTGTTATGATGAAACAAAGAATCCATATCACAGTAAGATGTAACTTATAAAATTGAAGCCCATAACCTCTTTATGTATGTAGCAAGCAATAATTATCTGAATAAATAAATACAAATAATGAATGATGAAAATAAACATTTATTTTGAAGATTCTGATTACATGGCTTGGGGAGACTGACGTTTTGAGGTGTATCTTAACTAGTTTTTAGCTAAAATTAGCATTTTTAGTCACAAGTAATACATAATTTCATAAAATATAACTTAAGCGCTTTCATATGTGGCAATTAGAATCAAAATCATTAAACACACAATTGAATAATAGCATCTAATTGGTAAATTGGTAGAATAAAGTAGTACTAAAGGAATATGTAATATTCTCACGAAAAAAACAAATACAGGAAAATATGCCAACAATTTAAACAAGCAACTTTGTTCACCAAAGCTATAAAAAAAAGTTAAGCTGAATGGAATGAGAACACAAAGTACATCGTCTATATTATTTAAAATGTGAGTTTGCAAAGTACTACTAAAAAATATTAGCCTACTGACAATATCCAAATTAAAAAAAAACACACAATAATTAATTTCTATACAAAATGATATACAATTATTGTAAAAATTGCGTGGCAATTGTTCCACAACTACAATTATACCTTATATTTAGTGTATAAATCCTCCGAGTCCAAGTCATCTCCGGTTCCAGTAACCACACCACAAATTAGTTTGGTTTCTTGGAGGTTATCTTCAATCTACAACAAAGTCATCCATTTGTCAATAATTAATACATAATAAAATTGCCGGTAAATGCAACCTCATATATATGGCAAAAAGGAAATTAAATTAAAACCTTGTCCAAAGCAACTCCAATTTCATCCATTTCTTCAAAACAAGCACAGTCACGTTAAAATAAATTCGATGCTAGTCAAAGAACAAGCAACAGATACTCAACTTTTTGTAAAGTGTAGGTTGTACGTAACATAGTTTGATAAACGATTTAAAGTAATAAAGAACTAAAAATAACTTAAATAATGTCAGTATATCACAGTCCATGTATAAACTAGCTATTATTTAGCATATCTTCTGTTCCGCCAAAACCAAACTCCAGGAAATTAAAACTCAATTCACGTTTATAAAATTAACATTGGCACTATCAATATTCATTAAAACTAATTTCTTGTATAACTCTTTATAAATACGCAATCAGTTTGTTACATATTTATAAATATTGATTGTTAATTAATGTGTTTTTACCAAAATAAAGCATAATAGGGACAATTGTCATTTTAGCATAAACTGTGGTATCGTGATGCCATCTTTTCCTAAATCTACATATACTGAAACATCTTACGAGGTTCCAAAAAAAACATACTTTCATTATGCTTTTTAGTGACTTTCAATCCTTAAATATGAAAAAGTCAATATTATAATTTTGGTTAATCAAGCATTGTTCACATTGTGAATTTCTGCTTACTATTTATGATTTCACTGCCAGAATCGAGACACGTGAGGCTCAATTTGGCGTACATCTGTCACAATCCTAGAGTTACCATGCATTTATTACATGCGTACTGACTTCAAAAGTTTATTGGACAATAAAGATTATTATTATCAGGCAAATTGAATTATTCATTTCCACGGGTGGAAATTCTGCTGGGTTTTCAACTGAGTGGCGTTTCAATTCCACAAAATTGATCAAAGTGAAGAAATCACCGAATTTCTTCGGCAGATTTCAACTAGGTTGCAAAGAATGCCCTGGCTAAAATTGAAACTGTATAAGGGCACGTCATTGTATAAATGGAATAAAACAAGCTGTGTGTGAGATATTAACGAAATTATTTTCTATTTGAAAGAGAATTTCGTTAAATTGAATATTTCAATATCCGTTATATATAGACACACACACACACAGAGAGAGAGAGAGAGAGAGAGAGAGAGAGAGAGAGAGAGAGAGGGGGGGGGGAGATATACTTAAAAGATACTTTTAAGCGTTGCACATTATATATCTCAGAAATCACTAATGTACTTTAAATATAATATAAATAATTGACTAAATATTAATTGTTCAATATGTTTCCTTCATATAGCTTTATTGAATTATGAGTGGTTGCCCCTGAAGAGTGGCACAGTCATAATTTCATAATTCACGGGTATCTATTTTTCAATACTAGAAAATTTAATTTATGTGAAATGCTACTTACAAAGATATTGTGATGAAATTTGATTAGGGTGCTATATTTTCATCAAATGACGGCGTTTAGAATTTTTTTAATGACAATACTGTGGAATGACATTTGAAGCGTAGCACATCAATTTTGAAGGGATTACGGAATCTGGAAAAACGAATCACCCTGCTCAGTGTATGCCACTTTACATGGCGTACGTTAGTCCTCTTATGACGTATGAAGTCAAAAACTCCTCGCTAAATCGACCCCCCACATCCTCCACCATCCTGATTGCTACGTCCCAAGCCAGTCCCGTGGGAAATGCACTCCAAACGCAACAATGAGGTGCACTCGGGGCCGCCATCTTATCCAAGGGCTTGCAGGTTTCGCATCTCGCATCTCCTTGGAGTGACAACTGGGTTGAAACTCATCCCTGTCGCTGAAGGCACTGGTAAGCCTCGTGCTGCTATTTCGGGTTACGCATTCCCCGGGTCTACCTCATCGGCAGAGCTCATGCTTCCAGAACCTAGAATCTTCTACTTCCACCAGGAGTGCATCTTCTCGTGTGGCGGTGCTATATATCCTAGAACACTTAGGGGGCGAGTACGACCCTTAGGAACTGGCATTGAAGCTTAAACTTCTTCCAGAAGAAACATGAGTTTCCGAATCTCGCCGTTTCTCACGTCGGTCGTGAAAGCTAGCAACTATCCCTAATAGGTGATTTGCGCATACATATAGTCAAGCAAGGAATTACAGTCAGGCAGTTTCTACGTCGAATCCTGAGAATGATTGATCATTTCTACTCTCGACACCTTAGCTTGAAGGTCTTCAGTCAGACTCCGTTACTAGTATCATCGCTCGATGATTCCGTCCTTGTGCTAAATTAGGATAACTAGTCTTCAGCAAGCCAGCAACAGTGGCTAACCTGGTTCTCCCCCTACCCTATCCACCAACCACCAACTGGCCAAGAACCGCCACCAAGGCAACTGCACGCAACAACCCTCATATGCCGTGGCCTATCTGTTGATTCCGAAGAGTTTAAGCAGGGGCTCCCTGGAGAAGTCAAAGAGATGAAGGGTTATGTATTCGCATCAATCTTCCATTTCGACCCTGAAGAGTGGCACAGTCATAATTTCATACTTAAATTTTCTTGTATACGAGGCCAGCGGTCAGCTACATTTTAGATATTGCGAGCCATTAATTGCAATTTAAAATTACGCGGACCATTAATGTTATTTTTAGAGTGAGGAAAAAATACAATAATCCCGTATTTTTATTTACATATCAACAAAAAATAGGAATATGTCATTGTAAACAAAACAGATTGCATAAGATTTGTTGATGGCATGGCACTGTTAGCAGAAAGTGAAAGAATGACTAATAAAATGTTAGAAGTTTTGATGGAGCTTGTGAGGAATACAAAGAGCACTGTGATTAAGAAATGAAGAAAACAAAGATTAAGATAGGGCAAATAAATAACTGACAAGTAAGTTCTTTTAAATAACTATTTGGGAAGTATAGTCATTGATAACTTGAGATCCTATCAGGAAGTAAACGCATTGTCAGAGCAACTGGAGCATTAAATAGAAAAAGGAAGATGTTTTGTTCTAAACTAGATAAATGACCGAGGAAAAGATTAGCAAAGTGCTTTTGTGAAGTGTGGCACGGTAGCCAGAAGAGAGTTGGACGTTGAAGAGGATGGAAAGGATAAGTTGGATGGGTTTGTGACAAATGAAGGAATGCAAAGTTTTGGTAAGAGAAGAAGAGTGCAACAAATTATAAGAGAAAAGAAAAAACTGGGTAGGTCAGTCACTGAGATGGAAAGTATGGCAGGATTAATTCATGGGAAGAGACTTAGAGGAATGAAATGACGCAATGTAATAGATAAAAGAAATGAAAGGAGAAAATTCGTTAACCTGAAGAGGATGGCAGAAGAATGGAACAGTACCAAGTGAAAACCTGCCCGTGGGAAGAACACTAATGATGATGGTAGTGATTAACAATTGCATTTATTTGCTAACAGAAAAAGAGCAATCAATAATACTCACATGTTTTAAAAGTTACAGCCACATTTGCTTCTCTGTTGTGAAAATGTATACGCTGACCACGTACCACTCCAAATTCCTGTAAGATAACAGTCCTCGGTAGGCCGAGGTCCTGTATGGCCTGCAGAGCCATAGAAGAAGAAACCCGTTGTTGTGGGGTCAAAATTTCTTCACTCTACATTGGTCGTTCACATTTTAGAGAAACCAAAAATGAGTATCATAGATAATTTTTTTCTCTTCAATGTTTTAAGGTTCACAAATTTTTATTACTAAGATCCTCTTCTTGGATAACAATGTTCAAAGTACTCTTTTGAACAATAGGCAAGGTGACCCGCCAACTGTCTTCCGGCGGTAAAATTTAGGAGCAGAAACCCCACTTCAGTTAGAATGTATAAAGAAAATCTAGAAAACTTCTTGACAAATGGCGATTCTTCCAATAATGTATATTATGTAACTAGTTGTCGTTATTATTTTTAATTATCTCCGAAATTATTTGGTACTAGTTTTAGTAAAATTTAATTTTCAATAAAACCATTTTCCCTAAACTGTACCAGTATTATTGTCAATTATGTCAATGGCCTGGTTAACAGTTGTTTATAATTGTTTTAAGTATTTTTGTAATATTTGGGGTTGCATTTTTCCGGTTGTCTACTGTGGAAAAATCGCTCTGATGTACTCATGATGTACTGATGTATTCATCAAGATTTAGAAATGTAAAGAACTCCATCGATTATGTTTTCCATATCAGTAATTTCTTCTTAAATTCATCTTTGAGGTAGAGGTAATAATAAAATTGACTGGGTTTATGCGGACACATGGGTATGTATGCTCTGCATTCAAATCTAAATGATCAGACCAATTTTCTACACGTGTTCTCTGCGGACCATAAATCTGCACTGTCGGGGTAAGACACAGCTATCATCCCTAGGGGTGTGGGTGGAGGGGCGTAAATATTTAAATTTGCAAAAAAGGCCGATATTTCCGCCGAGGCCAATTCCTCCTACACTATTTGTGTTCAATCTCAGCCCCTTTTTGAATGGGAGGGGTGAATTCATTGGGATACGGATGGAGAGGCATCATATAAAAATAAAACAATCGAGATTGGTGTCAAAACTGGTGTAGCATGAGTCTCTGAGTTACTTTCTGACATTTGTCAGACATTTGACTGTTCATTCCCAAGATGGGGATTAAACGGAGTAAAAAAATTCGCGTTTTATATTTAATAGAGGGATAATTTCGATAAAATTCAGTTATCATGTTCCTCGCGACACAAAATCAAAGACAAATGTGATGGGCTACCACCCCTAGCGACAAAGGGGGCAGAAATGGTGGAGAAGAGGCTGACATAAAAATAATAAAGAAGCTATTGAGATTAGTGTCGAATCCGGGGTTATGGGAGTTTCTGAATTTAACTTTTACATTCAAAATACCACATATATTGAACTCCAACCCGTACAAGGGTGTAAGGAGGGTGTACTCAAAGTTCTGCGTACATTATTAAAAGCGTCCAGCTATTTGGACCAAATTTCGTACACATGTTTGTCGAGACGCGAAAAAATGCTGTGGGGGAAGGAACAATTGTCATTCGCTCCCGTAGGGCGGGGGTGGAGGAGACTAGATGGAGGTGTGGAAAATTTTAAATATGCATAAACGGATCATGAATATATTTAGTGGTTAATTACTTCCATGGTGTTTCACCTGATTTTATTAGTATATGATGTCAAAAACATTTAGCATGGGAGGGGTTTGCCTAAAACGGTGGGGAAGGAGAATGTTACATAAAAATACTGCAAAAAAATGGCATTAGTGTCGAATTCGATGTTATGTAATATGCTGAGATTATTTCTGCCATTCTTCATGCAATTTAAATTGCAGTTCAGCCCCTAATAGAAGGAATGGATAATGCGGAAAATTTTAATTATGAAAAGTAGGGTCATATTATAGTTAAATAAATATTTTTACGCGTCAATTCCTTTGATATTGTTTCCCCTTTCATTGTTTGTGTACAATTTCAACCCCATTCAGCATAAAAGATAAGTATTAATATGAGAGGAGGTATCACAACAAAATAACAAGAAATCAATAAAAAATTGTGTCAAATCCAGGGAGTTTGGAATCGTTTTATTTTATTCTGACATTCAAAATGCGATATAAGTTACTGATCAGCCCCTAAGATATTGATGGAAGGGGTAAAACAAAGCTCTACGTACAGTGTTAAACGGGAGGAGTAAATTAGAGCAAATTTTGTGGATTTGTTCTCGCGACGCAAAATCGAACGGACTGGGAGTCAGACACGACGTTTACAAGAGTGGTCACAAATTCTAAAACATGCATAGGACTGATAATTGAGACGAATAAATTTTTTTCGGCTCAAGTATTTTGATAGTATATCCAAAGATTTTTTTTGTGTTTATGATATCAACTGGGAAGGGAAGTAATCATATGAGTGAGAGTTTTAGGGCGTCACATAAAAAAACATGAAATTTTCTGAGGTGTGTCGAAACCGGATTTATGACAGTCATTGGGTTTTAATTTTGATATTTAATATGCATCTTTTTCGTAATTTAGCTCTAAGGTCGCTGACATATTTCTGCAATTCAACATGCAACTTAAAACAGCCGTGAGTGTGGGTGGAGTTGAATGAAAGTCTTTATTACGAAATTGACGTAGAATTACATGTTCCGACGTTATGAAATTAGTTTCGTTTCTTTTTGACATTCAAAATTTTATTCAGTTTAATTTTAGTCATTATGATAGGGGTAATTCAAATTCTGTTCAAAATGGAGAAATTTCGATCCAAATTTGTTCATGTCACTTAGGTCCAGTTTGAACTTGATGTGCAAAGTAAAACCTAGCTCCTACAGGGATATGGGTCGGGAACATCTTTTACCGTCTTAGTGTACGGAAGCTAATTATTAACATTTTAAAATACCGGATGTAAAAATGCATTTGTCCAAGAACCGTAATTTTTTTACTGTTAGGTGGCAATTTTTATCGCTTTAATGTATCGGGAGTATTTTTGTGATCCTATATAGTGTTAAGAGAAGTTTTTTTTATTCAATTATAGTACTAAGAATATTTTATACAGGTTCATACTGTGACGTTCTCTATGCCAGTTTAATCACATGTTAACCAATAATTAAATAAATACACTGGTTTGCCAGCTACTAATAAATAAAATCGACAGATATTGTTCTGCTTCTATGTTATATATAATATTTCTGTAGGTATTTCTTTACTTCCAAATTGTATTGCATGAGCTCGTAAAAGTTAAAGATGTCTTGAATTTTTTATTGCGGATCATTAAAATCGTACCACGAATGATTCGCAGATCACCGGTTTCCGTCCACTCTACTAGACAACGTGCATATGATATATATATATATATATATATAGTCATTTGATCACTCCATTTCAAATTTCAGCCCATAAGAAATCATTTTGAAACATTGAAAGATATTTATGCTGAAAATACTCATGGGTGAAAATGTTTAGTTAAAATCCATCCTCGTCAACAAACTCGGAAAAATGGAATGGTTGTCAGTTTATTATGGTTGTCAGTTTATTATGGTTATAAATTAACTCTCATTATATTTTTTATAGATGTAATTCTTTTTCCATAGTTTTTGTTTACTAACTCGTTGTCATTAACTGAATCCCAGGCTCAATTATTATAATTGAATTTGATGAAAACGTAGATGGCCCGAGCAGCACACCACAACAGATACGACTTCATGAAAAATCCTGGCGACTGAAAAGTGTCCGGGAACGTCGACGATAGCAGTGTGGAGTTATTTCGACCATTGTTATCTTCTTGTCTGAAAATAGAATGCAAGAATAGTTCTCAGTTTGCAGTGAAGCTGCATAATTATAAAAATAGCATTATGTCGATTTCTATATCTTGTATACGTTTGTTCTATTGCTTATGAGGTCTACCCGCAGCTATCCTTTAGTTCACCGATTCCCTAACTGTGAACATTAAACACATTCAGCCCAGTAAAAGGTTACACAGGATAATTGATAATAATAATTCGCAATCAGTTGTGGTGCAAAATTATGTAGCATTTGAATAAAAATATTTCCTACTGTGGTGTGGTCAGCGCAACCACCTCACGCCACAGAACTCGAATCCCGGCGTGGGCATGGGTGTTTGTCTTCGTCATGAAAACTAGGCTTAAGACTGAAGGAGAACCGCTTACCCCATCAACATGCCACTCCAAATCATGTCATGAAATATGAAAGTCTGGCAGTTGTCCCGGTTGACCACAGACCTAAACTTGGCTGTAGTGTCAATAATGAACAAAATAACAAAGTCTGTTTTTATAAAACAAAATATATAAAGGGATTAATATAAACGAAAAAAAACAAGAGAAAATAGAAGCATTTTACATACTACCAGTTTTCGTTCTCGCCTTTGAGACCGTCGATTTTTTTTTAAAAAACTTCCCAATACGGAAACATAAATAATAAATTTCATATCAATGATTGCTTTTCTTCGTTGCACTAGTTTTTTAGTCCTCCAATGATTTGCTGTCCAATATAGAATTTGTTTTTGGATATCATTTATCACAAGTTATCAAACGGTTCGAAAAATACTTTCACGAAGATATGGAATGATTCGCATGGATTCAAGGGCCATTTCGAGCCAAAACTCTATCTGAATTTACATCTTTACAGAAGAAGAAGAGTTTGAGTGCCAACTTATTGAGGAAAGAAATTGGCAGCATGTAAATTTCGATTGCAACTACATATCTACGAGTAATAGTAGTAAACACTAAGTATTAAGCGAAAATAAACGTGATAAAGGGGAAGTAGCTGCATCTGCTTTGATTCCGAAATATGAGAAATTTTGCAGTGAGCAACAATCCCATCCAACTTATTAGTTGAATTATGGCTCTCAAAAATTTATTTTGTAATTTTAAAATTCGTGTTCCACTTATAATATTTTTAAACTAATCCGGACGCATTGTCAGTGAATTTGAAATGCGTTCAATACACCAATGTTTTGACTTGTGGCGTCACGGGGAAATTATAACATATAAAGTACGTCGGGAACCAAAAAAGTTTGGGAACCACTGCTATAGCTGACAAATATTGTGTCTGTCTGTATGCCATTCAATCTGATGATCAATATTTGTTGTTAATCAATACATTAATTCATGTGTTCTATTGTCTCCTAATCCGAAACTCATAAGATCCTTTAAATATTGGCTGTAGAGTAATCTTAATAAACCCATATTAATATATAATTGACCTAATAATAATGAAAAAATGTAATATAATATTTCTGACGAGAGAAAATTTCCATGAAAATAAAATCACTCCTTCAAAATTTAACAGCGGTCTAGAATTGATGTCTAATACCTGACCTTTTATATACTCCTCTCGCGTTTTCAATAGACCTCTTTTTCAATATGTTGAAATTATAATCATTCACGGTTCACAAGTGGTCAAGATCGCTGTTTAGATTTGGGTTACCCTACGTTTAGAGATGACACGCTCATGACGGAAGAGTCATTGATTACAAAGAATCATACTCCAATGAAACAGAGAAAGTGGTTACATGTTTTGGCTTATTAAAATACCTCTCTCTCTCTGTTATTTTGAGAAATGCTAAAAAATGATTACTATATTTTGGTATACCCGACATACCTGATGCAGTTTTCTAGGGTTTTCCCCTCATCTCTTTAGGTGAAACACCAGGTAGGATCCTTAAACTATAGCCCGGAGGCCCTAGTCAATTCTTGGCTATCGTGCTCTAACTTCCGCATCCCCCCCCTTTCAATTTTCTTCCTATGCTATTAATGGGGAGTTTCCT
The DNA here is from genome assembly GCA_034510155.1 of Eucriotettix oculatus. Classification (NCBI taxonomy): domain Eukaryota; kingdom Metazoa; phylum Arthropoda; class Insecta; order Orthoptera; family Tetrigidae; genus Eucriotettix; species Eucriotettix oculatus. The sequence goes on from CM067377.1 coordinate 98,990,440, forward strand.
GTTTCAGGATCACCCCCATGTAAGCCTGTTGACCAAAAAAACACAAAGAATAAAATAGGTCATCGCCTTCTTCTTCTCCATGTGATATTGAAGACTGCAAATAAAAGGAAGAAATGAAGGCTATATGACCCTGTCATCGAGTTGTGTGAGTTCTGATGATATATATATATATAGTGATATCAAAACACGATACCCAGTTTATTTTCTTTATTAAGGCTGCCAATTTAGTGTGGTGATATTTGTTTTTATTAAATGGGAGTTAATTGTAAGTTGGTTTAGTTATTAAGTTTAATTGTATTTCATTTTAATAATGTGAAAAGCCTAAATTTTCTGAGTAGTGGGTTAAGTGGCTATAAATTTGTGCGTTAACTGTACTGAGATCAGACGCATTGTTACGTCAGAAGTCGTTGCGACGCTCTGAGCCTGACCACATGTTCCCAATGTGATACTCTCGTGATATCACAATTTCTCGAACATTCTGGAAGTAGTGTTGTCACAATTAGTCAGGAGAGGGCAGACCAGTCTATTGACCCTGATTGACTGGTTGGAGCATGTGACCTGTTTTAGGTGATATGGCGAAGGGGAGTGAAATGATCTCCGAAGGTAGAAGGCGAGCGAAGGGTTAGTGGCCCGGACGTACATTTTTTATAAGGTTGTCGGAGTGCGAGTGGCCCTGACGTGCATTTGTTAGAAGGTTGGCTGACGGTAAGGTGCCGGGGCGTGCATGTTATGAGAAGAGCAGTGTAAGCTGGTCCTTATGGACAAAACATTCTAACAAGGACTTTTAAATCGACGTAGCTGGTGGATCCTGCAGTCTGGGTGATCTGCAGATTGGTCGTACGAGGTCCGCTGAAATAGCACAAACGAATGGTGATGAAGTCGTCAGAGATGAGTGGCTGACTGAGCCGATGATGATTACCCAATGAAACCGTATTGTGTAATTTTGGTCTATAAAAAAATCTAAATAGTGAAATCCTGTAATAAGTAGAACTGTTGGAGAGACTTTTGCCATGACAAAAAACTCGTGTGAAATCTGTGATCCTTTAATTATCCCATTTCTATATGTGTATAAAATTTTGAAATATTTTTAGAACGTGAATCCTTTTTGACGTATGTAATGTGATTGACCAGACATGCAGATCATAAGTTGGGTACAATGTATCTGTTGCACTCCATTCTCGAGAAAGCCCACATGTTCTGGACTTTTTATGATCAATTTATTACCCTTTGTGTGTAGAAAGCTTTTTTAAGGTTGTGGCGTCACGAGGATGAATATATAAAGGTAGAAAATGCGGCCAGTAAGCCATAACACTACGGACACTATGAGGAAGAACAATATTAATGAGAAGAAGCTACGTTTACAGATAAATTGCACATGTTCTCAGGTACAATATGGACGGAATAGCAACACCCTGTCTGGTTCTATGTATATTTTTTGATATGAATATGGCCATATAAAGACCGAAAGCTCCTGAATGTAATAAAGCTATATGACAAAGAGGACTGCAACAGGGTTTTAATTTGATTCTGCTTTTTTAAGGTTTTAATATACCTGATTTAACCAGATATTAATTTCAAGGAATATCAATTTTACCCATATATTATTTAGTATATAATATTTTGGCGCCCAATCGTGTTGGCAAATTTTATATTTAACCCAATCCCATATTTTTGTACATTACAATATATATTGCAAATTAAGTCAAGAATACTGCTGAGTATCTTAATTAAAGGATTACGAGAAATGGAATGGCATGTGACGTGCACACTGGAAGAATGAGAACAGGTGGAGGAAGAATATTGCCATCAAGAGCATAGCCGTTGGAACATTGCCAAATAGTATTTATAAAAACATTCATTAAATTCTTAATAATGGGATATACAGACGGCGATGCGGGTTTTTCCGGACCCTATACTTTGCCATCGCAGAAGTTTTAGGGATGTTTGTTGACGTATAACATATTTTGATTTGAACACTGTTTCCAGCGTCGATGTTTTTAGAATAGCTTTTACACTACAAAGTTACCCCAATAAAAAATCTTGTTCGAGTGAGCTCCGTCCTACTCCCACTACAAGCGGACTACTGCACATCGTACCTGGAAATTACTGTATATTTCTCACCAATTATACAATAAAGTTAAGTGGGTCACACTACATTAATCATGGTATAGCTAACATTCCCACCGCACTTCATTAAATTGTCGTATCGACGTGTAAGTTATCGTCCCATTACAGGACTATTTTATCCGAGAATAAAATTGAGGATACTAATCTGTTGATACCTTTGAAACTGTGATCCCCTCTCCTCAATTCTGAAAGAGAGAGGGCCGTCCTGGGATAAGGCATCGTCATCATCGAGGAAAACAACACTTGGTGAAATCCCTGCTTCCCGAGTATTTTCAGTGGCCCACGCAGTCCTGTACAAGATCTCACCCAGTATCCTGAAGAATATCACGATGAATAAGATGAAGTCGTACCGCATCTCGCGAGCTGTAGCATTAGGTTCGTGTATTTAGTCATCGGGCTCATGCATCTGTTAGAAACGTCAAATTACTATAAATTTTCTTGGAACCAATTACATGCTGTAAATAAAATGTGTGGACGTTGTTACTATAGAAGCACGCAACAATTAATAACTTCTATACCATCTATACGAATTACTCTAGCCAAATAACAATGTCAGTGAATACCATTAAAAAGGTGAATGAAAATTACAATTACATACCATTACATATAAGTGCATTCCACCACGCATCACTCAGATAGGGTTACGGACCAACAATATTTCAATCAGACAACATCTAATGTTCACTAATGATTTAAATCTCGAAATAAATAAAAAAGTGTTGCGTCCATCAAGGCACAATAAAAAACCCATTTTAGTTCCAGCCAACCAGAGGACTATCCACTTGGTATACTCTCCCCTTTAATAATATAGGATAACAAAGAGGGGTTCAAATAGAATAAACATGTTAAAATTGGAATAAGTGTCATGTGTGAAGACGTTTTAGAGAATTTATGCACTCTAGCTGAGGCTAAATTTTGCTGCCGTATGCAGTCAGTGGCCAACGTTGCCTACAGTCAAAGAGTCTTTTGAACATCATTTTACCCAAAAGATTGGATCCCAGAAATGTAAATATGTTAATATTCAAACATTAAGAAAGTAAATTGAAATGTGAAAAATAATTAATCGAATTATCGTCGTATTGTTGTCTTAAACTTCAATGGAACCCATCTTGAGCAAACAGTTTTGGTTTGTCTAAAAAGAGAATATACAATATAAAATGAAGAAGTATTAAAATTTGGACCCTATCACAACTACCTACGTGAGTATTTTCTTCTCCACGTCACGTCTATTCTCTGTACAGTGACACACTTGAGACAAATCACTTTTTTCCTGATTCATTTATTTGGTTTAATACATAACATCTTCCTTTTCTTCTTTTCCTCTGGCTATGTGTGGCTTTACTTCCTGATATCTCAAGTCTTCAATGACTTTAAGTCTCTGATAGTTATTTAAAAGAACTTACTTGACTGATATTTACTTGCCCTTTATGTGTTTTCTTCATTTATTAATCAGAATGTTCTTTGTATTCCTCTCATCCTCCATCAAATCTTCTGGCATTTTATTTGTCATTCTTTCACTTTCTGCTAACAGTACTATGCCATCAGTAAATCTTACGCATTATTTTCTTTTTCCACCGACACTCTTTTATTATTAATATATAAATAAATATTCGTGTTTATGATACGGAGTTCTTGTTTCAATGTCTAAAATTTTGCCGACCGCTGCCGTAGGGAAACCAGTATTAGGTAGGTCAGGTTATCGGTTCTTGCCCAACGCCCTTCCGATGACTATGAACCACGTTTGCTTAGGGAACGCGTTTTACTGTAACTCTATGACTCGCCTTAATTTGAACGCAGCTGGCCGACTACGCCAGTGCGAATAGTTGGCAACTTTTACCTACGACCCCTCTGCATACACCCCTCAATGCGACCATCATAATTGAGTGAATCTAGCCTCCAAGCAGAATCAAAAACGAATACCACTCATCCTTATGAATAGTGCAATTCATAAAACGAACATAAAATACTCAACAAACAATCACTGTATTCGTTACACAACTAAATATATAAAAATGTATTTTCTATTCTAATTAACACTAAGAATGCAACATGTTAGTTACTCCTCACACTATTATATAGTTCCTGCCACAGCCTCCTTCAACAAGTGTCATTAAAGGACGTCAGCTTCAACTTCTTCTACAAACAAGTGTGTGCAATGATAGGTGATGCGTACTGCAACCTCTCACAACATTGGACACTGTTTCAAGCCACTATGAGCACAGAATACAAATCTCATAAAGTATTCAATGACGGGCCCACGTTTATTGGACTTTTTATCTTTTATTGGTTACTATCACATCTCAAAATTCTCGAAACTTTTTCTTAACCGAAATAAATCTTACCTTGTTTCCAAGAATTTTCAGTTGATTTCCAGGTAATTTGATTTTATCATTTATTAACAAAAAATTATACACATTTTTCATATTTATTCACAAATAAAGAAATAATCATAAAATAAAATAAATGGCTATAGAGTCTTCATTTTTACAATTGAGGGATTTAGATGGGCTCAAACGGATTCGGCTTTTGTATATAGAGCATGGCTATTCGAGTAACTTAATGTATATATTTCTCGATTAATAATAAAATTTCTCTGTCTAATTTTTTCTGTATATACCCTCTATTTTCACTATTTAGTTTCCAAATTCTTTTCTAAAAAGATAGAAAAATTCTTCTAGTTTTTCCAGTTTTTTATGTTTATAGCATTTTTTATTTCGAATATTTCTCCTACTTTTCATTCTAATTATCTTTTTCTGTACAACGATGGCTAGAGTTATAAATAACTTGATCAATGGCATCTTTACATTTTTCACATTGCTAATTTCTCCATCCCAAGAATGAGTTTTGATTAGTTTTCTGCACAGTTGATCTGTAATTATTGAGATATTTCCAGATTCTTCTAACATAGGCTCCGCCCAATTCCGATAGCAGCGGCTTCATTTTATTATTTTCTTAACTTCATTTTAATTATTTAACCATTTTTATACCAATCGACGTAGAAAACTATTTAATAATTTACTGTCTAATTTACTTTCTTTTAATTCGTTCTATTTTCTTATAACTTGCAGTTTTTAGAAGCTTAATCATCCCCTCTACTTTTTATCCTCCACTATTTTTCATCCAAGGAGCTCACTTCTCTGACTGAAAAATAACTATTCGTCTCGAAGCGCCGGAGAGGATAGCCGTTCGTCATTGCACTCCAGAAATTCGCATTGTAGACTCAGAATTGGACTTAAAAGATTTTACGATTCTTACCTTAGTCCGAGGAGGTCCACCAGTCGTTTTGTCGAGTCGAAAACTGAAAATGTTTTCTTTCCAATTGTGAATCCCTCTCTAAGTAAATTCTCCAATTGCATATTTGGGAAAAGCCAGTAGTTACTTCTAATATAGATTGGCAACCATACGGCTTCACAATCCTTGGGAACAGTATTACCTGGGTTAGAACATTGACTTCGACTTAGCCGACCTTCCGGAATTTATTGGAAACAAAAAAATTCAACGAAATTAATAATTTGCAATTTTATTTACACTGCATCCTATAAAATTTATTATGCATATTCGTTGTACATAATCTTGTAAATTTAAGCTCTCAATGTTTATATGTGAGCGGGTTGGTGGTAATCTGAGAACAAAAGAAATTATTCATCGAAAGGACAAAAATCCTTGGGAATAATATGTTAACTGTGGACATAGAGAAGTCGAAAGAATAACAATCAAAATTAAGTTTCTTTCTTGATTATTTTAGCAATAATTAAGACTTTACCATACTGTCTGTTAAATAATCCAAGCCTATCACTTCAGAATTGATTACGAGTGTTATTGCACATTAATTCTTGGAGGGTGCCGCTCGTTACTTTTTCTATTCAGAACTTGAGTCAAATTTTACTTGGACTCGACGACTCGGGCAGCAAAAAGGTCGCACACAACTCGACGACTCAAGCAATTCGCAACAAACTGTGTCGTTTTGAATCGATTCTCGGTTCTTTTGCGCACTTTGTTATTAGAATTGAAATGTTAAATTTTCCTTTTCCGTTGTTCGGTAGGTTTTTATCGCTGCCACTAGAAATATTTCAAGTATCGAAATATTTCACAAAGAATAGATGAATATAAGAATCTTCGGACGGTTCGGAGAACAAGCTAAGTTGTACTCTAAATAGCATCAATTAGTGTGTGGTGAAAGTATAAGGTATATGTTCAATTTAGTAAAAGAGATTTATTATTTAAAACTACAGTCTAGTTCCAAGATAATATTTCTAGAAAATCAGAGCCCAGAGCGGCATAGACACGGCGTTAGAAGGTTTACACAGAACTTGTCCTTAATTCACAAAATTGGGACTTTTTATACTTGGTTGAGCCAATACGCTGTCAGAACGCTGAAACTCTGAGGAGAAGGGATGGCCAACTAAATTCATTTATTACTCAGGCCTGGAAGGGAACGGATCTAGGTTATAAATTTATTAGGGCGGAGTGGAGGGAGAAGTTAATATTATTTATAATAAACTCCTTAAATGGGAGAGGTGGAAAATGCAAGTCAGGGACTGTCGAGTAAGGGATACTTAGGTCAACGTTCCGACACGTGTAGAAAAGGACTGACTCAGACTTCAATCTCAGCACAAGAACATGCATGAGAATTGTTACTTTATATGCTCATATCACACAATAACGATTGTAACTGTCGATCATGCTTTGTTTTTACTGAATTGTTTATACATTTAATTTCCAATGTCCATATAGCTGATCCATCGAAAAAGTTTCTTTGCCTGATAATATTGTGCTGCTTATAAGTTCGTAGTGTATATTTTATTTCTGCATATATATTCGTTTACTAATTTCTTTGAATTTCTTTCAATGTGTTGTAACTTGTTGAAGGGAATGTTCCCAAGACGGGGAACAGCTTTCGGGGGTAAAACCTACACAAACAGAGCCATAAAACTCGGCGTCTGTCAGTCTGCAAGACCTTCGGTCCGCGACTCGTCAGAAAACGCCCAGGGCCAGAAAGGGGCAATGACCCGACGTAGCGGCAGGTTGGTTCCTCTTACAATTTTAAAACTTAGGAAAAGAGAACCTTCTAAATACATAAATCTGAAAACTCATCACTACATAATCATTGTTACGAGACAGCTTTCAAAGTGAGTACTCTTGCTTCAGCATTCCTGTCGCTACATCGGAACAACAGCCCTCTCTCGCCCTGGAGGAACTGTGTTTTCCGATGAGTCTTGCCCCATCTCCAGAGAAAAGTGTCTTGGAAGAGCTCTAAAATGTTCAGATTCCATGCGTTCCAGCCCTTATCAGCACGGAATCGGGGAGTTAACTGCCCGAATCCAACCCGGAGGCTACTTCAGCACCCAGCCTCAACCATAACCGACTTTCTCATTTTTATTAAATTTCACTTTTTATAATTTTCTGTAATGGGTCACTTCGCCATTTTGATGTCTTGCAATTGTTACCCATTTTATTTTTTCCATTTTATAAAGTGCCCCCCAATTTATTTTATCATTATCTCCAATTTTCATATAAGGTTTTCTCAGTATTTGCCATCGTAGCTTTTTCAGTTTTACTAATGTAAATGATTGCCATTTTTTCCTTTGAATTATTCCTCGTTGCCAATTTTGTAATTATTTTTCAATCGTCGTTACTTATGCCGTATTATGCTACCTACATTGTCATACTATGTACTAATAGGAGAAAATGAACGTTGAAAATTTTTTCTCATCAGCAAGGGATACCAGGAATGGTTGGCCAAATTTCATTTAAGACGCTTCTATTGAGGAGGTCGTGTAGAGTCAGGATGACGTTTAAGAAAGCTTCCCAACAAATCTTCACAATGGAATCAGTTTTCTGTTTCACAATTCAGGGATGGATTTATTATTTTCTTTCGCAAACTCGCATGCAAACTTTCGTTTTTCGTAAAATGTAAATCCGTAATAAATGTAAGCTGATGTTCTAGATGTAATTTTCTAACGTCACTTCTACCTCGTCACTAAATGCTTCTCTTAGTGTTTTATATCAAAAAGTATGATACGTAAACAAAGATTAACAATCGAACTCTTACTTTAAATATAAGTGTTACTAGAAAAAATATTTACTTACATGTATTGTTTCTCAATAATATGCTTCTTTTCCCGAACAACGCGGGTACGCGAAGCCTCGTTCTCGGCGACTAGGCGGGGGTGGAAAGTAGTGGAAAGGAGTAGGTAGAGTTTTAGGCAGTTAGTCAATCTACCCCTATAGTCTCCGCTTCTGTTGGTTTTGCGGTCTGCCACAGTAATTTCTAGAGGACTTGATCGTTTTATCATCAATATTGGTCTCCCTCTGCAACGTGGGTGTCAATTTGAATTATTTATAACACATCGATTCGCACGCTATTTATTATAACTGTATAATCGTCTTTATAGTTCAGTTTGAATCCAACTCGATAATTGGACTGTTTTTAGTCATTGAACATTTTCTATTCATACTAAAGTAAATTATTGGAGACGGTCGTGAAAACATATGAAACTGAATTTAATACGTAGTGAGAAATAATGTTTTCATTTTGTAACATGCCTACAATCGACTTAGAAATTATTCGGTACTGAGCGCCGAGTGAAATTGATGAGTGAAATGAATGTACAGAATGGATTATGATATAAAAGTGTGTATCCGTTAGCCGCACCTCGTGAGAGGTTTTCTTTCTTTCTTTATCGCCTCGGCACGGCGACGATTCCACTCCAGGGCGGCGTCCACGATTCCTGTTCCCCTGAAGAAATCCGTTGCTACCACGTTCACTGTTTTTCCCCAATCACCTTTGTACCTGGAAGAAATATCATCAACACTTAATTCATGAGCATTGACTATAAAACATAAGTACAAGTTATTAGAGATCGAAAGTTTGCCCGGTGAAGAGAATTAAGAAAGGTTTCTCGGTTTTCCAACCGGGTAATCTCCGTAAACGGCGACGTTTCGACGGATAGCACTTTCTCCATCTTCCAACAAACCCCAGCAACCTTTCTTAATAAGTTAATGTGCCCATACACTAGAAGGAAATCCTGGAGGCACAATCCACAAGGATATCCTCAAAGATTTCCTTAATTGAACACTGAGAAAGTATTCTCACACAAACCTTATTAAGGCTAGGTTTATACGGGCAGTGATGACTGCCAGAAAACGAGGGGCAGTGATGTCAGTGGCGTGTCAGCATACGTCAGTGCTGCACTGACAACTGCCAATCCTTCGCTGGCACGAGAGCACTGCCTCACTTTTCTTGGAGCGTGTCAACAGTATGTCAGTCATGACTGACGTTCCCCCACCACCGACCTACGCTGCCATCATGGGAGGCCAGTTAGTGGCAGTTACGGTTGTCAATTATCGATTGTGAACGGTGAAGCAGGGCTGACTATCGATTGCGCGATGGTAAACAGTTTGTATTTTGCATTTTCAATACGCGTGCAGTTTGTTATTGTGTGCGATTGGAGTAATTAAATCTTTGTTGTGAACAGCGGCTAGAATTTTGGTTCAGATAGCATTTAGGATAGAGTTCGTTTGTTGCACCTAATCACCTATAAATTTTTAGGTTAACTTTCAAAAAATAATTATTGTTCACCCTCCAACGGCACAAACTAAAACTAGAAAAAAATTACGCAAAAGAATTATGTATAGTTATAAACATACTACTATCGCAAGTAATGAAAAATAATTCATTTCGTTTTATTCAGTAATTGACACATTTAAGGGGAATAAAACAAGTAATAGAAACCGAGCCAATTAAACACTGAAATCCAGCTTCAAAATACATGTGCTGTTTTTATTATTGCTTGATTTCTGTAGTAATAATATAAAACAATATTACTAAACAACTGTCTTCACTTTTATGTATCTATAGTACTGTAGCGTAATACTGAGTTTGACTTTATCGTGAGAATTTCCCGAACCCTTCCTCGTTACGTCTATTCTATCACAAATACAAAGTGATTAGTTCCTGTTTATGAACATTATGCGTACGCGAAAACACATAGGGGAAAATATTCAACTTGATATAAACAATATATCGACTCTATGCAACATCAACAATCCAACCGGTCGTAGTTGCCAAGAAATAACAGAGAAGTGTAAACATGCATCAGAGTTCTCTGCCCGTTCTGCACAGAATCGTCAGTGAAGGAGGGGGCAGTTATCTGCCCAAGATGTAAACGGTAGGCAGTGCACAGCCAACCCAACTTCGACGAACTGCCCGTGTAAACCTAGCTTAAGGAAGGCTTCTCGGTTTTCCAACCGGTTAATCTCCGTAAACGGCGAAGTTTCGACGGATAGTACTTTCTCCATCTTCCAACTAACCCCAGCAACCTTTCTAAATAAGGAAATCCTGGAGGCACAATCCACAAGGATATCCTCAAAGATTTCCTTAATTGAACACTGAGAAGGTATTTTCACACAAACCTTATTAAGGAGTTAACGGTTTACCCGAAATATTTCCTTAATTACATGAGGAAGGATTAAGCTTCTCATTTTGCTGTATCACAGTCATCTTTTGAACGGACTTGCTATAAGCATTGCTCGTCTTCATACACTTTATAAACTCTGCTAAATATTCCCTAGGACACATTTTCCGTACTGAACAGAAATCTTGGGTACACATGACACACACTGCCTTAACAATGCCCAGTTCTGGCCTTGAGGGCTAGTTGGAATTGTTATTCAATTCTACTGTGAAGCCCGCAACCGGCCTCGAGGTTTCCCCACACAACTCCTGGAAATCTTCAAGGAATTCATCGATGATTTCCTCCACCTTAAAGGTACCAAAGAATGTAGGCTTTCCGGGTGGATGGACTGAATAAAAATTCTCGGGATTTCACCCGGGATATATGATTTGTAAAATATGTTTCGAAGGACTTCAGGTAATTAATGCCGAGTAGCTGTTTAAAATCGATCAATTCTTCGACATAAAAAAAACCAAGGGGAGTGTATGTTGTGTTGTCTGCAGTGCAGGAAACAATCCTTTCGTGTAAAGGACAGGAACGCCTCTGCAGCGCCCGCATGAATTTCAAACAATCCCACCCTCGCCCCGTTTCTTTTAAGTAATAAAAACAAGAAAATTTCAATTGGTGTACATTTACTTACTCTATAAATAAAAGCTATTTTTAAATTTTAAATTTTTTTTGCGTAAACAGGCTACATGAGGGTGATCCTGAAACAGGCAACTCCCCTTTAATAGCATAGGAAGGGTATTGAAAAGGGGGAATGCGGAAGGTAAAGCAAGGTAGCCATGGGTTAACTAGGGGCCCCGGGCTATTGAGATGTAACTACAAAAATTGAACCGTTTTCCTTTAATAATTGCGAAATATGCTGCTATTTCTCGTTCAATAATTAATGTTCACAAAGCGAGAAAGAGTCCAGTTAAAGCGTGTTTAAACATATGAATCTATAGTACATATAAATAGATAATTATCCGTAGCTACACCTCAAAGTGCTTTAAAATTACGAGAAAAATAACATCAGAATGTCAATTTGTATTTACAAAATAAATTTCACTTCTAACTTAGGCGATCGTCAATGAACGATCCTCCTTAAGTGGTTCGAAGGTACAGCCTTTTTTGATAAAATTACGATAGCGTTTTCAAGGCATAATAAGAAAGTGCATACCAATGGAAAAAGTAGTTCGGTCGATGACGAGTTTGGTGTATTTTCCGACCCTCCACCCCCTCAAAGTCACTGTGTGGAGCAAGCCCTGAACGCCCGCTCCCAACAGTGTTGAGAAATAAATGTTTATTACAAAATATTAATAAGGAAACTGTTGATAGCAAATTTAAAAAACAAAAATTTGAATTCAATGCAAAGAAATTACAAAAAAACTTACATTCATAAATTAAGGACTTTAAATAAATCTTAATTAAATTTATTCTGACAAAATTGGCTTTAGTTTTTATTTATTATACTTTATGTCACACAATTGATTTCTTAAATTAGAGATGTTTCAGTTTCTCCCTCGTATTTGTTGCACAGTCACCTAAAATATTGTAAAAGCGAAACCAGGGAGAAGAAGAGGAGGAGGAGGAAGATCCAGGTCCAGGTGAATCCAAAAAGTCACAAGAGGAATGGGAATACTGGCATCGTGGAAGGTGGCTTTGAATGGAAGCGAATGAAGCCTCCTCTTCCGGAGGTCGAGACTCTAAACGACCCATTGATGATGGTGATTCTATTAAAAAATACAGCAAAGGGGATAGTGAACAATCGCAAAAAATTTATCAGCGTCAACATACCAATGAACAACTGGAATTTTTTACTCCCTAAAGTAGTTTAAATACTTCCTAGAAATAATTAATTAAGGGTTAGGGATCATCCTCATGTAGCGTGTTACCTAAAAAATCTAATTTACTGGGAGCTCCGTTTATTGAAATACATTTGGCGATAAATAGTAATAATAAACAACAAAATTTTCTCATTTGAAGCATCAAATATACATTGAAATCACAAAGAATAGGTAGTTGATATTTTTCGTAAAGCATTTCTTTCAGATCATTAATTTGGAATCACATGGCGCAAGAAACATTCCAGATTACTACAGAGACCTGCATTACATTGGCATTCAAATTTGTATTTTAGAATTTTAGAATTTACAAGTCATTTTAAATTATGTGGAAATTTATCTCCAGGGAAGGCAGTTATGACTGATATTTGTATGGACAGGCATCAACAATAAATATACTTTTATAGTATAATCCTGTCGTCATAAATTAAGTTCTTACAAGGTTTTAATGAGCGCTTCAGAATAAAGAGTATGTGGAGTATAACTAGAAGTTGTAAAAACCTACCATCATACTAATTTTTCGATTATTTTCATGAAGACAAAAATTCGTAAAATATGGCGCGCGGTGAAAATTATTAACGAACTTTAAATAATGAAAATGTGTACAGGTGAACCAAGCAAAATAATAGTTATTTTCGTTCAGTGTTATGACATTTGTTTTTACTGAGGAAATTATATTCCGCAGCTACGATATTAATACGCACCCTTTCGCAACTAGTTGTGAATACATACTCGTATTTTTAAATTTTCATTATTCACTTAACTTTTAACTACCAAAATCAGCCGTTGGTAAATAACAAATTCTTACCAAGCTGTGACGTTCCTGTTTACGAGGTCTGCCATTCGACGTAGACCTCCCATTCTGTCCAAGATGACGTCCAAAGAAGTCGGAGTAAGTTCAGCCATAGCAGCCCAAGCTCCACTAGGAACACTGCAAAGAAAAATCACTAACTATATATATATAGTCTAAGTCTGTGAAGGTTACTGTTCCTTGATTTAAATTCCATTCAGCGAAGGGAGGGGAGCGTACTTAGGGATAGGGATGGAGTGGCGTTACATAACTATACCAAAAGTGGTTTTGATTCCAGGGTTATTGGAGTCGCTGAGCTTAATAGTGACATTCAATATGTCTATTAAGCAGTAGTTCAGTCCTAAAAATAGAGGTGAAATAAATTTCCGCGTACAATAATAGCAGTTTTTGCCAAACTTTGAATACATGTTATTTAAGATATTGGACAAAAAATTGGATTGGAAAAACATTCCTAGGCATCACAGGGGTCGGGGTTGCGATTATTTCTATGTGGTACCGAGTCAGAAGGTTCTATCTTACTCTAATGAGTGTTTGTGAAAATCGCTATTATATTTGATCAGTGGCGGAGAAATTCCCCACTGGAGACAGTCGGAAATTATAATCAGGCAACAGCAAGGCGGGACATGGCGACCCGATCGTGTCAGATCCACGGTTTGACAGATTAAAGAACGTTTACTTGAACCTAGTTCATTGAAACCGGGTATTTTGAAGAACTCGACTCTCTCCACAAATTAGGTAGAAAAACAGCGGGCCGAGCTGGATATTTGATTGGGGCAGGGGGTCATGAGATCCATCATGGTGGGAGGCAGGAGAAGTTGACCTGGAGAGGTGAAAAGAGAGAAATTGATCAGTTGGGGATGACCATTTTAACAAGGAAGAAGTCGGGAGAGCAACGCCACGAGAGTAGTGAGGATGGAGGATTTTCAAAAGTTTGTTTCTAATCTGGAGACAAACTAAGAGAAGACAGCGGAAGGTGAAATCCCGGTCACGTCATCTGCTGGCGTCGAGGAAGAAAGCCACGGGGCGACCAGCCGTAAATTCTCAGAACCCAGTCCCAGGTATCACTCAGAAGTCAACAGAGGAAGGAACCGCCCTAAAACATATAGACCCCGGATGCCAGACGCTTGAGTGCCAATATCGAGAAGTGCGTTATGTCTGACTTTCCTGTTGCACGAAATGCCCACAAAATGACACTTGAATAGATAGTCTCACAAAAAGTAATTTGAGCTAGCCGTGGTAAATTTTAATGGACCCTAAATTTTGTACGAATTGTGATTCCATTTGATAAATTTTTTTAAAACCTAACTAAATAAATTGCTAATAATATTTAAATTAAAGTACTAACCCCCAGTTATTATATTATATTATCAATGTTAAAATAGTGGTTTTAGGTACCATTTCTCTGAAACCGTCATAGGTGCAAATCACCATAGCTTATTTTTAAGTTTATGGTATGTGTATGAGAAAGAATAAATTATTCATAGTGATTATTTATTTATTTATAAAGCTTTGTTTTATGTAAAATTTAATTATAGAATTTTAGAAGCTGTTTATGCATAATTAATTAACATAATACATCCTGACGGAACCTACAATTCCATTTATTGAGTATGAAATTAAAAAAAAATTCCATCCTATTTCAAATAATGATTGCCAAGAACAATTGTGTTACGTTGATTTTTCAAAATTTTGTAAATAAACTGTTACGATATTGTAGGTATTCTTGACGTTCTTAGCATACAGGGAGTAGTTTTAACTCAATTAAGGTATCTGCAATGTTACTCTAGTAGAGTCCCGGGAATATTTTTGACTCTTTAGATTGGTTTATCTGTAGATACCTATAGTATTTTTTTTAGTTTTTAACGTACGGGGAGTAGTTTTTACTTTGTTTGGGTACTGCGATTATTTTTTACTCTCTCAAGGCACCGGTCAGTATACTGTATTTGACTGCCTTAGACTTTAAGATGTATTTACACCTAACTTAACGTACTGGAGAAATGAATGCACTGTGTTTTTTGCCTTTTTAATGTTACTGTGCTTATATAATGCACTATGAGTCATCATACCGTTTATGACGAAATTAAACTTCCGTCAACTGATAGGAAAGGGGGCATGAAAATATAAATGTTGAAAAATGTGATTACGGTTTATTATTGTGTTGACCGAGACATCAATGTCGAATTAAATGTTGTACCTGGAATATATTAGGAAATAACCTAGTAACGCCGGACACGCAATTAGTATAACTTAGAAAAGAAAGAATAATTTAAATATGGATCAAGATTAGGTCTGATTCACTTTTAGAACTATAAATATTTTGTAATCTAACCATTTACTTGACTGTTTACTAAAATTGAAGATAATGAGATCTCATCTGAAATAAAACATTCATGAAAAAATCTACAATATTATTTGTTTCAGATTTATCATCTCCACTCACTTGAGGTAGAGACCTTCCAGATACGAGTGCAGGTCCACCAAGGTTTGGACGTCTCCCCATTTCTGTGACACTGCCGACCATAGAATGTCTCCGTTGGCAGCTACTGTCGTGACATCGTTATAGGCCAGGATTACTCTCTTTCCAGAGGCCCAGATGTCGTTCAGAGACGCTCTCCAGGTCAGCGAAGGAGGCGCCAGAAGATCACCTATTTCAACTCTCAAGAAATCCACCAGCATCTGGTGCACCGAGACTGATCGGCGTTTCCCGAACCCTACGAAAACAGAAAGAAATTCTCCTTTCACGTTGATAACAACCAAATTGGAGCATGAAGAACCAAGATCCAACTAAGACCTTCAAATTTTTGTCGGAGGCAGTGGCGGCTGGTGCATTTGTGTCCATGTGCTACAGCACATTAATTAATTTAGGAGGAATTATTTGTTTTGTAATTTTAGGAAACTTTAAAATAATTGTATTTTAAGTGTGAATTTCTGCTTTTATTTCGAAGACTTTAAACTGGCCGCCTTCCAGCGCGCTCCCTCCAGTATATACCTTGGCTACATTATTTATAAGAATCTAGTCTGGAATGAGAAATGCGCTTGCGCAGTATTACTATTTTAACCCCCTTCTCGTCTTAGATCAAGCAATATTATGAGCTACAAAACACACAGCTTTCCATCAGGATACAGTTTTAAATGTTTCTGACGAATTAATAAAAAGGTTACTGTTTATGCACTTGTTGTGGTTTATTTGGTTTAATCAAAGTTTATTGAAAATAAAAAACGTTTAACAGGCTAAATTCGAAGCCTTTCATAATTATGAGATAATAACCTACGATCCTGCATACAATGGTACCATATTATGTTACCTTTACCTAAAATTTACTTTCTCTATTTAAAATATAAAAATAAGTAAAAATAATGTCCTGTTATGAATTTGCGCCAATATGGTTTTATATTTTTACAATTTTAAAATTCATTTCTATTACTCGTAATGGAGACGAAATTACAAATGTAGTACATTAGATGTTGTACTATTATTAATATCTTTATCCTCCTAAAATTTGTCTTAGAGTGATGTAGCACATAACTCACGAGCCGCCACAGGTCGGAGGCATATTTAAAATCTCCAAATACACGAAAAATCTACAATATATAACGCAAATAATTAGGAAATCATAATTAATCAATTATCAAACGTCTGAAGAAACTGAATATGATTTTCAAAAATTGACATATTGAATTATTGATGTTAGGCTTGAGAAATATTTCCATCTAACATTTCTTATGTTTTTGTGGTCTTCCATCAGTTAATTGTTACTTTGGCATAAATTTCTTTAGTTATAAATATTCTTCCACGTCACATCATACAATTAAATCATTGTTAAATTTTACTCATTAGTTCCTTTCGAGAAAACTAAATCTGTAAATAGTTGAAAAATTAAAATATTATTAGCCTAATAAATGAATAAACAATTCTTGGGTTTCCACCCGGGTTAAATGGAGTTTAAGCCACGACGTTTCGATGGCGTACTCTGCCATCGTTCTCAAGTGAAAGTGCCGTCCTGTGGTTTGTGCGTCGACTTTATAGTCCATGCCTAGGTGGCATGGCGCGTGTCCTTTCCTGATTGGTTCTTGGTCAGTAAAGCCTGGGATCCGGTACTGAAGAAATTTGGAAGAGAGGACAAAGTCCAAGTACCATAATTACGCCATCAACAAACGATTGCTTGAAATCGACCAAAGTCCCTGAGCCAGCAGAGAAGGCAGGGTGTTACCTACTGAGACCAAGAACCAATCAGGAAAGGACACGCGCCATGACACCTAGGCATGGACTATAAAGTCGACGCACAAACCACAGGACGGCACTTTCACTTGAGAACGATGGCAGAGTACGCCATCGAAACGTCGTGGCTTAAACTTCATTTAACCCGGGTGGAAACCCAAGAATTGTTTATTCAGAATATACGCCGGGAAAACCTTCATTCTTTCATAGCCTAATAATTGTCTTATTATGAAGGTATTCATTGTTTGTTATATATTCTCTACTAATGTGAGTTATTAGCATAATAGAGAACTATAACTGTTGGAGTAACGATGATCAAGTACGAAATCCATTTCGAGAATCTGCGTATCATGAAGAATGTTACTCACCTACAGGAAATTCGTGCATATCGAGGACCAGAATCTCGTTTGTGTTGTCCACGAACTTCCGCACCGCGGAGAGGACTTCGGTCAGAGGATGGAAGCGGACCACCCCGTGGTTTATCCACCACAGTTCCGGAGTCGTGTTGTAGAAGGCGACCCTCAGGTCAAGATACCGGGCTCCGAACACCAGTTGCAATTGGATATTCTCCTCCTGCCACCGAAACGGAGATAATGAGCAAAATTGGAAACGCTAAATCTTTCGATTACAGACTGAAATATAAGTAAATTATTTTTAAACGCCAAAACTAAATGAAGACACATATGGTACACTGTGAACTGATTTAAAGTTGGGTATTGTGGCTTTTTTAATAAAAATAATTTCAGTTTCTGAAATTGTAAAGAACAAATTAATAGTAGATATGTAAATCTGGCTTAGGAGACTAAAGAAACCCGCAACACATTTGCAGTTCTTTATTCGCAGCAAAAAATAGAAAGC
This sequence comes from Eucriotettix oculatus, assembly GCA_034510155.1. Classification (NCBI taxonomy): domain Eukaryota; kingdom Metazoa; phylum Arthropoda; class Insecta; order Orthoptera; family Tetrigidae; genus Eucriotettix; species Eucriotettix oculatus. The sequence goes on from CM067377.1 coordinate 99,008,737, forward strand.
TTGCTGTTTTAGACCATTCCACAAGAGTAAGACAAGCCTGTGGTGAGTTTGTTTCAGCTCTTGCAGGTGAATCTTCATGGAGAGACGATGGAGGTTATCTTCGCGAATGCTTCCTTCGCTTTCCGTTCAGTTTTCAGGGGTATATGTTCTGGGATCGCAGACTTTGATAATAAGGTACGAGGGCTGTCCGCCCTTCCTATTGGAATAGTCGGTCAGTTGCTTTCTGAATTGGTCGAGGCTTGAGTTGGGCGAAACCGTTCTTTTCAGTGTTAGGATCGGACCCACTCGCTCAGTAGATGATTCACCACTCATTATATATATATGTCTAATCGGGTGCTGTGAGTACTATATACATATAAAAAGAAGGATTTAAAAAATAAAATAAATGACTAGGAAATGTTAAAGAGTGTCCGTCGTCGTGAGTAGACGAGATTAATACGTTATGAAAGTTTATAAGTTATCTTCTGGACACCTTAGAGCAAAATTAAGTATTATAAGGGAATATGTTAAATGTGTTTACGAGTTTCCATTGGGGCTAATACAGAATAACTGTAACAAAAGTATCTACACAAAAGAAAATGAAACTCATTACTATAATCAGTTACATAAAAATAAAAACAGAAAAATGTTTATTTAGTATTACTATTAATCACTGGTAGGTATATATATTTCAAGTTTTCATTTTGTGCATACTGGAATTTTCTAGGAAACGTTTCTCTGTTATTTAAACAGTAATTTTATCTTTGTTGACGGCTGCCTTTCTCTCCCTCCCACATCCCTTCTTATGCCATTGAACAACGTAGGTTGCCCTCACTCAATAAAACGTTGTGTAATAAGTGTTTTGAAAGGTATATACAGCAACCTCTTAGATTTCGCCATCAGTCTTAAACATTCGCAACTTAAACATCTCACGCCCTTCCGAGTTAGCGGAGAGTTGTTTTCCGTACGAACGAACCATTCCCTTCTCCGTGCCTGGACCAGTTAATGATTCAATTGGAACAGTTTACAACTTTTCACGGCCCCGGAACATACTCCCCTCGGTTTTGTGGAATCCCGACATTATCAGGTGAGCCCCGCACTCACTCTGGGCTGAAGCGCCTGCGAGAAAACTCCCGCAGCGCCCTCTATAATATGATGCCCAAGGTTGTTTTTTTTAAGGGTAACAGGCTACATGAGGGTGATCCTGAAACAGGCAACTCCCCTTTAATAGCATAGGAAGGGAATTGAAAAGGGGGGATGCGGAAGGTAGAGCAAGGTAGCCAAGGGTTAACTAGGGCCCCCGGGCTATGGTTTAAGGATCCTACCCGGTGTTTCACAAAAGAGATGCACGGAAAACCCTAGAAAACCTGCATCAGGTAGGTCGGGCATTGGGTACTATTCTCACGCCCTTCCGAATGACGGGAGACGAGTTTGCTGTGGGGACGCAGCATTCCCTTCTCCGTGTCTCCACCAATTTCAGGAGGCAATTGGCCGACTGATCCAATGGGATTAGCGGACAACTCTTGCCATATGCCCAAGGTCTTTGACCTCAGTACATATACCTCCTAAAATAGGTGAAGGTGTCTCGGCATATGAGAACTTTGATAAAAAATACCCAGAGAGAGAGAGCGAGGCATTCCCGACATGATCAGGTAAGCCCCGCAGTCACTCTGGGCTGAAGCGTCTGCGAGAAAACTCCCGCAGCGCCTTCGTTTGATGCCCAAGGTCTTCGACCTCAATACATAAACCTCTCAAAATATATGAATACCTGCGAGAGAAATCTCCCACAGGTATCCCTTCCGTCCTTGAAAATAATAAATCCAATAAATCTTTATTATATCCCATGGATACAGAAAAGACTGCAACTCACTTGTGTAACTGAGTACTTGTCTACGATGTTCTCCGCCCTACCACGTTTCTTAGTCGTCGTCGCGTTGAACTTCTTGTAGGAGCCTGAGTCATGGGTGCCAGGTAAGAAGATTTGCGTTAGAGACATCGATGACAGAATGTTCTGCATCTCTTCCATCCACCGAGGTTCAGTGCCGAGGCAAGACAGGCCGCGGACGGTGCTGTTGTCGCCAGAGATGTAAGCAGCCCAACGACCGAGACAAGTCTTTTGGTAACTGCAACAAGGAATAATAATCGTTTCCTGAAGTCCCAACAGCATCTAGATACTATATATACTGGAATAAAATCCTAGGTCTCAGTCGCTGAGCGTACGCCGAGAAAAGTATTCAGAATAGGTATACTATTAAATCTGGACGTATATATTTGTTCCAAGCAGTTTTAAAAGCACTTGCTGATAAATAATTGCGAAGCACACAAATTTATCTTACTACACAGATAGAGGATTATTATTAAATCAATATTGAATTATGCATGTATACTCTAAGCGAACAAAAAAGTTTTAAGTTTACACCAAACAATACATTACTAAGAAGGTAGCTGGTTGCTTCGAGACGAACCTTTTAGGAAGATTCCTCATAGAAGCTCAAGGGGCTGTCCTTGAACACAGAAGAGATTCCCTGAGTCCATGGAAATCACCAGTTGCCCCATTCCAATCATTATAAGTTATATATTTCCAACCCACACAAAGGATTCATCCAAAAGCATCTTCTTCAAAACAAGTTGCGGCAACGTGGCATCAAATAGGCATGGACATGTAACAACTACAAAACTGGACACATCCACCGAGATAGAAGTAGGCATCTCTCTTATAGAATTAAATAAAAATGAATTTTCACAGGAAGAAGGGAAGAGAAAATTCAAACTGAAGTGCAAATATGGAGGCTACATATATCGGTTGCAGACCAAATGGTCCAAAATGGTCCACCCCAAAAGCCAGCCACCTAAGACGATTAAATTCACATGGATAAACGTAAACGCAAGCTCATACAGTCAAGAAACGCAAAATTGAAATCATTTAAAGCCATGAAAATTCATAACTCAACAAACACACAGTCAAGAGAAGAAACAAAAAATGAATCATGTCGGGAATGCCTCGCACTCTCTCTGGGTATTTTTTGTCAAAGTTCTCATATGCCGAGACACCTTCACCTATTTTAGGAGGTATATGTACTGGGGTCAAAGACCTTGGGCATATGGCAAGAGTTGTCCGCTAATCCCATTGGATCAGTCGGCCAATTGCCTCCTGAAATTGGTGGAGACACGGAGAAGGGAATGCTGCGTCCCCAAAGCAAACTCGTCTCCCGTCATTCGGAAGGGCGTGAGAATAGTACCCAATGCCCGACCTACCTGATGCAGGTTTTCTAGGGTTTTCCGTGCATCTCTTTAGGTGAAACACCGGGTAGGATCCTTAAACCATAGCCCGGGGGCCCTAGTTAACCCTTGGCTACCTTGCTCTATCTTTCGCATCCCCCCTTTTTCAATTCCCTTCCTATGCTATTAAAGGGGAGTTGCCTGTTTCAGGATCACCCTCATGTAGCCTGTTACCCCCCCCCCCCAAAAAAGGACATACCAGAACCACCCATATCCACATTATAATAAAAAACGCCGATATGCGACCAGTTAAATGCCCAAATTACATGTCATTGAATAATGCCTCAAATTTGTTGAAGAGAGGAATCAAATAGAAGAATAAAACACCAACGAGAGTACAGAATCTACTAATGCTAAATAAAATTCCTGATAAAACTCTGTTTTCACAAATCTCAAAAACTAAATTTAACTGTAAGAGGTCCAGAGCGTAGTATGAAGGAGCTTGTCAGGAGTCATTTTTGTATATTATTAAGTACTTAGAATCAATTTTTACTAAATAAAATTTTTAATTATTTTTCGCTTAACGGACCAATTAGATGGATTAACTAGTTTATATGAACTTTTATGTGTAAAAAAGCTCAAATTTCGTATTTGTGTGTATGCACGTGTGTGTACGTTCGCATATAAATACAACGCGCGGAGCAATTTGGACTAAATTTTGTACACGTAATCTTTGCGAACATAAAAATGCATTGTTGGGAAAAGACACAGCTACCACCCCTTGGGGCGGGGGTGGAGGACACGGATATTATCAAATATGCAAAATCAGCCGATATTTCCGTCAAATGAAAACTAAATTATAAATAATTACTTTGAAAGTGTATCCCCCTTTCAGCATGGAAGTGGAGAATTCATAGGGGAGGGTGTGCACACGTGCCAATTGAAAAGAAGAAAAATATCGAGTTTGGTGTCGAAACCGGTGTAATTTACGTCGCTGAGTTGGAATATTCATTCAACAGGTCGGTTAACTTGCAATTCAGTCCCTAAGAGAGGTAAGAAGGGTTTAAACCAAATTCCGCGTTCTAAATTCTTCTCGTTGTGACTAAATCAAACGATGCAGGTATATAATTCCTTAGTATAAAAGTCACTGCAAATTAACCTCAGCCTCACAGTGTCAGGAAGGGATGAAGGGAGGTTGGCGGTAGAGGAAGAGGTTGACAATGACAAGAACTCAGGGTTATGTACCGGAATATTATAAACATCAACTTGGGAAACGACGGGCACCCAGGTCGTGTTTATATATAAAATTCCGGTGTGGTTTGTTCCTACTTCCTGCCTCCTAAGCAGCTTGACCGATTACGATTAATTTTTGTTGTAGTATTTATGTGGTCATCTGTATCGTTCTTAACTATAGTTGGACCCCTTAGGTGGCACCGTTGTCGAGATCCAGAATTTTTGTTTAAGTTTTCCGGCCAATTATTTGATATGTTGCTGGATTTCTCACATAAAGAGAACATGTAATCCCAAATTTTCAGCCTGATGGTTTAAATAATCCAAGGTATCATCAATACATGCGCAAGCTCAATGCTTGACATTTAGATTTAGGATTGCTGAGTTCTGATATATTCCGTGTATTTTAATTACGTGCATGCTCAATGTACTATTTATCGATTAATTCGGAATGTGAATAAATGAAGTGTATTTGAAATAATATTTTGTGTAAATATGAAAGGTATGTTGTTTGAATTAAAGTTATACTTCTCATTCGGCGCTATTCCATTAAACCTCCAAAATAAAACATGTTATTTGCTGCGCCAATTTGTGTGATTTCGATGATATGGGGTGTGAAATAGGAAATTTTCGAAAAATGTGACGATGGTTCAATCACGTGTTGACCAAGATATTCTGGTGGAATTTAATACTGCAGCGGGCGAATGTAAATTATTACCGGGCATCCGGTTAGTACAAATATAAAAATGACACGAGTCACTAAAGACTTAGCAATTGGTGGAACTATAAATAAAATTTATTTTTTTCTTCTTCAGATACTTTTGTGGTATTCGATGATAAAATCTATTAAAAATACACATTTATCGGCGATTAGTTCTAACGAAATTAAACTTAAGAAATATAACCGTGACTTGCACAAGAATCTCTTAAAGAGAGGCTATATTTTCAGTCAAAGAATCACGCTGTTGCTGTGTGTTGCAAGAAGCAGAGCCTAGCGAAAAACGTGGACATTTTAATTTTCCGTATGAGTCAAGAGTCTCACCTCGGAGGAGTATCCATCGGGTCCGCTGCCGTGATGCCGGTGTCCCACCAGCCATCAACCTCGTCGACGGCGACGCTCGCCAGGGGCTCTGGCAGCGGCTGGACCTCTGTGGGGTCTGCAGAAAACAGCCCGAGCCAGTCTCCCTGCTGCGGGTTGGCGCACTCCCACCACACCTCCAGGGGGCGCAACGGAGCCACGTCTACCAGTGACGAAACTGTGATACCGGTCCTCACCTCCGTGCAGTCAACTACAACAGCCATCGTCCAGATTACAACTCATGAAAACAATCGTGCAGGCAAATCTAATTGTCTCTGTAACTTGATAAGAAAATTTGCTAATGTAAATATTTCAATGGACAACAAATCTTCGGTATGAGTCGTCCGACTAAAATATTTATTCCAGACACACGGTCTCCATAATCCTATTCAAAGATAACACAGCTTCTTAAAATAGTATATTTGGGCCTATGGGCGTCAGCAGAACAGTAGAACATAATTACATAAATACGTCAAATAGTAATACAAATTACTAAAATGTGAACGATTGAATCTCATACAAAAAGTTTTTCCTCCGGATTTTTCATAGTTGGGACTAAAATTTAAACAGGATGCAATGGTTTTCAGAAAATTCCCACTTTTCTTTGTTTCAGCATTAACTGTCTTCTCTACTATCTTTAAGAAAAGTGTAATTTTTTACACGTAAATCAACTCATTGCATTTAATAATATTATTTATTGCATTCCAATCTTTAGGGAATGAAAACATGCACGGTAATTGATTGTAATAAAGGTACAAAGACAAAGGAATGCATATGCCTTGAGCTTGTTTTTAGACTCTGTTATATAATAAATTAGTGCCAACGTAACTCACCCATAACCTGAGAGCATCTTTTGGAAATGCGTCTCGGCGAAGGAAATCCATTCGTCATTTGTACGAGAAGTAACGCAATCGCAAAACCCAGAAATCCAAAATGTTTCGCCATCGCGTTTGCTGAAAATAACAGGAACTGTTTGTAGAATTAAGTCGATCTACAATCACTATAATATAAAAATATATTACGTTTTTCCCACAGTTTGTAATCTATGTTGATAGATCCTATGTATAAGACGTAATTTCTAATTATCTACTATTGAAATATTGAAAGTTAGATTTTAATAATGCGAAGTAATAAACTTAACTTATGAAAGTATAATCGAAAAACTAAAGGGAATTTCAATAAGGGCAGGTCGATGTTGAAATGGAAAAAAACAAACTGAATGTGAGGTATTAACAAAATGCTTTTTTTATTTGAAAGGCTCATGTATGCCATTGTATATGGAATATAACATCGTTCAAATGTCGGCCGCTGCTTCTCGCCGTGACGCGGATCCGAGTGGAATAATTTTCAATGACTGCCGCATAGATCCGGCTTAATTTGAGGTATGACCTGGGTTAGGTCGGCTTTAAGGGCATCGGTCGATTGCGGCTCATTATCATAGACCTGCGCCTTCAGGAAACCCTTCAAGAAAAGTCTAGAGGGGTCAAATTGCACGATCTTGGTGACCAATTCACGTCACCTCTTTGAGAGATTACCATACCCTCAAATCGCTTGTGCAGAATATCCATCGCGCCGTCCTGCTGGGACCACAACATGTCGTCTACGTCCATATTGTTCAATTTGGTCAAAAGAAATCGGTTATCATCGTTCAGTAACGCTCGCCGTTGACGATGATAGACTCATCAACGTCGTTTTTTTAAAAAAAATATCCACCGTGGCTTTTTTCTGGAACGCATGAGTGTTGGCCGATTGTTTACCGAACCGATTGTCTACAATTTTATCACCAAACGTCGTAGAGTCGACTTCGACAAGCCACCTCGGTCTACCGTAAAATGGTCACAACGCGCGCAACGTTTCACTAACGAACACTCAATTTGATAATAAAAATTATCATTTGCAATTACTTCTCAATCGTGTAACTTGCCATGTTGATCTGACAACAAAGATTGAATTATAATCAACAGATTAGATTGATGCCACCAAAACAACATGGCCACCCAGATTGCCAACAACGACCCGTCCTATTGAACACTCCAATAGGACAAATCATTATTATGGATCTGGATTATTTAAATGTATACTGACATGTAGCAGTGTTGAATTTTTAATTTTGGATATTATATTAAAATGTTACAAAAATTATATTTAATATTTGTAATTTTTCAATCGGCTCCCTATGTCATCCAATTTTATTAACGTGCGCGTCCCCACATTTATAATTTTCATAATATATACTCGTACATGCCGGTACAGTACTCTGCACAGTAGTTTAAGTAAGGAAATATATTCCTTTTACCAACGGACCTGCAGTATTATGTGACGCATTTTATTATCATATTTGTATATGAAAATTAGCTTCAATACTACTCAAACAATCACACAAACACATATTATATATATATATATATATATATGCTACATGGCATTTCAAAACATTATGTCGAAATTTATATTACTTTAAGTAATGGTTAAAAAACTTTTATTGCACACCACTAATTGAGGTTAAACTTAAAAATATATTTGCCGCTTGCAAAACATAAATAAAGAAAATAGTGTTTAAATAATTAATTTCAGTTTCTTCGAATTCGGATAAGAGGCAATATGCAACGATCTTTTTCCTTCTCCAGAATCTCAATCCATAAATTACACAATCTCTATGATGATATCCGCACAAATAGATGCCAAAGGTCATCAAAAAATGTGAACTTTAAAATACCCAAACGTAGTCAAATGTATAGTTACATCTTACATTAATGAGAAAGATTATATAAGTATGAAAGCTGTAGAACTGTCTTTTAGTTATAAACACGCACAATAGGAGAAATTAGAGGGCTTAGAAAATGTATGGATTAATTTAGCACTTTAGAAAGGGGTGCCAAAAAAGTAATGAGTAACACGAAATGTGTTTAAATAACTAGACACTTATTAATTCTACACTCTAAAACTGGAATATGTAATGTACATAAAAGTATTTTAGCAATGAGTCATCTTGAAGCTGTTAGCGAAATCTGATGTCATAATTTTCTGGAGAGAATTAATATAAAGATTTATTTGATTGTATGCATCAACAAAGACGAACTTAAATATTTTTCTTTCTATTCGATAATATAGAAAGAAAGTAAACACACTTGAGTAGTTTGTTACGGTATAATGAGAAATATTTTCTGTCTGATTCGTGATATTTATAAGAGCAAGCGTATATGAAATTTCATGTATTCAGTGACTCATTTTAAATTAATTTTGATCGATCGTTATGTAAAATCCAAAGTATCCAACCGTGGATTTTTCACTTTAAGGAAATACTAGACCATAATCCTGATTCATGTTTAGAAACAAACATGTGACGTTTTGAAAGCTTGACTGGTTTTACGTATCTCTCTCCTTATCTTCATATTACATTACACATTACTTTCTTAGTTACAGTATTTTCGTTTTGTAAACCTCATGGTTCTAACAAAGAAGTTGCAGGAATAAGTCAACGTACTTGATAACCGTCTCCTGCTAAAAATCCGCATACGTATTCTATTGTCGGGACTAATTTTACAGACCGGATTCTTTTATTTCCATCTGTAGCAACATAACCTCGTACTTAAGCCATGCTTCTGGATACAAAAACGTTCTGCACGTTCGGTCGACTACAATACAGTTTTATCTAAATTGAATTCTCTTGTCCATCTAATCATAGTTCAACGATCTATCTTTTATTTCGTGTAAATTGATAAACGAATCCGATTACGTAATACTGAATAACAGTTTTCTCGGCACGTATTCAAGTACCGCCTGTTGAGACCACTGCTTCATCTTGAAACTGAAATGATGAGTTTAAAATCCATTCCTTTATGATTGCAGTTATAGGAATGAAATCCACACGAGAGAAGCTCCACGTTAATAACACAGGGAGGAATTTGAAAGGGGCGATGCGAAATAGAGAGAGAGAGCAAGGTGGCCTGAAAGAGGTACGAACGGTGGCGGCTGATGATTATGTGCTTCAGTAGATGAATTAATTTAGGAGGAATTATTAGTTTCGTAATTTTGAGAAATAATAGTATTTTAAGACTGTAAATCTCTTCTTCGATTTCCAATGCCTGAAACAGTCCGCCTTCCAGCGCTTCCGGGCTACATTCTTTATAACACGAGAATCATGTCTGGAATGAGAAATGCGCATGCGCAGTATTTACTTTTTATTTCATCCCCTGCTTATCTAAGACTTTGCAATTATGTGAGCTACAAATGGCCGTGCGTGCTGACACGACGACTTCATCAGGGTACAGTTTTAAATGATTATGATGAATTAATTGATAGTTTACTATTTATGGACTTATTGTGGTGTCTTAAAATTAATAAAAGGTTATCTAAAAGAAAAAACCTTTAACTGGCGGTATTTTGAAGAATTTCATAATTCTGATAAAATTACCGCACAATGCTGCCATAATGTGTGGCTTCTTCCTAAAATTAACTTTATTTATTTCAATATGTAGGTAAATTAATTACATTAATCTGACGAAGAATGGCCAAAAGTCATAAATGGAATAATTTTATTTGAAAGAAAGGATTTTCGGCCCCGGTCGTTGCAGCAGCAACATGAAAGTTTTGTTATATTTTAATTAAAGAACTGAGTAGATCCCAAAAGTTGGGGGACCAAAAGTTTTCAAATTAAATTATTTCATTTATGACTTTTGGCCATTCCTTGGGTTTTATTTACATTGAGTAAGAAGTAAAGACACTTTCGTGCACCAATTTGATTTTATATGACTACAATTTTAAAAACTCGTTCCTATTACAAATTATGTAGAAAATATGTTTTACGTTGAAACAGCTTTTACGAAACAATAAAGTGGATTTCTAATACATCATGTTTGTAGATTAAGATCGTTTAAAGACAGAGTAAAACTGGTTAAAACTTCATACAAATAAAAAGTCAATACAATGTAATCGGAATTTTTAATTTATGACAATGGACTTCATGTGATATTAGTCGTATAATATTATCTCCTGAACATAAAATTACAGTCTCAACATTTTTTATTACTATTTAGGAAAAAAGATAAATACTTCCACAATGTCTCAAAATAACTACTAAAAACTAAGGCAATACTTAAGGTACAGGCGTTAAACTTCGTCACCTAGTGACAGAATCTTTTCTCTGGTTTCATTAATTACTATTAAATAAATTGTATTTTTCAATTATAACATTGTTATGTTGCTAAATTTTTTTGACTTACCTTCCACTACTTGTTGGAAGGAAACTGGTCACTGTACGTTAATGGTGTCGGTGAATAATTCATACATATATATATGTGTGTAGCTGCGGTCTTATCTGGACTGAGGGCGGGATTTAATTCTACCCAATCAGGAGATCAGAACTTCTGGAGTGTCTAAAAGAAAGGGAATCACTGAGACGGACTAAGGCAGTGAGTTTGCTAATACTACGCCCGGAAGGATACACTGCCTTTTTGGTAACATTTTTGACACACGGACATCCTGCAACTATTTCATTCAAAACGGAATCACATATATTTGTGTAAAATTTCTGCGTTAAGGAGCCTATGACAAATATTACAATAAAAATTTTGCAATTATTGCGAAATATCTGTATATTTTGCAGAATTTATTCTGTTAATATTTACTACCTTTTTAATCACGTTTAGTGAAGAAAACCAGCCGCACTTATTCAACGTACCAACAAAGCTGACTCACATGAAGAGAGAATCGACATCTTTTCAGCTTCAAGTTGTTGTTTCTCCTTGTTCCAAAAGTCAACTAAAATCTCTTTTATCTGAAATCTTCTCACACACCGCCAAGTTTTCATCTAAGCCGACGTATTTATGTTATGTAACATTCGGACTGTCTTCCCAGGTGATAGAAGGAAGCAAATCATATCCATGACTTCGTTTAGGGAAACGCGTGAAGACGAACTTGATTACCTTTTCTTCCGTGTTTGGACTGATTTTTGGATGACACTTCTGAACAGAATCTTCGAATTAAAGAGATTTAACTTCTAATTACCAATTACTTTTGGCACTGGTGTAATACAAATTCACTGGACAGTGAAAAATCCTTCGATTTATCCACGATTTAGAAACCATAAACGCTGGAATTATCCAGGTGCCATTGAAGTTATCAATGAATTTCACAGTGAAGTCGAATTCAATGTTGTGTATGTAACGAACATAAGTTCATATATTAACTCAATATATGATGAGTTTGTGATGAGGTAAAATTTGAGGCGCTCAAACTTTATTTGTATGGTAGCTTTTATAATTGTAATATTGGTAAAGTATTGCAGACCTCTTGGAGCGAGAAAGCAGCGAGGGGTTACTAACATGATTTGACAACGATCCTTGTTGAGAGGGTTGCGTTAGGAAAATTTTACTGATTTGTGGGGACAGAGTTTGACAAATATTTGTGAAAGATTCCGAAGGAGGTAGTTGTGAAAAGTCCCCACCGAGAGCTGAAAAAATAAACTTAATAACGTAGAGATGTCTGAAGGGCTCTTAGAAAGCAGAGTATATTGGAAAAATTATAGCACAGTGATTAGTGTTAGTTTTAAACGAATGAAAAGCGAATTACGATTACATAAGTATGCTTGGATTGTGAAGATTGCAGAATTCTACGTGAGATGACGGAACAAGAGAAATGGTGCGACGAGTCAGGGCATTATAAATTACGTAATTTGTTCCTTAAAAATTAAAAAACAGAACGTGATTACTAACGAAAGTGAAGCAATTTTCATGAGACAAAGTTCACGATGAGAGAGAGGTAAATGCGATGATGTTTGTTTTATTTTGAAAATTATTAAACCAAAATTTGTATATATATATATATACGACTTAATGAGTTATTACAAGTTTCTCTGAGGCACAAGCTGATGTCTGAAGGTTGCAGCCAAGTGTGAGAAGAGCGAATAGTTAGGAAACACAATTACGAGCTATAAAACGTTAAAAGGTTTTCCCCAAGCAATTAAACGGTCATGGACTTTACGTGCAAATAGACGCCAGATGTTGAGTTCGCGAAGACTAACGTCTGAATAAAATGCATCCCAAGGATATGGATATGGAAGCTGAAGCACCGCCAGCAAGATAGGGAATAAAGGACTCGCATGGAAAACGGACTAAAAATTGGTAAACGAGAAGAACAAGAATGGTAACCGAATTGGCTCAAACGCGGATGAGAAGCTTAAAATTATAACTAGCGCTTCTGACTTCTAAAGCTTCTCCTATGTATTCAATGAAAATTCATCGTTTATGATGGTAAATATGTGAGATGCAGTTGCAAACTTTAGGTGAACGATGATCCCGAGTATGAGTTTATCTCCTGCTGTGTATTTGATGAGCGTCTTACTTCAATGCTCAGTGCTGTCTGGACCGAACAACGCTGACTAACCGGGCTATAGTATAAGGTTTTTAAATAGGGGTGGGTCGATGTTGAAATGGAATAAAACAAACTGTGTGTGAAGTATTAACGAAATTATTTTTCTTTGAAAGGGATTTTCAATTAAAAAAAGAATTTTGTTAATACTTAACACACGGCTTGTTTTATTCCATTTCATCAACGACCCACTCTCAAAGAAAAACTTTAAAACTGACTGAGGCTATAGTCAGCCTTCTGTAAACCGTCGAATGTCTTCAACTGCATAATCATATTTTGCTTATAATTCTGGAACACACTATTAAGGATTTTGAAGAGCACAGCAATAAAATATAGAGAAAGGAAGCTTATACATAACCTCTACACAAGGCAGTCAGCTGTAATTAGAATTGAAGATCAAGTATAGAAAGCAGAAATCAAGACAGGAGTAAGACAAGGATGCAGTCTGTCGCCAATGCTGTTTAACCTATACACAGAATAGGCGATGACGAATGATAAAACGGAACATGGAAAAGGAATTATACTGAAAGGAGAAGAAATAAAAACATTACGCTTTTCCGATAATATTGTAGTATTAGGGGAGTCAGAGGAAGACTTGGAAACCATAATAAATGGCATGAACGGAATCTTGGAGAAAGAGTTCAATATGAGGATTAATGGAGGGAAAACCAAGATAATGGAGTGTAACACGGGAAACAGTGGAATAACAAAGAGTTAGATTGGAAAGGGATATCTTGACGGAAGTTAAGGAATTCTGCTACTTGAAAAACGTAAGAACTAGGGATGGTAGAAGTATAGTAGACTTAAAGAGTAGGATAGCACAGGCAAGGAAAACTTTCGCGAAAAAGAGGAATTTAATTACGAGTAATATAAGTGTGAATATTAGGAAATGGTTGCTAAAAATGTTCGTATAGAGTGTGGCGGAAAGAAAAATAATAGAAGCGTTTGAAATGTGGGACTGAAAATCAGATGGGTAGACAGAATCACTAACGAGGAAATTCTAAACAGAATAGGAGAAGAGCGAAAAATATGGAGGACGTTGACCAAGAGAAAGGATAGATTGATGGGCCACGTTTGGGGGCATGAGGCATTAAAGGGAGGGGCGTGGGCGGGAACAGAGGCAGGAGGCCAAGGATGGAGTGCGCTGGGCAGATTGGGAAGATGTGGGATGTGCTAGTTGTGCGTGAGATAGATTAGCATGGAGAGTTGCATCAGATCAGTCTTTGGACAACAAAATAGCAATGCTTTAAAATTGACATTGTACTTTCTAAAATGTTAATATATCTCATTGCACAAAAAATTAGTGATATAAATTAATTATATTAATTATCATAAAAACACGGAAGCTGAGTATTTTAATAGAAGTGACGGGTGAGATCGTAAGCTGCGGTTGATGTGGAAAAACATTAAGAGGATTAAAGGATATGTTATAAACGTAGAATTTAAATTAAGGTAACTGAATAGACACTAATTATTGGTTCTTTAAACGTTTTAAACAAGTTGGTCATATAAGTCTAACAGTAATTTTCAATGGTCTTAACGTATCTTTTCCACTCGATCTTTGATACGAAATCAGCACTTAATAGTTGCATGTATTTGTTTGTTATCCATACTTCTGAATACCATAGATTATGTTTATGCAACATTTCTTAAATGATTTCCACGTTAGTTAATTAATTTATGCGTAAATAATTTCACATTAAAATCAGGCTGTGTAAATATTCACGAAATCTGGCGATTACGATTTTTAGTTCCAACCCGTATATGTCCTGAGGAACTGCACAGTATAAGTATAGGGGACATTGTAGAGGTGTATTGTATTAATATAGGAACAGCCGTGGGAAAGAAGCTACCACTATTTTTAAAAATATTCATTATGTTCTTAGTAACAGGATTTACAGACCGTGTACTTAATTTTTTTTAACGTAAAACAGACCCTGAACAGGGTAACAAAGGTAAATAATTGATCTCCGCCTACCGCCGCTGGTGTGGGTTGTATTTTGACACGACAACCCATTTATCTCCTGCTATACTTTCTGGGTAAAGCAAATATAAACCAATGCGAAGTTATGAGCTTTCAAATGTTTTCAACTTTACCGCAATTCCTATATCCGAATTATTAAAATACGAATATTACAAATAATGCCATTCAATAACACATTACTATTATGTTAGTGGTATCACGTAAAGCTATTACATATATATGTGTGTGTGTGTGTGAATAAGTGATACATAATGGGGAAAAAATCAAGAGGGCAGCCTGACAGTTTAGCCTTCAGAGTTTGGCATCGGGCCGGAAAATTTCGCTCTTCTTAAAGCGGAAAATAATACTCAGTGTTGCGTGATCTGTTCTAAGAACCACAGAGGACGTCTAAGCAAAGTCAAACACGCTGAAACAAAAAGTAGTTCATTTTCCAAATAAGGTTTGGTGTGTTTTACGAAAGGTAGGTTTTATTTGAATCGAATCTCAGAAGAAGGGGCATTTCTTGACGCATAACGATTTACGCGATCATTGAAAGCCAAGGCCGATAGTTCCTCCAATTATCCCGGAAACCACGCGACCTTTGCTAACCACAAAGATTTGTAGTAAACAATGCTACGTCATTGCACAAGGCCATCGGCCAGAAAATCCCGACGAGCAGAAAAGCGAGAAGTGTAGCCTCTGTTACAAATGATGAATGTTGCCTAATATAAGAGGAGTAGTTGATATTTCACTAGTCTTTGACATATATTAACTTCGGTTATATGAATTTTAGTCTGCTTATATTTTCGAGCACACGAGATTTACGTAATCATTGTTCTAGATATATACACATGAATGTGAGTTACAATTACAGAACAAGATAAATTACGCGATGACATAAGTGTTATCAGTTTAGTTGCTATCGCTGGATCCGTGCTATTTTTTTATATTTATGTTTCCTTATCTCATGGTGAGTTTAAATGGTCCTCAATAGAGATCGCCGCGTACAGCATTTAGAAAATGTCTCCGAAGCCACGAAGCCAGAGCCTGAGTCCGTGTACGGTGTGTTACCTGATATTGTTGCTATGCGTCGCCAATAGAGCACCTTCGCGACTGTGGGTCCGTGAGCTCACTTGTTTTTTCCTTTGCAAACGAGTTGGGCAGGGCGAGGACAGGAAGGAGGCTAAACATAAAAAGATCAGGAGACCTGTCTCCATAGAAAGGCCGTTGCTACTCTGGTTAACGCTAACGTTACTGTACTCTCTCCTTCTTCCACCGTCTATTACCAAAAGAAACACGCTGCAATTCCACGCCGTCGCAAGAAACGAAGCGTGAAAGCCGAAGATGGCGTAATGTAGGTTAGCTGAAAGTAATTACTTTACTGAGGGGGGAAATGTGGACAAATACTTCGGCATTCATGTAGTACAACTAGGATACAAAAAAATTTGTTTATTTAATTTTTCTTTAATTCTGCCCTCATTGTCATAAAATTGTGGTCATGTGACGAGATCCTGTGTTCAGATGTCAGACGTGCTACGTGAACGAATGAATATGTCCTCCGTAAGGACGAAAGAAGCCCAATTTTTTTATGTTGATGATAATTATTGTTTAATTTACAATGTAACTATTTATTATCAAAATAATATTGTTCTTTTTTAGTTTCAATAAATTTGTTTATGGGTAATGCATTGTGAAAACCAGAAGTTAAAAATCATTTCGAACGAAAACTAGAAGAAAATGCACGTACTGTATAATCTCTAATTTTGAGAATTCTGATACCTTGATTCGTCGACGGCATAAATTTGCAATCCACAACCTTAC
Organism: Eucriotettix oculatus; assembly: GCA_034510155.1. Taxonomy (NCBI): domain Eukaryota; kingdom Metazoa; phylum Arthropoda; class Insecta; order Orthoptera; family Tetrigidae; genus Eucriotettix; species Eucriotettix oculatus. The sequence goes on from CM067377.1 coordinate 99,025,395, forward strand.
TTTGTAACCATGTTGTTTGTTAAAGCGGGAAGAACACAGCATAACGGTACGATAATTACCTAAGTGAAAGTAGATGATGCAAAGTCGCTGACATTGGACTACAATATAATTATTGGAATTCCCACTGTCATCGTTCCCAAGGTTTATTATAGTACACTACTCAAATGCAAAACATGTGGACGAGAAACCGTTTCCCTTTTTAAACCATCAAACCTGTAATAAGAAGGCTGATCCTGACTAGAAAGTTTTCGTACTTTCGAATGAATTTCGTCTTCCTTGGAGACGCCGCCTTGCAAATGCAATTGTAGACTTCGCCTTTAATTGAACGGAACCGGCATATTAAAGATGCCCTTGAAGTCACAATACAGCTCATTATTCTTAGTTACTATTATTACGCATATTTAGTTCTATCTTTCACGAAAGACCTGGTCATCTAATTTATTTAATTACAATTATAGCTGAGTGGTTTCATACTTCAAGTTCATGCAAAATAAATATAAATAATTAATTGTTACAATTATAATATGGTATATTACAGGTAGCCGACATCCTGTGGTGTAGTAGCTAGCGTAGCTGCCTCACAACCCAAGGGTCCCGGGATCTAATCCAGGCATGGGCTAGGATGTTTGTGTCGTCATGGTCGCTCGCGTAGACCGGGATTAAAACTGTTGGAAAATCGATGCTCTGACCACGTATCACTTCAAATTCGGAATGTGTCATGCAAGATGACAGTCCGCAGGCGACCCGGTAGGCCCAGGCTCTGAATGGGCTGTAATACCTTGTTGTTCATTTATATCATATTATATATATATATATATAATATTCCGCATATTGTATGGATTCAGAGCGAAAAGTAGTTGGTATTTCGTCGTTTTATTTCGTTTCTTTAAAATTATCTATATGTAGTTATTAAATTTAAAATAAAAGAAGTACGAAACATACATGCATAAATTCATACACATTTGATACCCTTAAAACCAGAGTCATCCGTGGACACTGTAGACTAATGTGCATGCGCCTTTATAGTTCTCAAAAATATATTCGCATTTGTGTTCCCGGTGCTTAAGTAGCCTGTATCTCGTTTCAGCATTCTATAATTATTTTATAAAAACTGTGTTTTACGGGTGTGGAGTAGTTATAAACGACAAAAAAAATTGATAGCCTGTTGACGGCAGCAGAGAATGTCCACGGAAACGTTCAGTTTATTTACACGTCCGACCCGGTTGGTCAAACTTGAAGAATTTATCACAATTCTACATCGGGTAAGTCTGTGATTATTAATTAGAAAAGTTTATATTTTTAGTAACCATTTGTTTCTTTCTAATCGACAGAATTATACACAGTTAAATATAAGACGAGCGTACTTCAATATTATTCAGCTGGTGTTCTGTTAAAAATATATTACATTAATTGGAGTTTTATTACCTTTTCGATAAATTTTTGGATTAATCTAATAACATTTTGAGATATTACATTTGGTATGATGTTAGTTTCGTAATCCATTAATTAGTTATCGACTTGATTTATAAATTTAAAAATGACGAAATAAACACCTAATATCTTTGAACATATTTTATTACCAAGAGATTTTTTTCGAAAAAAACACTTAATTCACTATAATCCGAGAGCATTCATTATGAGTCAAAACTAAATTTTTAAACAAATAATGGCCAAAATTCAAAAATAGAAGAATTTAATTTGAATTAAGACGTTTCTCCCCAACTTTTTTCAGTTCATTAAGTAAAATATTATAAAATTTATTATCATTATGAATGTCTATAATATTATAATCAATGAACTGAGAATGTCCCGAAAGTTGGGGTCGAAACGTCTTAATTCAAATTAAATTATTTTATTTCTGAATTTTGGCCATTTTTTATTTTATTTATAATATTAGTTAATTAATTAATTTAATTACTTTATAAAAAAATTAAAATCTCAATAAATCTTAATATATATACACACACATCTACACGTTTTTTTACAAAGAACCCAAAAATTATTAAATGTGAACTACTAACCACACCATTTAGAGGCGAAAGAAAATTTTATTGCAATTTGTTGAAAGTAACTGTTCGAGATAAATTTATTCTCGTGCAAAACAAGTTATTTGGTTAATGAATAAACGTATAAATGAAAGCTTTGAATTTCAAATTTTACTCAAACTAAACTGTAAAAATTGAATTTTGTTATTACAAATTATTACTCGCAATATTGAAATGTTATATACGATCATCACATTTTCTACAATTAAGTTTTTATTAATAACACCTTCTCCTGGACAATTTGTTGCAATTTGCTATTTAATAATTATTTAAAATTATAATGTTATAATATTTATTTCGAATTCCAGGCTGAGGGAATTTTTTCCTCCGTTTCCTTCGTCTGTAAAGTTATGTTTTATTGAAGCTACATCTCATTCACCACCAGTCTGACTTATATATGAATTGGAATTTCGTAATCATCACTTTTAAATTGCTGACATTGGGAAGTCCATCTTGCAAAGTGTACACGTATTGTTAGAACTAACTTGCTGATTGAAGTAGGATTAAATATGCAACGAACAACAAATTTCAGTTTACCCTTTGTGAAACGCAAATACCTGCAAGATACTAAATAACGGAAATAATCTACGTATATATTATCCAAACCAAGCTGATAGGGCAACTACTTTATATTATCAATATCCAACTTCTCTAAAGTTTCTGATTCTCACCAATTTGGGGAATGAGGAGAAAATATAGCGTGCAATAAGCTTTCATATTTCAAAGCAAAGACATTTGGGAGTAAATTAAGAAAAAAAACTATAATGACCAAATAATAAAGTATGTAGATTAGAATGGTTAACTGTCAATGTTATTTTAGAAGTCTACTGCGTTATAATGGCCGTATTGCGCCTTGAACACAACGTAAATCAGTTACCAATCGCTCTGGCAACCGTACAATTACAGTATATTTGAGTTGATGCAACGAAGGAAAACGGTTTCGCTTGCGGACGACTGCAATTTTCAGTTGAACTGTAACGTGAAAGAAGTTGCCTAAATTCTAACATGTCGAGTAATAGAAAGAAATTATTATCATGGATTTACAATTATTCCAACAGTAGAAATTATGTACAAGGAGTGGAATTACATTTAATCTTATATTTAGGTTAACGATGCTGTGTTTCATTTATTAATTATTTCATTCTTTTATAGTAGCAACATGACTAATTTCTATAAATAAATGTTTAAGGCTTTTCTTCCCAAAGTATTGCAAGAAAATTTCTCCAGATACGAACGCACGTTTCATGGCCAATTTATATGGCAACTACGAAATGAAAATATCTTCATACTTCATTCGAAAATTAAAATAGTCATGAAAATGGCAAAAATAAAACTGTAAATATTTTAAACGTTCATTTGCATTTACATGGAATGCAAAATAGTTCGTCGTTTTAACAAGGACCACAAAGAACCTTCAACCGAAAATGTAAAAAATAATGATATGAAGTGAATGATGGAAAGTAAAACTGATAACATAAAACGCGATATTTGTACTGATAGCAAATTTTGATTCTGCATTTGGAAGCGTGAAGCTATCAAAACCTTAATTAATGAATGGGAAATGTCATATTTCAATATGACTACCTAAAGTGCAAGAAAATCATAGCACATACTAAATACACTCAAGTACGTAGAAAATTGCATATATAGTTCATACAACATATTAATTACACAAATTACAGAAATTTTATGATTCTTGTGGCTCTTTTGTATTTAGTGACATTCCGGAAGCAGCAAGGTTAACAGAAAAGTTGCGTGACATTTATTTGATCACTTAATTTTGTCTGTAATTTGGGTACTTTTGTGTAAACAGTATAGTTTTACACATACGTTTATAGTAATTTTTTTTAGATCACATATTATTTTTAATTAATTAATCGCATGTTTAAATACGTCACAAAAGCTTCGATAAACATCGAGATTTAGACTTGATAAAAATTTAATACAACTAACTCCCACGTTTAATTAAATTTATAAATTTTAATAAATCGTGAAGTGAGTATAGAAAAATAGAAATAGGTCGTGGATGTACCAATTCAGTTTAAAAATATAAATTTACGTCTATTTACAGTTGAAGTCATTTATTAAAAATGTTATATTCCGTCAAAGTTTCTGGGCGATGTGGATCGTTAACCACTCATTCTGGAGTTTTGTTTAAATTATCAGGAATTTCGATGATTGATTAAGTAATCAAAACTGTGTTGTCCATGAACCGAATATATAACATGCCAGTGTCTATATGCATGCCTAGGTAATTATACTTATTACAACAGTATTTTAAATATTGATTGGTTTTAAAAATTTAATTTTAATCGTTAATTTAGTGTAAATAATAGATCAACGTTAAATTTAAAATTGTAAAATAAATTGTATATTATAATTTTTAAAACAATTGATATTATAAGATGTTTACGGCAAGAACTGGGGCCTTGGCTACCTTGCTCTACCTTCCGCATCCCCCCTTTCCAATTCCCTTCCTATAGTATTAAACCCTCATGTAGCCTGTTGACTCAAAAAAATAGCTTTTTCCAGTACTAAACTAAATAATCGTCTGGAGAACAAAGCATTAAGTGCTTTTTAAGCTGATTTAAACCTGATATTTTGAATGATTAAACAAATATTAATTCAAATTAGGATCAATAATATTAAACTTTTTAAATATATAAAGATTGTTCTTAATTTATAAACGAATTTGCGTATCTTGTAATATGATTTTTTTTAATGGACTGTACCGGTCACTCAATCCTGCCAGTTGTGAACTGTATTGTCTTTCTTGTTCTCTGCCTATGATATTTTAAATACTTCATCAATTGATCTCTCAACATGATAGCGTACAAAAAAGGCACCACAAGAATTATAAATGTAATACGAAAATATGAACATTATATGTACAGATGACTAACGTGTATCAAAACCTTAAAATAAAGAAGGCACTCTAATAAAACAAGTTTCCACGAAACCAATGCATAAATGCGCACAATATTAGAACCATGCATATCCTCAAACACTCAATAAGTCTCATCACCGTCGAATGATGAATGTCAAATCTAATGTGAAAACGCCCATGTCATAAAATTTCTTAATTAGCACAGGTTTTTGTTTGAAGCACAAGAGACAAACCTTTAATCTATATGCTTATAGTTTCTCGTTAGATCTTGCGATGTTCACAAAATCAGCACAGCACCAGGCCACATGCTCCGTCAGCTTACACGCCGATGTTCGGTACAGCACTGGGAGCCAAAACTTGTCATTTCACTATAATAAAACTCATGTAAACGGTCTTTTTCGGTAACGTGCACTCGGATAGTCTCTCAAAACTAGACTAGTCAACTAAATTAAAGAGAAATACTTCGCCTAATTCTGCAAACTCACCGTTTGCATTGAACGTGAAACTCTACGTAAAAGAATGACCTTCGTAACTTATTAGCTGATTATAATTTCTTGAGCATGGTTGCTCACGTGACATTTGTACATACCAAGTACCAAAATTGTTAACGGAAAATCGCGCGTGTATTGTTGCGAGAGCGCCCAGCGATTGTTACTGGTACTGACCTCCGAGGAGCGAACGTCTCTGGCGGCCAGGCACATAACTACGCTCGATCGAGACGACCTCTGGCGGTCAAGGATTCCCGCAGAAATATTACGCTAAGCACGCGCCAGCCGCCGGATGTGATAACGTAACGGGACTAAGTGCCCCAATCAACATGTCCTGGACCAGGACCATCCAAATTGGACCTCTTTGATACAGCAACTAGGATCAAAAAACATCGCTGTCATAAAAATAAAATTAACAATACAATAGTGTACCAATTTCGGAGTTGGAACTTTTTGTCAATCACCAAGGAACCAACTCCACGTTTCATCAGGTAGATTCATGCTGAAAAATGACTCATATAATTACTATTGCGTTCCGGAATTCTCCTCCGAAGGAACACTTTATTTTGAATTGCAAACAAAACTTAGCCACACAACGTTTTTCAGTGGTGAAGTCATGTTCCTGGACTGTATCAACGTTTCACAAAGTATGTTACGTTTACAGTTCATACTGACTACATAGCATTATTACAAATTTTAAACGTAGCATTTATCCTATAATACTTATTGTTCATTATTCCAAAAAAAAAAAAATACTCTTGAATCGTAAAATATTTTCCCAAATTTGCCAACCGTTTCTGCTTCTGTCTTAATCCATCGATAAATTATAATTAAAAATATAAGAATTATAGATTCCTCCTCGATGCCCGATGCATTGCAGGACTTAATTCACTAATTAGTTTGGGCTTGTCACCGAGCACCCACCAGCAAGTGTAGACTGGTCTACCTATCGAAACCAGGTAGTAAAATTAAAGTATTTTCAACTGTTGCAGCTTTATTTGATATGGAAATAAACCACTCAATTCGTTGAACGAATTTCAAAGCTTCTTTCATAAAAATTTATACTTTTAACCTATTTTTTACACTTCTTAAATGCTGGTGATTTATGGCCTTTATTGATAAATATGTTCCACGGTTGAAACCAAATTTACAATGTTTCATTTTAATTGTTTAACAGTTGAGGGTAATTATGTTAATTTTATTATATAGAGCAGGAAGCAAATATTTGTAATGAAATAGCACAAGGTTTTGGATTTAACTTTTAAGATTATTTTAAAGATTTAATACTAATGTTGGGCGCCAATTACAAAGCTTTAGTAAATTTACAAAAAGACTATATGCGTTCATGAGTTCTAAATCAGAATGAGTCCGTGGGTTTTTTGGCTATTTCGGAACATTGACATAGTTATGTCAATTTCGACATCCTGACCAGCTTCTTGAGAAGTAAAAGTGGCATATTACAAAAAAACGCTGCAATGTGGCTCCCAACGTGGGGCATGTTTGGACAATAAAGGACCAGGCAGAGTAAATTGGTTCAATGTGTGGTAACTGACAAGCTCTTACATCTAAACATTACAAGTTCAAACATAATTAGTGTTGTAATATTAAATCAATAACTTAACTGCTCGTTTTTATGGTTATGTATATTTACGGCATTTAAATTTTGTACACTTTCTCATGAACGTCTCTATGGGAAACTCTTTTAAGTAAAGCACAGGGAAATTTCTTGTGAGCAACTCATTTAATAGATTTAGTAATTGTTGTTACGAAATGGTGAACACTAAGTGGTGGGTCGGTATAGTTTTCCAGCGAAGGCGTGCGGAAAAGTTGACTGTCTCCAGAAGTATTCACGTGATCAGTTGTCCTTGTTGTCTCTTGCTGTATCAGTCCATATAAGCAGAGTAAAGAGAAATATTTTATTACGTAGAAACGGCGGCAGTAAACCGCAGGAAGGAACATGTAAGATCATTTCTATGGGACGGTTAGGCAAAGTGTATCATTATCGCCTAAATTGTTCTTAGAAGCACTGGAACTACTGTTTCAGGAACTTGACCTGCTGAGACAACTACTGACAGATGGAATCACTAGAATGGTTTATATTATAAAGGGCCTGGGAGCACATAAATTTGGTTAGACATCATTTGTTGTTGTGGGATTCAGTCCTAGGACTGAGCTGATGCAACCCTCCATGCAAACCTATCCTGTGCAAGCCTTTTCATCACCTCATAACTATCAAATCCCACATCCTACCGCTCAGCGTATTCCATCCTTGGCCTCCGTCTTCTGTTCTTACCCCACACACTTCCCTCTAATGCTAATTTTACATGACCCTCAACTTCCTCGTTAGTGATTCTATCCATCCATCTGATTTTCAGTCCCACATTTCAAAGGCTTCTATTCTTTTCCTTTCCACAACTCCTATCGCCCACGTTTCGCACCCATATAATGCCACACTCCATACGAACATTTTTATCGACGATTTCCTAATATTCACACTTATGTTACACGTACATCATCTACATTATATGCTCTTAAATAGTTGGCATTTGATGAGCGAACGGTACATTTCTTGTATTGGCATACGAACCGTGAATAATTAGCTGAACATTGTTAAAAATAATATTGCAAAAGTAAGATTACTGACGGCTGTGGTTTAATTGTCAACGTCATTGCTTCGTATCACAGATGCTTGAGTTCGAATGGCACCATGAGCATCGATATTTATTTGTGCTCGTCATGATCAGGAAAACTGAGGTTACGGCTACTCTTAAACACGTACCACTCCAAAATATTCCGGAATACGTCATGGAAGATATCAGTCGGGCAGGCAATCTGAAAAGGCAACTGTCGTGTATCGATATTGAGAGAAGTAGGAGTGGAACTACGAGAATAAGAATAAGAAAAACTTTGCATTAGGAACTCTTGGGCTTCCAAGAGTTCCTAATGCAACAAATACACCGGGAAAACCTGCGATCTTTGTTAAGAAAAAACTTCATTTCCATACCATTACCAATAATATGGGAAAACGTCAGGTTTATATAAATACAGAAAAACGAAAGAATTTTAATTAATCAGTACACAGTTTTACAATTGTTTCTATCAACTTAAAAACTACTTTATTTGCTATATTTAAAAACTCTTTCAAAGTTCTTTCAAACAGCTTGCCTTTACAGTTCTTTATATAAATTGGCAGCTTATTATAAAATAAGATTCCCTTGAAAAATGGGACATGCTCAGTTTAAAAGAAATAGTATGCACTCTAAAATAGTCTTCATTTCCCCTAGTGTTATAATGATTACTTATAGTTTGTCCAGTGAGGTTTTTTTCGCGGTTCTTTACAATCATAATAGTTTTGAAAATGTATAGAGAATAGATAGTTAGTATTTTACTTTTGCGAAATATTGGTTTACACGAATCGGTTGTTTTCATACCAAATATAAATTTAATAACATTTTTCTGAGATTGGAAGCCTGTCCAGCACTTCCCCAAATTTCTATTTCATAACTCATATAGGAGTATACCTTGTCAAAGTAAATGTTCAATAACTATTCTATTGGGAGAACAGATGACAGCCGTTTTAATGCATACGCATTTCTGTTTATTGTGTTGCATAATTCATTAGTTTGTTCTCCCCATGTTAATTTACTGTCCATATTAATTCCTAGAAAATTTGTGTACTTAACAAAATTTACCTCTTTTCCTTCACAAGTTAATGCATTTCCCATTTCTGCAGGCTGTTTTTTAGTACTGAAATATAAAATGTTCTTATCTGGATTGACTTTAAAGTTATTCAGTTTGAGGTAATTAATAATGTTATTTATGTTAGATTGTGTTACATTCAGTATCCTTTGGAAATCATTATGCCATTCAATACCGTCGTATCATCAGCGCAGGTAACCAACACGCCATTGTTTACAATGGTATGTCACTTATATACATGATGAACAATAAATGACCCAAAAGTGAATCCTGTGGTACACCTCGTGTTATAATTCCTGGTAATTATTATATTTATTTTTTGGTATCAACAACTTGAAATGGTATGTATGCTGGTACCTGCTTACTAAGTATGAGGTGAATATATTTAGAGCAGTTCCAGGCACACCATATGACTCAAGCTTCTTGCAACTATAGATGATCAACTAAATCAAAGGATTAGATAACTCTAAAAATGCTCCTTTTCCCTGAAGTTTATTATCTAATTTGAACAGCAAATGCATGAACAAATTCAGTAACTTCATCTACAGTGGAGAGTCCTTTTCTAAGCCCAAACTGATTTTTTAAATACATTGTTTACTGTTCAAACGTTTAGTAATCTACTATGTTGTTGTTGTGCCATTCAGTCCTATAGATACTAACCTATCTTGCGCAAGCCTTTTCATTTCCGCAGAACTGCCACATCCCCCCAAATCTAGTTAGCGTATTCCATCCTTAGCCTCCATCTTCTGTTCTTACCCTACACACTTCCCTTCAATGCTAATTTTAGACGACCATCATGTCTTAAAACGTAGCCATTTAATCTGTCTCTTATCTTGGTCGACGTCCTCCGTATTGTTAGCTCTTCCCCCATTCTGCTTAGAACTTCCTCGTTAGTTACTCTATCCATCCATCTGATTTTCAGAATTCTCCTATACAACCACATTTCGAAAGCTTTTATTCTTTTCCTGTCTGCAACTCCTATCGTCCACTTTACGGACCACATATATTCAGTTATAACTTCCTCCTTAGTGATTCTATCCACCTATATGAGTTTCAGCATTCTCCTATAGCACCAAATTTCGAAGACTTCTATTTTTTTCCTTTCTGCAACTCCTATCGTCCATGTTTCGCACCCATATAACGGCACACTCCACACAAAAATATTTATCAACGATTTCCTAATCTTTTTTTGCGAAAGTCTTCTTTGCCTGTGCACTATACTTCTACCATCCCACGTTATTACAGTTCCCAAGTAGCAGAATACCTTAACTTCCTTCAAAATATTCATTTCCAATCTAACACCCTTTGTTATCCCACTGTTTCCTATACTAAATCCACTACCTTGGTTATCCTCTAATAGTCCTCATATTGAACTCTTTCTCCATAACCTCGTTCATGTCATTTATTATGGTTTCCAAGTCTTCTTCTGACTCCCCTAATCCTACAATATCATCAGCAAAGCGTAGTATTTTTATTTCTTCTCCTTTCAGTATGATTCCTTTTCCATATTCAGTTTTTACTGTCTTCATCGCCTGATCTATATATAAGTTAAACAACATGGGTGACAAACTGCATCCATGTCTTACTACCTTCTTGATTTCGGCTTTCTTTTCTTGATATTCTGTTCTAATTAGTGCTGCCTGTCTTCTGTACAGGGTTATGTATAACCCTCCATTCTCAATGTTTTATTCCAATGCTTAATAGTGTGTTCCAGATCACATTATCAAACCCTTAGCACCTTTTCGAACACTTTAGAGAAAAATGAAATCAATGATATTGGTGTGTGGTTAGAGATATTAGACCTATCTCTTTTTATAAATAGGTCTCACTATTGTGGTTTTTAGACAGTTGGAAAAATTGCTTTCAACCAAACATGTGTTCATTAGATTTTTAAGATGCTGTATTAAAGGTTTGACGAACACACTTGGTATAAACTAGATAAAAGAAAACACGTCTATAAAAGAATTTAGAAAATAAAAACACACTGCTGAAGAATAATGTGTCTCCTCAGAATTGATGAAACTCCAGATAAAACTTTCATAATGTCAAATGGCCTCAAATGTCAGCCAGATATCAAACATGAAAACAAAGCAAATGCGACACTTTACGACTCAGTTACAACACTTCAATAAACCTTAAAACCGCATCCTCCCTCTGTGGACGAATACCTGCGAAAGAAAGCTCCCAAAGGTTCATTGGAGAACAAGGCTTTTTTATTGGGGGGGGGGGGTTCGACCACAGTACATACACCTCCAAAAATAGACGTAGGTGCCTTGACATGTTAGAACCTTGGAACCCCAGAGAGAATATGAGGCATCTTCTTTTTCCTTTTTCCCCCTTGTTAGAGGCTACATGAGGGTGATCCTAAAACAGGCAACTCCCCTTTAATAACATAGGAATGGCATTTAAAAGGTAGCCAAGGGTTGACTAGGGCCCCCGGGCTATAGTTTAAGGAACCTACCAGGTGTTTCACCTAAAGAGATGAATGAAAAACCTTATAAAACCTGCATCAGGTAGGTCGGGCATTGGGTACTATTCTCACGCCATTCCGAATGACGGGAGACGAGTTTTTCTGTGGGGTCGCAGCATTTCCTTCTCCGTGTCTCCACTAATTTTAGGAGAGAGTTGGCCGACTGATTCAATGGGTTCAGCGGGCAACTCTTGCCTTATGCCCAAGGTCTTCGACCCCAGTACATATAACTCCCAAAATAGCTGAAGGTGTCTCGGCATGTAAGAACTTTGAAAAAATAACCAGAGAGAGTACGAGGCATTCAGGTGAGCCCCGCAGCCACTCTGGGAGAGAAAGCTCTCACTGGCATCCCTAATTAAATTGCCCTGCCTCAGTAAGACTTTTTTATTTGGTAACAGGCTAAATGAGGGTCCTCCCTATTTACCCCTTATTATCTGTTGATAGATATTCTAAATCCTTAAAATGAAGTTTAAAAACCTTCCCCTTCTTACATTTAAAAGTGTGACCCCGAGGGTCTGTATAAATGTCCTTCCAGTAATATGTGGGAGAAGACCATCAAAACAGAAAAATAGTTGTGGTGATTCTTGCTAATGAGTTTATGTACTCATTACCATGAGACGACGTTTACTGATTATATTACATTACGTAGACTAAGTCATGCAGGACTGTTCGTACAATAACGCCGTAACTCTAATAAGACGAATAAAGTTGTTAGTAACGATAATGAAAAGAACATGTGACTGTAAGCTATTTATTTATTTAAATAAAGAAAAATTGTCATTTGCTTTTTCATTATCATTTGATACTTAGCGTGAAATATTGCATACTATATAATTTGGGCTTCGACTTTTTTGTAACTTTATCATATATTTAAATTTTATTAAATATAACTTTGGAAATTTATTTTCCTACCTAAAGGTTTTATAAACACATATATTTGCTCTCTAAATTCTAAAGTTAATATTTTATGACTGAAAAAAGTCCTATAGAAGACGAAATGTCGTTTTATTTTTTGTAATAAATAGTATAAATAGTTTTCTGACTCAAAGTAATTTATATATATATTGTGATAAAAAGGCGGATTTTGTAATGTTGTGGCGTTATGAGGCGCAGTTCGGCCAACAACAATGGATAGTCGGCCGAAAGATGGTGGTTCCCCGCGGGGGAGGCCCGCCGAGCGTATATAAAAAATGACGATGGTGAACCCCCGCGGGAAAAATGAGGGCGGGGAACCCCGAAATGTTGAGAAATAGGGGAATTCCCGTCGGAAGGTTTAAAAGGGAAGCCGATGGGTGGCTCATGAACCAGACCCCAGAAGGCACGCTAGTGGAGCAGAGCGCAGAAGGCAGGCGAGTGAACCAGAGAGCAGATATCCAGAGAGCAGATATCCAGAGCGCAGAAGGCAGGCGAGTGAACCAGAGAGCAGATAACCAGAGAGCAGATATCCAGACCCCAGAAGAGAAGTGAAACAAGGAGAGGAGAGGACGTGGCTCGACCCCAGAAGGCAGGCGAGTGGACGGACGTGAGCAGACGTGATCGAATCCTGCAAGACGCCAGAGAGACGCACAAACATTCGAGAGGTGGATGTTTGTTGGCCCAGTAATTGTGGGTAAGCGATAAAAGAAATTGTGAAACTTGCTCATTGCTCTGGATAAATAACATTCAATGATTTTTCTTTCTATTTTCAGCTAATGCATACTCCATCATATTTGTACTTTAAATTAATAAATGTTTTTATACACAAAAAAAGTATATTACAATATATATATATATATATATATATATTCACAAAACTTTTACTATTCCAAAAACTCTGGTGTAATAAGGAATACTAAAGTAAACAATTTAGCTTTTGAAAATATTTGTTGTGGTGGTGGTAATCAATCTTTAGACTGGTCTGATTCAATCCTCCATGCTAAACAAACCTGCGCAAGCATTTTCATTTCTACATAGCTACCACATTTAACATATTCCTTAATCTGCTAAGTGTATCCAATCCTTGTTCTCCCACTTCTGTTCTTACGGCACACACTTCCATCGAATGCTAATTTTACAATAGCCTCATGTCTTTTATTTTTATTTTGGTTAACAGGCTACATGAGGGTGATCCTGAAGCAGGCAACTCCCCTTTAATAGCATAGGAAGGGACTTGAAAAGGGGGATGTGGAAGGTAGAGCAAGGTAGCCCAGGGTTGACTAGGGCTCCCAAGCTATAGTGTAAGGATCCTACCCGGTGTTTCACCTAAAGGTGATGCAGGGAAAAACCCTAGAAAACCTGCATCAGGTAGGTCGGGCTAGTGGGTACTACTCCTGCGCCCTTCTGATGACGGGAGACTGGATTGCTGTGGGAACGCAACAAACCCGCCTTGTTCAGTATCAAAACGTAGCCTATTAATCTAACCCTTCTCTTGGTCAAAGTCCTCCAAATTGTTCTCTCTTCACCAATTATGCTTAAAACTGCCTAGTTAGTGATTCTCTCCACCCATATCATTTTCAGCATTCTCCTATAGCACCACATTTCAAAGGCTCTATTCTTTTCCTTTCGGCAACTCTTGCCGACCACGTATCGCACCCGTATAACGTCACATTCCATACGAACAGTTTTAGCAACCATTTCATTTCCCAATATTCTCATTTATATTACCTGCAATTAAATTCCTCATTTTTGCCAAACATTCCTACTCTTTATGTATACTATACTTCTACCATCCCTAATTATTACGCTGCCCAAGTAGCATAATTCCTTAACTTCCTTCCCGATCTAACTCACTTTGTTATTCAACTATTTCCCATACGACACTCCGTTACCTTGGTTTTCCCTCTATTAATCCTCATATTGAACTCTTTCTCCAGGACTACGTTCATGCCATTTATTATGGTTTCCAAGTCTTCTGCTGATTCTCCTAATACTACAATATCGTCGGCAAAGGGTAATGGTTTTTATTTATTATCCTTGCAGTATGATTCCTTTTCCATGTTCCGTTTTAACTTCCTTCCTCGCCTTTTAAATATATAAGTTAAACAGCATGGGCGACAGACTGCATCCTTGTCTTACTCCTTTCTTGATTTCTGCTTTCTATTCTTGGTCTTCTATTTTAATCACTGCTGCCTGTCTTCTGTAGCGGTTATGTATTAGCCTTCGTTCTCGATATTTTATTCTTGTCCTCTTCAAAATCCTTAATAGTATTTATACTCTTAAAATCAACAACGCATAACGTTGATAAAATATAAATAAATATTTTAAGAGCGATTTTTATTTAAATGCCGCCTAACACTTTAAACAACGCCTATCAAATTACCTGTCACTCTTTAACGAGTTTCTTCGGGATTCATTGTGGATCTATATATTATTATGACATTGTTACTGTCCCCTAACTTCTCGTGTAACAAGAAGACTAGAAAGCATAATAATCTGCCTAGAATTTTGAAATAACTCCTGATGCCAGAAAATTGGCTTCACTAATATATCCCTAAAATGTAATTTATGGGTTAATTGGGCATATAGGAACATTATAAGAATGCCAGTGGGTGGTAATGGTCAATAGAGACATCTGGGTACTACATAAAAAATTGGAAATAAGACAGAAGATTGGGATATATAGAGTGTAACATGAAAAGTTACACTTAACAATGCAGGCCAGCTTGCGAGTTGCAATTGTTGAGGAACTGACGCAACTTGGGCCAACAATGTAGTCTGGCGAGACTTTGAGAGTCGTCATGGGGTAGTGGAAGGAGCAGGTTGTGTCGGCGGGACGACGAGAGAATGACCACGCCCTGCAGATATAATTATTTTTCATGCTCTGATTGGAATTAAAGCTACTAAAATCCATTTTTTGTACTTTTTATGAAATTATAAATCCTCGAATACGGAGGAACGTAGGATCTTCTACAAGAGTGATAAATAATGAGTCAAAAAGTAATGAAATGAAGAAGTATGCAGTTATGAATGCTGTAATTTTTATGCACAACTCTAAAATAATCTTGGAACGATCATTGAAATCGGCTACTCAGGAACTGAGACTGTAACATGTTCACTGGTGCTCGATAAAAATGATTTCCATTCTTCCGTCGTCAACAAAAATACTTGCTGGCCGGCGCCATTTTTATTTTTTCTGTAGTGTTTATGGTAATTGTTAACTTGCCGAGAAATAGTTCTGTCGACTTAAATTCGTGCTACCAAAGTGCCACAATCTTGTTCTGTTAGATGATTAGGCCTAATCTCATAACACAGATCACACGCTAAGCCTTCCTCAAGTCAACATTGCAACTTTCTGTAATCTGACACACAGATTGATTTAAAATAAGGCCAATATTTAATTGTTAAATACGAGGACAAGTCAAATATAAACGGGATTTTTTTTATCAAGCCGAGAAGGAGAGTCGGAGGGTTTTACCATGAACTCCGTCTGGGTCTCACCACCCCACTACTGCACCCACTGCCAATTTTAGTCTCATTCAGTCAATTCTAGTGCCATGAGTGAGCAAGAGGTTCCTGCTTCCGTTGCGTAACGGATTGTTATCAAGTTTTTGACGAGAGGAGTGTGACCATCATAAATTTTAACTCAATTACGGGCACAATTCGAGGATGACTGTCTCTAAAACCCGCGTGTGCGAGTGGCACAACAGTTTTTTATGAAGACCGGGAAATGGTGGAAAATCAGAGCCACGAACGGAGCCCAGGAACTTCCTTCACAGAGAACAACATTCGTGCAGTAAGGGAGCTTTTTGAGGTAGACTGGTCACGGGAGTACACATTCGATCATCAGAAAGGAACTTGGTTTCATAAAGATCTCAGCTTCTTTCTCCTGATCAGAAAAACGCCCGTTTGGAGATTTGCCAAAAGCTTTTGGCCCGTTATGCTGACGAAGAAGAAGGTTTTATCAGTCAGCTGTGATAGGACATAGGTTCATCACTACATGCATCAATCGATACAGACGACCAAAGAGTGGCGACTAAGACATGAGGCTGCATCAATAAAGGCCAAAATGCGATTGGGTGCAGGGAAAGTTCTTGCCATTATGTTTTGGGATTTCAAAGACATTCTTTTGGTTAAGTCCCACCACGATTGTCGTACACTTAAGTCCGAACATTACTGTCAATTGCTGGACAAAACAAAAACTGTATATCGAAGCAAAAGACGGCGTTTTCCAATCAGAAGCGACTTCATTCTTCCCGAAAATGCAAGGAATCACACGGCGTGCACAACCAAATTCACTGGGATCAGCTACAACATCCACCACACAGCCGTGTCACTACCACCTGTTTGGGCCGTTGAAGAAAGCTATAGGAGGTCAAAGGTTCAATAGGGACGAAAAGGTTGAACTCTTTGTTGTCAATTGGTTACAGACTCATCCTTTAGCTTTTTATGACGACGGAACCAGGAAGCTTCCAAAACGCCGTCAAAATTTTTTTTCGGTACAAAGAAACTATTTATAAAAAATTGTCTTGAAATTATACCGTTCTCAAAAAAATATTTAAAAAAATTCTCTTTTGTATTTGACTGACACTCGTAGCATGTGCGTGACCACAATCCACATTACCTGTGAATTTGGAAAAAATAAATTAATCACAAGAAATTATCATATTCATGAAAACACATATAAATGAGTGCATATCGAGGACAAGAGACTCATATTGATAATGGCCAGTCAAGTGAAGTAGATTCATTGATTAGTTTTATTACTCAGATTCAAGACCCCGTTAACTATGGATCAACAAATATTTGATTTTGATTTCACTGTATTTGTTTAGCCAAAAAAAATATTTGCAAATGTATGCAAATAATTTTATATTGTAAGATAGAAACTTCAACATGTTTAAAAATTGAGTGTTTCAATCACAATTTAAATCTCCTGAAGATATTTTTTGACTATTCCAAAATAAGCACACAGCTTCAAGTTGTGTAGTTCGTCTTCGTGGTTTTCTGTGGCATCTTTCACGTCATTGCAGTCCTTCGTCGCATAACAGAACCATGTCCTCCGATTTGCATACTCGCTTGTCGGGTGCCCATTTGCCTTCTGAAATAGTCCACTCTAAAATTGGATCCACTCATTTAACTGGATCCTGCGTTTTTCTTTAGCGCGTTATTTTGCAACCAAATTTCGTAGCAACGAAATACTGCGGTTTTACGTGAAACATTAATTGAAAATCTACTTTAACGCAATTTAATAACAAAAAAATCTAATTCTTTTTGAACACGGCCTTTCGTCTTTGCCTCAGATTAAACAAATGTTAACACACTATACAAAAATTGGTAAGTAATAATTTTTAACAAATTTTGAAAATAAATGTAATTTATTTCATTCATTTCTTTTTTTATATCCAGTACATGTATTTACTGTTCTTCAACTCAGTCGGCTCGCATCCCAATAATGTGACATTCTACGTGGTGACCAATTTGTTTAAGTGTTAAAATAGTGAATTATAGGTACCATTTTTTCAGAAACTCTTATTGATACATCACGGAAACTTTGCTATTTTTGTCGTTCTTAATATAAATCTGAAACAAAATAAGTGAAATTGTGAACAGGGATCATGAACTGGGCAAGGTTCAACAAAATGGTTCGTTCGCTGACTTTTATCCAAAAATTACTTAAACAAAAGGTCAAATTGGACGTCAATAGAGACAAAATTTAAAAATGACATAATCATATTTAATTTCTAATTTAGTGAAGTTAAGCAAGTGAGAATATAATAATACGATAAGTAATTAAGTTTAACTTGTGGGTTAAATTATTAATTTATGCAATAATCAATAATCTGAAAGTTAAGTATAAATAAACAATACAGCCAATTTTGCAGCAAACAATATTTATATTTATTTCATTATTTTACGACGTTTCGTCCATATATGTGGGTTTCATCGGGTAAGTTTTAAATGCATAACATATATGTATAAGCGAAGCTCGGCCTTCAACGTTGGAGGACACTGCACGACGCAAAATTATCCGTTATAAATATATTTTATCCATTCAATATTTACCTAACAATGTCTACGATTATGGACGAACCGTCGTAAAATAATAAAATAAATATAAGTCTTGTTTTCTAACAAGTTGGATTTATTGTTTATTAATTTTATTATAGGCTAGGAAAACTTTTTTTTTCATACGTGGAAATCTATGAATCAAGTATGATGCTTTTACGAATCAAAACCATACACGTTTCTTAAGTACAGTGACCTGTATATTTCTGAGAAAATAAAGGGCAGTGAGATTCTTGTGGATTCATAATTGTTTACGAAAGCGGGACCCTTTGTGTTTCGTAAACCAATGCGTATTATGTGAGCCTGTCGAAATATTTTCATACGCAACATTACTAGGATAAAAGCTATCAATTCTACCAAAATCTTTGCCCGATATAACCTAACCTTCGTAAAGAAGATATAAATAAGGCTCATTAATCACAATTTTGTGGACTACGCTGGCTCCGAAACTGTTATCATTTCGAACTTCGATTTCACAATGAATCATCATGACACATCCATTTCGAGTTGATCTGAAAATTAACTAGCAATCAAATGAAGTTATGCGTAAAATTATGTTATATATTGTAACAGCCGGTGGTGCCAATGTTATGCGCCTCGGCTATACTCCGACGTCGATTACTGGTTTACTTAGATTGATTGGACGCCAATTAACATTACCAAAAATCCGTTTAAAATACATAAATTTATGGGTGAAAAACAATCCACAGGTCGTGGTCATTAATACAACGCAACCTCCTCCGCGCCTCTCCGTCGACTGACTCATACAAAAACAAAAACAAGCAGGTATTTTTATGTGACGTGGACTATCATTATAATACGTAAAAGTATATGTGTCGTCTCACTATCACTATTCCGATAGCGTTTGCTGGAGACAACACCTCAACCTACAGTCGTGATTTCTTAAGAACTCACTTCAATATATCTCTGCACTTGAATTGTCTCAAACTCGTAGCGCGGCCTCAACAATTTCCAGCTTCTGACCGCGAACCTCAAAAGAAGCCGACAACAAACACGTGTTGAGCGGTTTGACTGCTATCAGGGACGCAGCCGTAACTTCATGTTGTTGAAGTACTCATTCCTTAGATTGATCTGATGCAACCCTCCATGCTAACCTATTCTGCGCAGGCCTTTTCATTTCTACATAACTACATATCCCACAACCTTCCTAACTACTTAGCATATTCCATCCTTCGCCTCCCTCTTCTGTTCTTACCCTAGACACTTCTAATGCTAATTTTACAAGACCCAAAAGTGGCAAAACATTGAGCGGTTTGGTACAAAACAAAAGAATTAAAAGTTAATTCGATTGATTTCAGTAGAATATATAGAGTTTATAACCTTTGTACTGAACAAATTTGTTACATCAGCCGTTTCAGCGCAGGTTTTTTTTTGGGCGCCAGAAAAGGCTATGTTTAGGACACTTGTTTCATACAAGTTCTTTTGTAGAAACACACACCTAATACTAATATTATAAATTCAACAATTACAACTATATGCTATTCTGCGTAAATAATCTAGAATAATACGGTCACGATAATTTTTCACTTGATAAAATTCTTTAGAATACGTCACAGTATGTTTAACTTGATTAATGGTTTGTGACTCGCAAAAAGTTGCTCTTTATAAATGTCTCGGCCCTTCTGCACTTTTCGAAGTCACTATAAGTTTCCAAATCGTTGGATGCTCCATACCTAAATTCATCATGCCAATGACGCGCCATTTATTTCACTGCACTTATTTCAGATAATCTCATATTGTTTTTAAAATTGTATAATTACCTTATTAAGTATGTCACAAATTTGAGAAAGTCTGACGTATTTAAGAATAAATACAACCCTACGAAATTTCTTGGTTTACTTCAATTTAGTTAATTACTTGTTTAGTAACGTATATATTTCTTGGTTCAAGTAGTAATTGTAATTAATTGATTGGAAGTATTATAATGATAAATGGAACCATTAAAAAGCTAACTAAAGTAAACATTACTGTAATATATTATTGAAACAGGCCTAATGATTCGATGCCAGCTTAGAATATTTCTCCAATAGCTACAAAATAAAAACTGTAATTTGAATATGGGAAGAAGAAAGATGAAAAAGTATCACAATATTATCAGTCTCATATTTAAATCATTCACACTATTACGTTTTTTTAATGTGTAACATTTCAGAAAGTAATTTTTTTCGAAAATGTAGTTCTTTGTATAAGATAGAAGTTTTGTTAAAATGGAAACTATGATGGTTATATATTCAATGTTTGATGATTGGATTGTTTAAAAGTAAACATTTTAATACTATTTTGAATTCTGTTCGTTTGGTGAATATAACATAAATTACAATTCGAACAATTAATTTTATGGGCGACGAGAACTTTGAATATCACAATTAAACAGTATAAGCCTAATTTAAAACTCTCTACATGTAAACACAATCCAATCTCCAAAAAATTGAATATATTCCAGTCAAATTGATAAAACGTGTGGTTTTGCGTAATTTCCAGTTATTATTTATATGATCACCACTAGGTGTCATAAATCGAAGAGCATTTATCAAATTAACAAACGACTTTCCGTGAATTTCGTAATTCCCAAATAGTAATGCCGAGGAAGTTCTAAACAGAATAGGGGAAAAGCGAACAATATGGAGGACGTTGACTAAGAGAAGGGATAGATTAATAGGCCACGTTTTTTAAGGCGCGAGGATCTTGTAAAATTAGCATTAGTGGGAAGTGTGTGAGGGGGGGGGGGGAAGAACAGAAGAGAGAGGCCAAGGATGGGATGCGCTAAGCAGATTTGGAAGGATGTGGGTTGTGCTAGTTATGAGGAAATGAAAAGACTTGCGCAAGATAGATTAGCATGGAGGGTTGCATCAGACCAGTCTTAGGACTGAATACCACATCAACAAACAATGCCGAAGGTGATAAATCTTGAATTTCCTTCCGGTAAAGATGACAGTCAAGATGTGATCCACGATATTAATTACCGGTGATATCAGAAGTTCAAAGTGAAGAGTATTTATCATTATTATTCTTACATTCGTTAAAAATTTAATTGTACTAGTTTTCTAATCTAAAGGTCTGCTAAGTAATTAACGCACTAAGAGGACGAAACGTCGTATATGTCTAACTAAAAGGAAAAAATTGTACTTTGTTTATTATATTTATTATACATTAACGTTTATATTATATATTTCAAAAATATCAGGTGATTTTTAATTCGGTAATGAAAACTTCTATCATTTTCTACTATAATCACGATTAGGTAAATTAGAGACCTGATATTTTTGTTTCAAATTCACATATTAATAATACAACACTATAAACAATCCATCTTTCTTTGTCAGCTTTTGATTCTTGTTTTACAAGTGTTAAAGAATATATGTAATAATTTGTATATATTTACATACTCGGTGAAAAGTATATTTTATTCCCAGTAAAGGTGAGCAAGTTTCGTGTGTTCTAAATAATAATTTAATTACATACGTGCCCAAAAGGCCGACGCCAAAACGTTCCCTCGACAAGTCTGGCGCCGAACTGGCCCGCGCCCAAATGCCTGGCCGAAACGTCGCATCCCACTTCGCTCTGGTACGAGTCTCCGACCAGTCAGCAACGACTGGACCTCGCCATGGGCCTGGTGACAACCCTTTAACCGGGTGTCACATTAACCCGGCATGCAATTTGAGCAGCATTCTAGCCGGCCCGATTTTTCTCGTCGAGGCTCAAATATATAAATGATATTAACTTACATTTCCGAATTGTACTAAAACATATTAGAGAAAAATCGTTTCATCCCTTCTTGAAATTTTCTCAGATTAGTTAAAAAATTCTAAAGAAAGTAATTCACATTTGTTAGAAAAAATTAAAGTAGTCACAATAAAGTACAATACAATATAAAAACTCATAATAGCATTAGTGATTTATTATATATAAATTTCTGTTCGTATTGTCGTTTCGTGTTTCACATATGAAGGAATACGAAAAATTAATTATAATAAATTTCATAATAACCACAGTTTCATTAAAAATACTTTATTTAATTAGAAATAAATTTTTAAAAGAAAACAATATTAAAAATGTTAAAAAATTAATACTGGTACGATCACAAAGAAGACCGTTCAGATAAGTCTTTAGGAGCTGATGGCCTTCAGGTATAAAATATTTCCTGACCGTTGTACTGGATTGTTTTATGCATATTAGTGTGAGGGCAGGGTAATTATAAATCGAAAATTTATGGATGTGGGAGCACTGGCTATTGTCATTTCCTGACGACTTTTTTCGTTTTTTCATATCAGAAAGTCGCTGCATTGTCTTCAGCTTAAATTTCACTACTTCATCGTCGTCAAACATTCCTAGCAGAAAAATAATTCCGTTGTAGAAATAAATAGCGAGCCTTGCACTTGAGCCACCTCGTCATCATCTTGAAGGTCTTCCTCCTCAACAGTGATTTTACGTAACTTTGTTCTTGAAAAGATAGCTACACATTTAAAGATACTCTGTCTATAACTGGGTTTAGAAGTATAATGAATCGTGGAGGAAATTCATCAAATAGCCTAATAAACGTGATGATTAATTACTTTTTAACTACTACAGATTCAGTAAAATGGCAAATATGAAACATTTAATATATAAATAAAGTAATTATATTATCTGACTTAACACTATAAATAAAACACAAACAGTGGCCAAAAGTCAGAAAAGGAAAATATTAACAAGAAATTTTTGATTTCTTTTAATTGTAAGTATGACATCATAGCAATTTTATTGATTAATTTCTTTTCAACTATGTAAATTAATTTTTTTTATAAAGAACTGAGGAGGTCCCTAAAGCTGGGAGGACGAAACGTTTTCTAGTTAAATTTATCCATTTCTGACTTTAGATCATTCTTTGTGGTTTTTTTAATATATACGTAAATAAAACATGTATGCGTTATAAATATTGTTTTCTTGTAATTAGCAGAATTTAAAACATTCAAAATTTCAATGTAATGAATGTTAAAAAAATCAATATATTAATTATATGTAATTGCTATCATGTCTCACCTCGCTGTCACATCTGAATCCATTCTCCTGGTCCTTAATGTCCGGAGATATCATTCCCAACAAGATGATCACGGTTCTTTTCAAAATTAAAAAAGAAAAATTGCAACTTGGTTTTCGGACTTTAAAAATTTACAATAAATAAAAAGACGGCCAAAAAGTCAGGTGTAGCGCAGTATAACCCTGCCAAATTTAATTCAAATTTATGGAATTTTAAATTATATAAAAATTTAAGCAGCGGAACAGTATAAAGTATGGATTGACAGATCGAGGAAACTGTGGACAGTATAGTGTGAGGCACTGAAGTCGAGTAAGCAGCGGGACAGTATAAAGTATGGACTGATCAGTCGAGGAAGAATGGAGAAGGATAGTATGTTTTGATCATTCGTTGAAGCAGCGAAGGGTTAGGTATTTACGACGAGGAAAACAACGCGGGAAGAAGGAGAAAAAAAGTTTTTTCCTAAATTCCGGCAGCACGACTTCATACCATTATTTACCGGTAGCTTCAGGCTCAACCCGAACAACGAGAGAAGAAGGAAGTCCAGTCGAATGTTAATCTGCACCGAGACGCAGAGGCAAACAAAACGTCCGTCCAGAGAACGGAAAGTCTGTTGCACGTGGTTACCCAAATAATAATTAACCCTGAGAACTTTAAAATCGCCCTTTTTATTCCCCTTATTTATTATGTATTTCTAATCCCATTAAAAATTATTGGTTTTTTATATAAATAAATGTATATATTATATTCTAAACTTAAATTCATTAAATAAGTAATATAATACTCCCCTAATCAATTACACAGTATATAAATTTATCACAATTTATTCATAAAAACGACGTTTCGTCTTCATTTTGAGACTTCCTCTGGCGTAAAATTTATCAATACAACTCCTTGACTCCCTCAGACGAAAAGATTATATATGAAGAATTTAGTGTCGCGCATGGCCCATCTACAGCGACGGTTACGGCCGAAATTTTATTTATTGTAAAAAAAAGAGAAGAAAACCGGCGCAAATGGAAGAACATCCGTCAAACTATAATGCTATTAAAACATGGTAATGATTGAAATGAGTTGCAAAGGTAGTAATATTTGAAGGTAACAGAATATAAATAGATAACCTACAAATGTCAAACTGGTATTTAAGAGCAGTTTTTTCCATTGTAACGAATTCTTGTTTTTCTTCGCTACAACGTAGGCCATTGCCCTGATGGATGGACTCCTTCCTTAAGGCAATTGTAATACAGGTTAACAACCCGGCAGTGTCGCAGTAGTGCTGTCGATCAAATCGGCACATCAGCGGTCGTACTTACCAGGGCAATGGCTTCCACAATGCATCTTTAAAATCCCCCACACCACGAGTTCACGGAAGACGATTAATGTACAGCTTGACTTCCCTGTTTGGTTTCCTTTCCTTTCCCAGTTCTTACTGTGTGTAATATTGACTGTAAATCATACACATATCTAAACCTACACATCTGTGTCAACTGGTAAGAGCCCCAACCTTCGGATTCTTACATGATCATACTCACACTACTGAACTTGCCTCTTTACAACCCTTCGAGATAATCCTTACATCTCATTTCCTTTCAACGTTCCGAAACAACAACGATTGAAGAGTCACGGGGAGGTCCTACAATATCGAGAAGCTACAGACGATCCCTTCATTTCTCGTTTACTGGTTCCCAGGGGGATCTACAATCTCAGGCTAACACAGACAACATAAGCATTTAGAGAATGTAGGCTTTCCAGGTGGATAGACATAAGCATTTCTTTAACTTGTCATCGTTATTTCCAACCTCTTCAACATATATGAATTTGGTAAAAAGTAGAGCATTAAATAACGCAAAAGGATGTAAACGAAAATATCGGAAAGAGCGGCAATATTGCGTCTGTAAGAAATCCGAAAACAAATAATTGCAAAAGCTCTTAGGCAGATGCGTCATGACCCGGCACGGCTCAGCCAGTAAATATGAATTGCCAAACTCGTCAGCTATTCTGAGCGTCCAAAGCTTGGTGACCCAGAAGTAACTTTCAGCTTCAAAGGCGACTATTGAAAGGAATGACATGAATCAGATCAAAGAGTTCTACTTACCTAATGTGAAAATTCTCCGTCACGATCCCAGAATCAGACAAGGTTCAAGAAAATCTGTCAACTACTACTGCCCGTTGTTCTTATCCATGAAACACATCACAAAATGTAAAATGTTATGATTGCTTTTCTGTTTCAAGGAATATAGGCCTGATCCCGCCATTGCTGACTCGATTCGCTCGGTTTTTAAATGCCTATGCTTGAAACACACTTTCCATGTCGTAAGCGATAAGACTTTGCAGCAAGTATGATAGTCATTAATCTTACAAACCTAGAATAACTGGTATATATCTCCAAAACTAGCGTGACAAACGGTAGAAAAAGAAACATTAATTGAAGATCTATTTTATTTCGGAAGACAGCTGACGGTAAGATGTAGAAAATAAATAAATAGTGGTTTGGTCATTAAATAAACAAATAAATATGAAAACCTTAATTCGCTCTTCTATTAACTAAAACAATGTGTGTTTTAACAAAAATCACAATAGTAGTAAACTAATTATTGCCTTCCTTATATTTTTATTACTTGTATAACGTTTTAAATGTAAGATACCCAATAATATATTAAGTAAATCTTTTTTGTATTATTTTTACAGTAAATCAGTAGTATTTAGTTAAAATAGCTATGCATTATTTTAAATTATAGGCAACATTAGCAATAATGATATATTAGTTTACTATTATCATTATTTTGATGCATGATTGTGATTTCTCTACACACGCTCACGCTATTTTATTGTAAAGAATTCAAGTTATTCATTTTTTTGTTAACATATGAGGGTGATCCTGAAACAGGCAACTCCCCTTTAATAGTATAGGAAGGGAATTGAAAAGGGAGGTGGAATGTAGATAAAAGTAGCCAAGGATCGACTAGGGCCTCCGGGCTATAGTTTAAGGATCCTTCCCGGTTTTTCAACTAAAGAGATGCAGGGAAATCCTAGAAAACCTGCATCAGGTATGTCGGGCATTGGGTACTATTCTCACGCCCTGCCGAATGTCGGGAGACGAGTCTACTTTCGTTAAAGGGGAGTTTGGAACTTCCAAGATGATACGAATGCGAGTAAAGGTCAGTTATAATTATGTTATACATCCCGTGATACTAATAAGTAATAAACCATTTTAGATGTTAATTCTAATGGTTAAAATACGCAAAATTTGTTTTCAATACGTAGCACTCTAGGCAATAGCAACAGATGTATAACAAATGACCCGAAATGCCAGATATCAAAATTGACCTCAGATTGTAACTCGCTGTAATTGTCGGTCGGTGTGACCAACTCTATGAAATGAAGATGCATTAATTCATTGATTTTAGAGTCAAGACGAGGGCGCGCAGAGAGGAGTGAGTTTATAAGTCTTTGCAAGTAGAAATTTGTAAGCAGCAATAGATTCGTCAACGGGGAGAGAATAGGTGACAGGAGTTGGACGCTTGAATAAGTCTCAATTAACAAGAAAACATCAGTTGGAACAAGTTTTTGAATGTTTAAAAGCTACATTTCGTGGACCTTCCGCAGCTCTGCTTCAGCCCAGAGTGACTGCGGGGCTTACCTGATCATGTCGGGGATGCCTCGCACTCTCTCTGGGTATTTTTTATCAAAGTTCTCATATGCCGAGACACCTTCACCTATTTTAGGAGGTATATGTACTGGGGTCAAAGACCTTGGGCATATGGCAAGAGTTGTCCGCTGATCCCATTGGATCAGTCGGCCAATTGCCTCCTGAAATTGGTGGAGACACGGAGAAGGGAATGCTGCGTCCCCACAGCAAACTCGTCTCCCGTCATTCGGAAGGGCGTGAGAATAGTACCCAATGCCCGACCTACCTGATGCAGGTTTTCTAGGGTTTTCCGTGCATCTCTTTAGGTGAAACACCGGGTAGGATCCTTAAACCATAGCCCGGGGGCCCTAGTTAACCCTTGGCTTCCTTGCTCTACCTTCCGCATCCCCCCCTTTTCAATTCCCTTCCTATGCTATTAAAGGGGAGTTGCCTGTTTCAGGATCACCCTCATGTAGCCTGTTAACCAAAAAAAAAAAAGATTGACATTTTGAGGCGATACGAGTGCAATGACCACGTGTCACTCTAAAAATCCAGAATGACAGAAAAAGATGGCAGTCCCTCTGGTCGGCCAAGGGCTGTTGCTCCAATTAAGAAGATGCGAGTACAGTTAACTTTGATGCGGGAGAATGTGTTTAGAGATGGAAGCCAGCGTTTATTAAACATATAGTTAAAGTTACAGCGGTGCAGTCAGCAGCGAAATAGTAATCCCGAGGATTGAATGAATATTACTGAAGAATTTTGACACCTCCACATATAGCCGCCAGCAAAAATGGAAGAATGGACGTGATTTGATCCAAACTTGTAAGAAATTCCGTACAGTTCGCTTCCAATAGAGTAAAATAACAAATAATTCAACATGTTGAACTTCCATTGTGGACAGAGCACCTTCATTATAAATGCTGAATCAATGTAAACTTTAAATATATTTATTATTATTGTTGTTTGCTATAAAATATTCTAAATCCTTAATTTAAACACCCTTGTCTTTTTACACTACGAAGTGTGATCTCGAGGTTACGTAGAACAATCCTTGGTCTAATATGAGTGCAAAGTACTGCCAAAAAGGAAAAATGGCTATAGCGGTTATTGCTAATCAGATATATTGAATTTCGTAGACTAAGTAATGGAGAATTGTTATCACTATACTGTAATGCCCTACCTTTAAGAAGAGAAATGAAGTTGTTACTAACCATATTAAAAAAACATTTAACTGAAGGCTATTTATTTATTTATTTTATATAAAATAGACAGATGTGTTTTCATTATTATATTTGATGTCTGGCCTCAAATTTTGCATCCAATATGATTTACTCGTTTGAAAGTACATTACCTTAGTCAATTTATGTCATATTTCTGAGTATTTAAGCCATTTTAAAATTTTATTAAATATAACTTTCCAATTTATTTTACCAAAATTTTAATAAATATACATACATTAAATATTATTTGATCTCTAAATTGTAGGTTTATTTTTTTTATACCTGACGATAATTGTTACTAATCCAAAATAAGAAAAAGTGCTGGAAAGTAGAACAATCTGTAGTTTTTAAAAGTATTTATACCCCAAATACCAGGAACAGATAACGTTGTCAAAATGTAAGTATATATTTGAAAACCAGACATTTAGTACGTTAATAGCCATTTTTATTAAACTACCGTACATATATTTAAAACGACACCTTTCAACTTACCTTTTACTCTTTAACGAGTTTATTCGGGATTTATTGGGGATGCACATATTTCAATACTTATTAGTTATTAAATGAAATATTTCAATATTATACATAATATATATATATATATATTGTAATATACCTTTTTGTGTATAAAAACATTTATTAATATAAATTACAAATATGATCAATTTTAATATTTTAGTTTATTAATTTAAGTGATGACACGGGCTTAATCTCGGGGGATTTTGGGTCTCTCAAGAGATGGAGTATGCATCAGCTGAAAATAGAAAGAAAAATCATTGAATGTTATTTATCCAGAGCAATGAGCAAGTTTCACAATTTTTATATCGCTTACCCACAATTACTGGCCCAACAAACATCCACCTCTCGAATGTTTGTGCGTCTCTCTGGCTATCTGCTCTCTGGATATCTGCTCTCTGGTTCACTCGCCTGCCTTCTGCGCTCTGCTCCACTCGCCTCCCTTCTGGGGTCTGGATATCTGCTCTCTGGATATCTGCTCCACTCGCCTCCCTTCTGGGGTCTGCTCACGTCCGTCCACTCGTCTGCCTTCTCGGGTCTGATCCACTCGCCTCCCTTCTGCGGTCTGCTGCACTCGCCTCCCTTCTGGGGTCTCATCGCGAGCCACCCATCGGCTTCCCTTATAAAGCTTCTGACGGGACTTCCCCTATTTCTTAACATTTCGGGGTTCCCCGCCCTCATTTTTCCCGCGGGGGTTCACCATCGTCATTTTTTATACAGGCAAGGCGGGCCTTCCCCGCGGGGAAACACAATCTTTCGGCCGACTATCCATTGTTGTTGGCCGAACTGCGCCTCATAACGCCACAACCTTACAAAATCCCCCTTTTTATCACAATATATATATATATATATATATATATATATATATATTAGCAGTAAAACTTCTACAATACTGGAGCCAGGGAACACTATATATTGTAGAAGTTTTGTTAAACTAAGTAATCCACATTTATTTTATCGAGATTTTTAAGTGAGAAATCAATTAAAACAGGCAAAAAGTTTAACTATGTATTTACCATTTATACAAGCACAATATTTTCAGCTGTGGAAACAATCAGATTTATAACCTCAGGTTCAACTTGCAATGGCTAAACACAACTACATACGGAATTTGGCGGGACGCAATCAAAGTCAAGCGGCTTGGGGAAGGTTGCAGACAGGGCAATTAAATTCCGACAAGTTGGCGCGACCTGGGATTTTCTAAAGTCTTTGAGATTTGGCGGTTGTGTACGAACATAGTGTTTTCCCTAAAACATCGGTCGAGTGTTGTGAATGGCTCCTCTCAGAGACGATAAATAAATTATTTTTATTGGACAGGGTCAGGCCCTGCCACAGACGGAAACGAAATAATGAAGTGAAGACAAGATGTTAAAAACCCAGGAAAATTTGATTTTAGGAACATTTAAGAATGAACATTTAGATTGAGCATTAGGTGACGAAGGATTCAGGGATTTGAGAGTAGTCGTTCAGCATTAGTACGATAAATATTTTGGAGTTCAATTTATATTAAGCATTATGAAATTGGAGATTGCACTGCCCTTTGACATTTGAATAATGACCGAAAGGCTTCCTCTGTTCCGAGCAAACAAGAAGAAAAGTAAATGAGCAATGTGCTCATAATAGAAGCGAGGAAAATCAGTTGGGCCGAACGGCGTGACCGAACGTCATCTCTGACTCCAGCGGGAAGTACTAGGCTAAGCTGAGAAGAAAGGGTAATTACACTGTTTGTGACCTTTAACCGATTTCCTAGTACCGCCAATTCCACGTAGGATTTGTGTATGCATTCTGCTCCGGCTAAGACGACCCCTGTAATAAATCTTTTTATAAGAAATCTAATGTTTATAAATAATGTCCAAAGTGTTTAGTATTAATCATAAAATTCATGTGAATTACGATTTATTCAATCATTGTATATGTTAAATTGATAAATGTTGAGTAAAGTGATTTCAAGTTCATACTATAATTATTCATTTCAAAATAGCAAATTACCCTCATATATCCATTTCAATCTGAGGGTATAGATTCCCCTTTTGCCTCGTCAACGATTGAGAAACTTGGTAATTACTATTAGTCCACTTGTCGTCTCCTAAATTAATGTATTGGTCGATCTTCCTGGATCTTGAAATTCCATAGTGAAAGAAATCGCGTCATTGACGAAAATTCTCTTTGTCTAAAACGCTAAACACAAACTCACCATCTGGAAACCCATGTCACAGTACTGGAATTTTTATGACCGTATTTTTCAGGTCTGGTACGTTCTTCGACGAAATTTCAAACAACTGGACTATGCGCTTGTGTGCCGCCATCGAAAAACTCCTAAACCTGTCAAATATTTTATTTTTTAACTAAATAAATTTATAAAATTCGTGTCTATCGCGCTGCACTTACCATATTCAATTAAATAAGATATATATATATATATATATATATATATATATAACTAAATAATTCCTTATCCTCGAAAATTTGCTGCACTGAAATATCTCTGAAACGAGGAATATTTTATACAAATACATATATAGATAGAACAGCAATGCCAGGGATTTCTCGTAGACGGCATCGCTGCAACTCACTCTGCTCTCTTTAAGTGACATCGTAAAATCAGTGCTTTTTCAATCCCGTAAAATGGATCTTAAAGCAACAAAGTTAACTCTTGACTGGTTTCCCACATCGCATTCTTTGTTTATTTTTATTTCATATTTAAAATGTTAATTGCAGATTCCACCTTACTATTAAACGAGGAGCTTCAAGCCAATACGTAGGTGGTTCAGCAAGTAATGCATCACATTTTTCTTCAACAATTATTTACTGTCCACAATGAAACATACACAAGAAATAATAATGTTTCTTCTGAACTGCAAATTTTCCCACGTAATCTCCTTTCCGTTCATCGGTCTTCCTAGAGCGAGGCACAATGGCGTGCATGCCATGTCGGTTTCACTCCCTTTTCTCCTCACGAAGCCATTTATTTACTGTGTGAATCACATCTTCGTGGTCCTCAAAATTTCTTCCAAATGCCAAAGAAGTGAAAGACTAAGGGAGCTTCGCCAGAGCTGTAAGTGTATGGGGTAACACTGTCCAACCCTGTTTCGTGATTTGTTCCTCAAGCTTGTTATCACGTTGAAGCAAACAATCACCTCGGCTGTTTTGGCGTCGAAGTCGCTGGAGGCGCTTCTTGAGTTTGGTTAATGTGTTTACATATGCCTCAGAATTAATGGCGTTGCATCTTGTCAGGTGTGACAGCCGCGGATGATTTCCCCGACTGCTTTCTGATGGCCTCACCCTCTGTATCCAGCTTTTAATCGTACGCTCCATAAACTGCATATAAGCGTTTGTGAATGTTTCCGACCGTATCTTGCAGCACAATTTAATAACGGCACGCTGCTTGTAACATGCATCACTTACAGACGCCATGTTGAACCATTGCTTCAAGTACGCTGTCTGTCGGAAGAGACAGAAAATTTTTGCGCGCACCCCGAAAACTTCAAAGAATTTAAATCTCAAGATTCGGATTCGTACCATTGTTGGAGAAAAAATGGTGGTGCATTAGTCTCTGGGCTACCCTGGTAGATGCTTATGGGACGTCTCCTCTGACGTATTCAAAGATAGAGATAAGAAGGAGATAATATGGCCAAGTTAGCAAATAAATTTCCCTTACAATACCTAAGTTTTCAATATTATTCCGCGTTACCATTGTTGAAATAATTAGCGTCGTAGGTACCTATTAGCGTTAATCAACTTAATTTGATAAATAAACTCTGATTTATTTTCTTATGTACGTTTTCAGATCAACTAACTGACTTCAGGGGTGAAAACTGATATAATCTGATTGGGCACATTGAATGCTTGTAAATTAAACACCACAGGTGAGGAAACGGTTGGTGATTGCTAGACGGTTGTTAACGAAAACTGCCTAGAAATGTATAAGGTCCAAATATTTCCTGTTAGATACTCAAAGTGTACTGGTGTTATGCTCAAAAAATTTGGAACCCCATTCCGTTCATTTTTGAAGTGTCTAGTAGGAGATTGTTGTGTTTATCCCCATCTTTGTATAGTTCATGAATGGAACTGAGACTGTAATGCTCGATAAAAATGATTTTCTGACTTCAGTCGTTGACAATTGTTAATTTTCTCACAAACATTTCTGACGTTTTAATTTTGTTTTATGGGGTAATATTATTCTCATACCACAGATCTCACATTAACCTTCAAGTCAATATTGCAACGTTAGGTAAACAGACACAAATTGATATTTAAAACAATGCCATCTTCAAATAAAAAATATAAGATGCGTAACAACGATCCAATTTTTACATGAAATTATTACATTAAAATAAATTTTATCCTAACTTCAACGGTCATAAGTAAAGGTGTTGGAAGAAAATCATGTCTGCGCTAAATAGCGAACGAAGAAACTATAGTTTCATTTATTTGTTTTCCCATCCCTGAAAGGAAACAAAATTTCGCTCAAGTGAGGCAAGCATGTTTCTTGGAACGCGAAGGACCACGTAATAGTTTCGGCCGACTTATAGCTCGGATATCAAAGAGAAGCGACTGCACTGATAAGTCGCCAATGTTTGCGTTAGGCAGACACATAGTAGATATGCGCACATCTGAGCTCTTATCTCATTCGTCACAAACGTCCATGGCTTGGATGAACCTCAACCTGTTTCAAATACCATCTACAAGTAGTTCTTATCCTCACTTACGAAAATATGGATAGCATTGTACAAATACTTTTTCTGAGACGTTTTATGTGTTCTCCTCGTTCGAGCCATTCCAACAAGGCCCTCATATCTTAATCTATCCCTTCTTTTAGTCAATAACCTCCATATAGTTCGCACTTTCCATATCCTGCTTAGAACTTTATGGTCAACCACCCATTCGATCGACAGCATTCTGTAGCGCAGTAGAACCCGCGTCCAATTTTTTTTATTATTTACGGAAACTTAAATAACAAATATTCCGGCATGCGGCTAACACCTGGACCATAAAGCTCGGACACCTCGTCGCCGGTTCCGGAATGTATTAATCTGCCTGGGAATTTGGTGACCGGGTGGCGTGTGTTCCCCAAATGAAACAAGGGATATGATTGGAGAATATCCATCCCTGCCACCTTAGTAATAGATGTTGGGTAAGTGGGGACAAGGTTTTAAAGAGGCCGGCGGAGACAATTTGAGACAGATTTTTGGCAGGTACTGCAAGTTGATGGCGAGAGGATATTGAAGGAAAGTGGTGGAGAAAGAGATTGCTGGTGATACAAAGGTGGTGGCGAAAGGAGATTGGCAGCAGAGTGGTGGAGAGAGGAGATTGGTGAGGTGGCAGCGGAGAGGTGGACCATGCTTTGATCAGTCCAGGAAGCAGGGAAGAAAGGTCTTAACAACAAGGGAAGAAAGAGGAAAAAGCGGAGTTTCCTCAATTTGGTACCACGACTTCGTACTATTGTCGACCGGCCGCTTCAAGTTCCACAACACGGAAATTACAGCGAGACGCCTATGAAAACAACTCAGGTTCGTCAACGAACAGATCTGCTACACGTGGTCACCCAAACCATTAATACCCTGAGATCTTTAATACAATCCCATTTTAATTAATTATTTTTGTACATAATATATACACGCACTACCCATATTAAAATTATTATGTTTACAATTAATAAATGTATATATTTAAACCCAATTATTAAATTCATTAATTATATTCCTCCCCATCGTTTACAATTCTCCTATAGTATCACATTTCAAAGGCTTCTATTCTTTCCCTTTCTGCAACTCCTACCGCCCATATAACGCCACATTCCATACGAACAGTTTTAGCAGTGATTTCCTAATATTCTCATTTATCTGACCCGTAAGTAAATTTCTCTATTATTTGAAAGTCTTCCTTGCCTGTGCTATCCTACTCTTTATGCGTACTATACTTCTACCAGCCCTAGTTATTATGCTTCCCAAGTAGCAGAATTCCTTAACCTCCTTAACACCCTTTGTTATTCCACTGTTTCCCACACTACACTCCATTACCTTGTTTTCCCCTCTACTAACATCAGGGTGATCCAAAATCTTGCAACACTCTTTAATAGCATAGGAGGGGATAGGTTACAGTTTAAGGATCCTACCCGGTTTTCACCTGAAAGAAATGCAAGGGTAACCTGCATCGGGTAGTTCGGGCCTATTGGGTACTTCTCTCACTCTCTTCGGAAAGGCGAGAGAGAAAATTCTTGTGGGGTCGCAGTTTTCCCCGCCTCCACCAGTTTAGGAGGCAGCTGACCGACTAATCTAATAGGATCAGCGGATAAGTCTTGCCGTATAACCAAGGTCTTCAACCCTGTAAAATACATCTTGTAAATGAGATCGAGGTGTCTCAGCATGTGAGAACCTCGAAAATCCAGAGAGATAAGGAGGCACCCCCGAAAGTAAGGACCACTCTCACTCTGGAGGAGAAACACTTGCGAGAGCTAAGATAAGCTTTCACAGGTGATAGTCATTAGTTAATCTTGTCGAGATTCGCCTCATTAATTGAAATAATTATGTTCTTTATGAGTTGGCTTTTCGCAAATCAGTTAAAATGTATTTCGCAACAAACACACCATTTTATCTTTCACAGAAGTAAAGATAAATTCTAACTACCACTCTACATTAAATGGTCTATTTTATTCGTTTCGTTTTCTTCTCTTCAATGATGGAGAAAAAAATAATATTAAATTATACCAACTACTAGTAACACCACAGAATAAGTAAAATAATAACAACTAGGTTAGGCCGATAGACAATACTAATTGTATAGAATTTTAATCATTTCAGCGAGAGAGGGGAATATTCGTGGGGTGGGAGTGTAGGGGCGTCATATGAAAATATTCATAAGGGAGGAGGTAGAGGGACTTCACATTATAATAACAAGACAAAAATCAAAATTGGTGTCCAAATGCGGATATTAGTCACTGAGTTTTATTCTGAATTGGGGTGGGTGTGGGGGGGTTTGGAGGTAGAATGGAACGAAAGTCTATGAAACCAAATTGAATGACATGTTCCAACGTTATGGAATTCGTTTCCTTCTAACATTCAAATTCGCGTTAAGTTTAATTTTAGTGTTATGGGGAGAAGGGGTAAATTGAGTTCTGTTTCAATAGGAGATATTTCAATCGAGCGTAGTTACTATGTCACGTATTTTACATAGATTTACTGGAACATTTAAGTTACGAGGAATAATCAAAAAAATTATAGATTGCTTTTCACAGTTCAAATGTATAAAATTTTCCAATATCGCCACTTTTATTTCGAATATTTTCCACTTTGTTTCAAAACATAAATTGTTTCAATATATTTGTAAAAATTCCAATTTACATAATTTCCGACCGATTTCTACAGACGGTTTTTATTTTTTATTTAAACGACGTTTCGGCGCATATTCGCATCTTCTTCAGGTTTACAATCTGTGAAATACATATTTCAATTTGAAAATACTTATATATAGCACATACATATATATAAAGGATAAACTAGCAACTCACCAAATTATTGTTGTAATCCAATTATCAAAAAACTACAAAATTGTTGCAATCGTTAGTTTCTTTTTACCAAAGTGAGGTCCGAGGCAGCACTAAGCACTTATCTAGTCAACAGTTTGCACAAGACTAAATAATTGCTCATCTGGTATTTAGGGGTTTGACCTGTCGTATTGTAAATTTAACAACCGTTCCCCGTGGCCTTGGGCTAGCTGCGGCTATTCTCACTATTATCAATGTCAACTTTACAAAATTTAAAGTAAGAATAAAAATAAGTTTTTATCCTTTAAGAATACTTAAGTCCGGATTATATTCTAATTACAATGTTTCTTAACAAATTATATAAAAATATTTATA
Source organism: Eucriotettix oculatus (assembly GCA_034510155.1). NCBI lineage: Eukaryota > Metazoa > Arthropoda > Insecta > Orthoptera > Tetrigidae > Eucriotettix > Eucriotettix oculatus. The sequence continues at coordinate 99,062,225 of CM067377.1, forward strand.
CATAAATTGTAACACATATTAACAACTATTAAAAATTTCTAAATAATGGACTATACACAGGACTTAATTTCAACGTGTCATTGTGAGAATTCAGGGTGTTCTTGGTTGTTTTAATAAATAACATTTCTGAAATATTTCTATTAAATAAATTTTCTTTAAAATCCAAAATTTGTACATTATCCCAATCAAACTCATGGGATTCCTCCAATTCGTGTATCGTGACAACGTTTTAATGTTATTTTTATGTTCTTTTAATCTAGTACCTAGAGCTCGTTTTGCTTGCCCTATATAACATTTACCACAATGAAGTTGACCACAATTAATTTTGTAAATTAAATTATGTTACCTTTCTTTTTTAATTTTCTCTTTTTCTCTTTTTTTGAATTGGAGTTTATTATTAATTTTAAAAACTACTCTAAAATTGTAACTAGTTAAAATCTTTTTTAATTTCTCACTTTCCATAATACGGTAAAGTGATAAACTGTTTGTTAAATGGTTTTTGTTTGCTAGTATTATTTGGATTATTATTATTAAATTTGTGGAAATTAATTCTTTTTTGTAATATGTTTATTAATAAAAGTTAATGGGTATGAATTCTTGATTAATATGTTTTTTACTATCTTTATATTATCATTATGAAATTTCTTATTTGAGAGTGTTAAAGCCTTGTCAATAAGATTAAAAATCATAGCTATTTTTTGTTGTTCTGGATGGCTAGATAAGAAATGTAAAACACGGCCCGAATATTTTTCCGGTACCAATTGGTTTCAATAATCCCATGATTGTTGGTTATTAAAACATCCAAAAAACTAATTCTATTGTTATTTTCTAATTCATAAGTAAACGGTAATTTCTTCTTCTGGTAGGTTGAGTTGTTGGTTTATTTAGACAAAATGTTTCTAAATCTCTCATAACAAATTCTGCAAAAATAGGAGAAGCAGGAGATCCCATTAGACTACCCTCAATTTGATGGTAACAATTATACTTAAACTGGAAGAAAGTAGAATGTAATAACATATTAATGGCAATTATCATTTCGTTCCAAGGAATTTTACTGGACAATTGAATTTTTTTCCAACGTGGTTTGATACTGTTAATGACAAGATCGTTAGAAATATTAGTAAATAAAGAGGTAACATCAAGAGACAACATAACGTAATTCTCTGGAATATGTTAAATTTTTTATACTCTCAATGAATTCATTGCTATTTCTTACTGTAAAATTAGTTTCATTTAATCCAACAGTTAAAATATTCTTTAAAAACTTTGAAAAATTATGTAGAGGAGTTCCTATAGATGATACGATAAGCCTGTAAGGGTTTTTTAATTTATGGATCTTTGGAAGCTCTGGCTAAACTACCCGAAGTTACAAACAAGTCAACAACATCAATGTATTTTTTAACTTTCCATCTTTTTAACAATTCTTGATAATTATCAATGAGTTTTTTAAGTGGATCAGCGGTAATCGGTTTATAAGTTGTATCATCTTTGAGCAAATTGTTAACTTTCTCTACATATTTCTGTCTGTTCAATAAAACTGTGACATTACCCTTATCAGATTTAGTGAACAAAATGTTAGAATTGTCTTTAATAAATTTATTAGTTTCAGAAATATTCTGGTGTAACTGTTTCATAGCACACGGTATATGAACAATTTCTTTTGACATCTTTTTTGAATTTTGAATGGTTTCAACACATTTTTTCCGAATTTCATGCTTAATATTACTTGGAGTCAAAAATAAGCTAGATTCAATTCCCTTAATATTTTCTATTGCGTCTTTTTCACTAAAACTTCTCTTTTCACCTAAAGATACTGCATCTATTACATATTGTGGTATGACATTATCAGTGAGATTAACAAACCAATTTTTATCAAATTTTTTCTTAGCAATTTTGTCTTATCATAAATATTTTTCAAAATTTTGTTTTGCGAATAAAAGTTTTTTAAAATATTAGTAGGCGCGAAGTTGCTCCGAAACGTCGTTTAAATAAAAAATAAAAACTGTATGTAAAAATCGGTCGGAAATTATTTAATTTGTTATTTAATCCCAGACGTTAATCGATTTAATATTTGTAAAAATGTTCACATTCTGTAAAAGATTTCGCCATATATTTTGTGGAAATAAAAAAGACGCAGTTTTTATAAAAATGTTATTTTAAATAACTATCATGCATTAATTTGATCACTAGTAGCTGAATATTCTCGAAGCAGGGATTGCTCAATATCGATATAACATTTCTTATATAAAAAACCAAACTATAATAATATAAGTATTAATTATTGACGAAATGTTTAGGCTTTCAGCAGTGTGCGAGAGTTTTTTATAGTCCTATCGCTGGGCGGTAAAAAGAAACATTAATGTCTGAAGTCTGTGATGAGCGTCTGGTTTTGCGAATCGTGCAGTGGCGCTTTGCCTCTCGCGCTAACTTACCCCAAACTCATTGAATTGTATTGGAACATTAGTGTGACCAGAGTCGTCCAACCTTTCTGCAGTCTGACGCTCAACAGTCGTATCGGTCCCGACTCAGAGCGGGAGTTGTAAAAAAAGTCATTCGCTCCTCGGAGGGAGTCGTTCGTTTTAAACGACACTCCCAAGTGACCCATCTCACAATGTTGACCTTCCCTCCTTCATATCATAAAAGCAATAAAGCAAAATACTCCGTAAAATAATGTAAAAATTAACGTGTGTGAAGCTAATAACAATAGTTACGACCTTATTTTAAGAAAACCTACCTTACAAAATAGAGAGAACTAATTACCAAAATTAGAAATTTCCTGCTTAGTAAGATGCAAAGCCAGCATCGAAACTTCGGCAAATATAGTTTAACTGCTTCTCTGTATTTTGTAAGGTTTATCTGTTAAAATAAGGTCGTATCTGTGGCGGAACCGACAATCGAATCCTCTCAGCGACAACAAATGGAACACCCAATAGAAGCCGGCAAGGCTGAGAAGTGTATAAATAGATGTGTATAGACTGTCCTCAAAAACATTCAATGTATTCCCGTGGAGAACCTGTAAATATTTATTCTGATTAAATGAAATTTTAAACTCGTGAGTTGTGTACGTGAAGAAGGCAATTGCACTATTCCGACTTCTTCATCAGCCTCGTGGTTCGCTACACGAGCAACATTGCCTTCATATCTATTGTTATTACTCTGTAAAATATCCCTTTTTGATCAAAATGTTTGAGAGGCTAGGCGCACCTGTTTTTCTTCTCTTTAGTTGATTGTTGGAAAGTATTGCTGTATACAATAAATATTAATCTACTGTATTTCTAAATGGATCGACATGTTATCAAATCATATTGTCTCTATTTTGACATTCGTCATAGTTACTTTGCACGAGAGTCCAAATAGCCAGTTAAACTCAAATGTAGATCCTTACAGCAACATCAAAAAATTATTTGAACTTACTTCCGAAAGTATGCCTTTGCTAATACGTAAGTTTCCATCGCCAACTATTTTCAACAGTTTCCCTTTTTCTGGCCAATGATATGACGACGACTTAGATATATCAATCGGCATCTACAGAACTTCTTTCTAACTCGCGAGAGACGCCATTGTCTCAAATTTTATGGGCACCGATTTTGATAAACAAATTCCAATTATATAAACACACTGCTATAATTTGACAGTGCAGTTAACAATGGAAATGAACCACTTCCGTTGAGTTTTGCTCCTCGTAATCGAAGTTCTCTACCATTATCAACCGTCTGGTCGAGTTATTAAAAGCGTGTAATGAATAAGCAACTTAACATAAGAAATTTTTTTCTTCCCATATAGGGCATGGATATTTAATTAGAGTACTTTAACAGGGGGTGGGGGGGGGGTTGTCATAATTTACTAATATAACGTAAAGGACGCAATAAAGAGAGTCTTTATAAAGACAAACATAATTTACAATCATAACAGTTACACTTTTCAACATAATCAAGAATTAATTACATCCACATATATGGTTTCAGGAAAAAATTGTATTTATTCTCAGCTAACATGCCACTAGTTCATTATTGGAATAGTTTCTATAGACAGAACCTTAAATTCCAGAATATTTACTCTGTCTTATCAACTCAGTCATTGTTTTGGGAAGTGTGTGGTATCATTAATACCTAGATAAAATTCTTATCTTCTGTTTCATGTTGTTTCTTAACTGTGCCTGCTACAGATATTGATGTAGAACCTAAACACTTTCTTTTTGTAGGTCCTTATAGTATTGATGCTTACCATTTGCAGCAGGGAAAACAACAGGACCAAGTATAAAATACTAAGTGAGTACATCTATAAAAATTATTAAATTAAACTGGTTTATAATGATATCTAAAAGAAAATCAAATAATAATGTTCTGAAAGACCTTTATATGTATGAAACTTTTCAGACAATATGACAAAATTATTGGAAGAGTAAATTGTTATCTTTTAACAAATAATAAGCAAAAATATCTTTCAATGAATCCTAATGTGATATACAATTATTCAGGTTTGTTTATCAAGCTGACTGATAACAATGTTCAGCTTCAGAAGTTATAACAGACATTAATTTGACAAATATATTCAAATATCTAACTGACAAAATTAAATAATAATATTTTCTAAAATGACATGCAGTGTCTTTTGGAAACAATCAATCAATAAAAATAACCTCTGTAATATAAAAGTGCATTGCCCCTCTTTACTATCCAGATGAATTAACATACATACATTTGGATACGAAATACAGGGAACAGCAGTTGATTTACCTTAAATTTATAGTGGGCGTTGGCTGGCAAGAATGCAGAAAAACATCAAATTTTCGAGGGCCCAACTTCCCTTCTTCAAAACAGTATATACATAAATAATGTGGTAGCCAGCCGCTCAGCCAATATATAAGGATGATGTGACAATATCAAAATAACTAATATATCAAACTGCAAACTTACCAAGGTGGGGATAATACCTTACGAGCAGTATCCAATGAGCAGCTTATTTATTCAATTGGAAAGCTTCTGACTGCCATAACCATTTGTAGAATAATAAAATTATTTTGAATTAAAAACTGGATGTTTATAAAATAAATCAACATCAATTAATATAAGACTTGATATGCTGGTCATGCGTATGCATTAATCAGTCAGACTTGCCTTAAATTGAGAGCCAAAATTGATATGCTAAATAGCAATCAAATGTTTGCAGGCTATATATGCACATTATAAATAACTGGTAAGTCTCCTTCCAGCATATCATACAGATCTACTAATGCCTTTCCTCTAGTAACATACACCTCTACTAAGGGGCATATTGTACTTTCCTTCTACCACCCATGGGTGAGAGTATATTCCCATTATTTCTCATAATTTTCCCCATTCCTTTCTCATGACTTGCTATGTCAGAAGTTTAATTAAAATTCCATGATTAACCAGTATTACATGCAAAACTGCGCCCTGCAAAAAAACTATATATATTGTGGTATTCAGTCCTAAGACTGGTCTGCTGCAACCCTCCTAACCTATCTTGTTCAAGCATTTTCATTTTAGCATAACTTCCACATCATCCCTAATCTGTTTAAAATATTCCATCCTTGACCTCCCTCTTATGTTATTACTTGACACAGTTCCCTCTAATGCTAATATTACAAGGCCCTCATGTCTTAAAATTTGGCCTATTAATCAATCCCTTCTCTTGGTCAACGTTCTCCATATAGTTTGCTCTTCCCCTATTCTGTTTGGAACTTCCTGGTTAGCGATTTTATCCACCCATTTGATTTTCAGCAAGCTTCTATAACACCACATTTCCTGTCCACAACTCCTATCATCCGTGTTTCGCATCTATATAACGCCACACTCAATTCAAACATTTTTAGCACCGATTTCCTAATATTCACACTTTTCTGTAAGTAAATTACTCTATCTTGCAAAAGCCTTCCTTGCCTGTGCTATCCTACTCTTTATGTCTACTATACTTCTACTGTCCCTAGTTGTTATACTGCCCAAGTAGCAGAATTCCTAAAATCACCTTCAAAATATCCCTTCCCAATTGAATACCCTTTGTTATTCCACTGTTTCCCATACTACACTCCATCACCTTACGTTTCCCTCTATTAATCCTCATGTACTATTTCTTCAGGATCCCGTTCATGTCATCTAGTATTCTTCTGGCTCCCACAATACCATCAGAAAAACTTAGGGTTTTTATTTCTCCTCCTTTCAGAATGATTTCTTTTCCATATGTTATGAATAAGCAATCTTTCTCAATATTTTGTTCCTGCGATCTTCAAAATCCTTACTAGTGTGTTCCAGCTCACATTATCAAACACTTTTTCTAAATCTACAAGTGCCGTGAACATAGGGCAGTATTTTCTTATCCTGTCTTCTGTAATTAGACAATATTGCTTCTTCGCCTGTTGATCTTATCAACTCTGCTGGAATGTTATCAATTCCTGGTGCTTTACAATTGCTCATGTCTGTCAGCACCCTATCAAACTCTGACCTTAAAATTTTGTTTCCCAACTCTTCATCATCCACCTCTTCTTCTATTAGTGACTGATCTAGATTCCCACCATGATACAGCTCTTCTAGATATTCCTTCCATCTTTCTGCCTTTTCTTTTTTATCCAGAATTTGCTTCCCATCCACTCTCCTGATTTTGGCTGCTTTGCACTTCCTATCTATCTCATTCAAGTGTTTGTATAGCTCTTTGCCATTTTCATCTCTTGCGTTTTTATATTTACGCCTTTCGTCAATCATCTTTATTATTTCTTGTGTTATCGATGCTTTCCTATTGGACTGAGCTATTTTTCCTATTTCTTGTAGGACCGTAAAAATATGAAATGTTTTCTGAGATAACACCATCCCTCAAATTCTAGTATTTATTTATTTCTCTCGCTTTCCTTTCCATATAAATTATTTTACTTTAGAAAATGAGAGAAAGGTGGGAGGGGTCTGGTGGGGTGCTGAAGGCAGTAGAGGGGATGAGATTATGTGGTGGTGCCATGTCAGTCAGAAATTCAAAATTGTGGTCAATTGAGATCTCGAAGTGAAGAAAGAAAGCTAGTGATTCCAAACTTTTGAAATGTTTCTTCCAAAAATGTCACAAAATTGGGTCATTGATTGAAAAATTTATTTACATTTAGTTACTTATTATAGCATTAAATTTGTATTGCTTATATCTTTACATGTAATTTAATATATCTGGAATAATTTCCTAATCACATACAAATTGTAAAGTAGAAGTAAATCTTTAATTTCCATTTTTTTTAATAGGAAAACAATGTTCAAGACCCTCTTGGGAGGGGGACGCCCTCGTCATGCTCACCAACCAGATAAAGCATACCCAACAAAAAAAATCAGACAGAAACAACCTACAAGGTACCGAGGAATGGGGAAAGGGCGCTATGTAAGAAAAAGCTCATCAACTATAGAGCCTCAAGGCTTGGACAAACAGGAGCAATGGGAGCAAAGGCAGACATATCACTTTCAGACGAAAATAGAAATGCAAGGAGGGAAAGACTTGATTTCAGACAATGATGGTATGAATGAAAGTAAAAGCAATGAAGTTCAGTACAGACAAAAAGGTACACATGAAGATGAGCGAAAGAGAGTAAAGAGAAGAAACATAATGGAATCACAAATTCTACAAGGCATCACCGAAGATATCAGTAATTATGAATTTGAAGAAAGTAATGAGTTTACAGATTCTGCTTCTGTAGGTAATGGATCTCTAAAGCAAAAGAAAAGCAAAGAAAATAGGAAAAGTATTTCAAGTATTATAGATTTGAGACGAGCAACAAAAGTTGAAAATTTGTCTGTAGTGCCTAAAACAGAAAGATCACAAAAAATTGGTACTGGTGAGGTTCGTGTCTTTGTACATAACACTGATAGCAATGAAGAACGTTTACTTACAGATTTGGCACAACGTGCAAGAGAAGTTCTGGAAACTGAAGAGCGTGATTTCATTGAAAGACGTCAGAGAAGGAGGGATGAAGACTCTTATCATGAGCAGAAATGGAGAATGGCTTTAGAGACAATGGATGAGGAGACCCGAGCAGCAATTGAAAGAATTAGGCAAGCAGAAGCTAGGTTAAGAGCTCAACGGGAAGCAGAGCAAGCTGCTGTAGAACAAACAATGTTGCATGAGGCTCGAATAAGGTTAAGACAAAGTTTAAGTGCTGAAGAAGAAAGTTATGTTGCTGAAAGAAAAATAACTGAAATGACACAAAGAGACAGTTGGTGTAAAAGAGTAATAGACAGCGCTCGACATGAATTAATAAAAGCTCTTGATGAGGAACGAATTCAGATTGAGAAGCAAGCAGCAGAAGAAATGCGAACTCGTATGAAATATTTATTTCAGGAAGAAGAAAGACTGTATCAAACAGAGATGCAGCATTTACGATTAGGTGACAGACGTATTGAAGAAGAAAAGCTTCGTTCATTTGAGAAGAGACAGGAAGATGCCCAAAATAAAATAAGACGCATGTTACAAGAACAAGAATCTAACGTAGCAGAACGAGCAAAACAAATAATAGCTGAAAATCAAAGACAAAATGAAGAATGGAGGTCAGCTGTTGAATCAAGAAGACAGCAATCTTCCAAAGATTTAGATGAAATCTTTTCAGTTATGGAAGATAAGCTGATTAAGAATCTGTCACTAAAGATACAGGAGATAGAAGATAAATCAATTAATAAAACAAATGAAATATCTAATATTCTTGATCAGATAGGGGTGAAAAAGATTGAGGAACTTAAACATAAAATTTCAACAGAAATTAAAATGGAAGATTGCAGCTTAGAAAATTTGGAGCTTAATAAGAAAGATTTACGGTGGCAAAATGAATTGCTAAGCAAGCTTGAAGAAAGAATCATGGAAGTTGAACACAGATATCTTGATTACAATGTTAAACTGGATAGCATTCAAAATATTGCTAAATGTGGATTTGAAGAAACAGAAACTAAGATTAAAAATTTGGGCCAATATACAGAGAATTTAAAGAGGTTACTTGAAGAATTTGAACTACAGCAAAATAAAAATAACATAACATATGAGGATAAATTCAAATCGATTTCTGAAAAATTTGAAACTAATATTCTTGTGTGTGAAAAGAGTAAAGAGCAGTTACTTCAAAAAATGGATGAAACCAAGCAATTTTACGGTACTAACTTTATTGAGGATAATAATTTTACTTCTGTGTTGAAGAATCTAGAAGTCAAATGGCAGAATTCCATCGAAAAGCTTAACCAAGACTGTAAAAATATTCTTGAAAAAATTATGGATGAAGCAGAAAATGTTAGTGCTATGCATAAAGAAGAGCAAGAAAAGTGGGAAGAAATGTTGAAACAGAGGCAATTGGCTGAAATAAAATATCTTAATGATATTAAAAAAGATGATCCACAAATACATGCATTACATAATGATATGGAGAATTTAAGTCATTCAATGGAGAATATAAATCATGAACTGAAAGAAAGACTGCAAGACCTGGAAAAAAAGTTGCAAAAAGAAAGCCAGAGACAAAATGATGAGAGGAAAGTTTTTATGGAAGAAGTAGAACAACAACTCCAACTTTCAATTACTGGCATTGACAAGAAGCTTCATACACAAATCCTTGAACAAATGGAAAAGATAAGACAAGATTATAAAACTATTTCTAATGGCAGTTATACTGAAGAAAATAATATGAAACAATTTAGCACTGAAGTGATAAAGAAAGAGTTTGAACAACATTTAACACAATCTTCTCAAAAGTTTTGCAGTGAAATTGAGAAATTTTTAAGAGATTCTGAAACAAAACTCAGACAAACTTTACAAAATGTAAAATGGGATTTGCAAATGCAAATTCAAAAATCTGAAGCTGAATTACAGTCCCAACTGCAAAAACTGGATGGAGCTAAGAAATATGTGTTTGATGCAAGTAAGGAAGTACTATCATCCCTGCTAAATGAAATGCAAGGGAAAATAGAAGAGAAAATAAATAATGTGGTTCAACAGAGCAAAGAACACCAAAATATTAAGGAAAATATTGATGTTAGTGTTCATAAGGAGAACTTAGATATGATGACACAGGTTCTAGAAAATAAAATCAAAGACATGTTCACAGATAATGAAAATATTTTTGCTATGGAACTGGAGAAACTTAAAAATGAAATTAAAATAGAAGGAGAGAGACGATGTGAAACCCTTGCAAGAAGAGAAGAGGAAGCTAAGACAAGATTAGAGCTTGTTATAGAGGAATATATACCCACACAAATTAAGCATGCAGAAAAAAAACTTTATGAAATATCAGAACGCATACTTCATGAGGCTAAAACTAAAATTAATATACCAATAACTACCGAAGCTGTGGAAGCACTTGAAAGTAGATTTATAACAAGTCAGAAAGAAAGGAAGGAAGCTGAAGAGCTTGCTTGGAGAAGAAACCTGGAAGTTTGGGAACAAGAGGCCAAGAAAAGTGTTGAAAACATGTTAGCAGAGGAAGAAGTTATGCATAACAGGCTGAAAGCATTTGGTTCTGAGTTGGAGATAAAGCTAGGAGACATAGCAGAAAAAAAATTAACAGAATTACAGAGTGAAACAAATCTCATTAAAGCAGATGTTGAGAAATGTGAACAAAAAATTCAAGATATAGAAAAAGCAGCAGTAGCGTTCAAAAAAATAGAAGAAATAGAGGAGAAATGGAAAAGTATGATTGGAGTCATAGAATCAGAATCAATACAGAGAATCAGAGATGCTTACAATCAGGAACTAAAAGTGTTTAATGAAAGGCGAGACCAACGCATTCAGGATGATTTAGAAGAAGAGGCAGAAAGACAAAAGCATCTAGAAGAACGAAGACAGAGGTTGAAAAAGCTAATAGAGAGTGTCTTTGAAGAAGAGGAAAGCATATCAACTGATAACATGGCTGATATTATTATAGAAGAGGAGAAAGATTTTAACAGGCGGTTATCTGAAAGACTCAGTGGTCGTAATAGGAATTCTGTTATTGACAAAAAAGATGGTTTTAAAACAGAAAATTATGAAGTGTGGTCTCTCCTTGATACTTCTCAACAACTTAACATGGAACCACCCATTGAGGTATGTATCAGATAGTATATAAGTAAATTAAAACTGAAATATATGATCCATTAGGCAAGGTATTAATATTCCTGCCTTTGGGAGGAGTATAGAAAGGTTGAAAATCTCTGGTATCAGTTATTATTAAGCTCGGAGAGTGTCAGGCCGCCAAACAATTCAGACACTGTTCTAAAGAAGGGGGCTCAGGACAACGAAAATTTTACATTATTGCTTCCCAGTTTGGCGCGATACACTATCAATATAAAGTAGTTCACCTGCTCTCTACCTCTCACTCCTATCCGAATGAATGGGTCTAACTTTAATATACCCTTATCACTTCTAGGAAAGAAGTGTAAAGCTGGCAATTATCCATGATGAGTGTGGGGGTTATCAATTTTTGGAGGTAACAGCCCCTTTCATCAGAAGATTAGAAATAGCATTCCGAGTTATGGCCAGCTGTCTACATTAGCACCAATGATAAGGCAGAAAGAGGGAAAGAAAGGCGATGGCTTGCCTGAAGTTAAAGATAAAAGTCACCAATGTGGATTGTAAATATTAGAACTTTTGTAGACAACTGCACCCGCCATATGGAGAGAAGGATATGCATTCTCAGTAACTGCTGCCAGCCTTTGAATTTGAACATTTTAATCCACAATGGTGATTCGAATCTTCAACTTCAGGTAAGCTGTATCCTTCTCTCTTTCCTCTCCACATCAATATATATATATATATACACATAAGGAAAAATAAGTTGAGAAGTTTAAAAAGTAAATTGGTTTGAATAAGAAAGGCCAATAGAAAAAAGTAATTGACTTGCCTTAAACTGTTATAAAGGAGAAAAGACTTATGCCTGATTGTGTCACTAACCACCGCAGCTCTGATAAACTGTCCAAACCCTAATTCCCTATAACTGCTAATGCCATAACTGTAACACTAATAATTTTGACCAATGCTTCACAGTTACCTTCCTCATGGTCATCAAATGCAGAGCTACATCTTTGGGAAATTTCTTTCCAACACAGTCTTTACTCCAGGAAGTCCTGGGCTCTACATCTTCTAACTTCTCTCTCTCCCTTTCTCAATCATTTCTTTTTATCCTCCTCCTTTTTAACTTGTGTGTTTTGTATGAGTGTTTTCTTCCTTTCTCTCCCATAGGATAGAGAGAGTTGGTGATTTTGTTGGGTGTAATGGTTGGTTTGGATAATTTGAATATGTTACTGAGCAGAAATAGTTCTCGGGTTCCACTCGGGTGCAGGTGTGTTGAAAATGCAATGTTTCGACGACCAAGTGCTTTGTTGTCATCGTACCTGCCCCCGAGAACTATTTCTGTATTAAATAAACCGAGAAAGCCTCAGCTCACTTCTTATGTTACTGAGCAGGTGGCTGCCATACCATTCAGACATGCTCTGTCTTGAAGAAGGTTCCAGAGGCTAATGAAAATTTAAAATATTATTGAGTTTACCTTTTCATGCCACCTGAGCAAAAGGAATGTTAATTTTATCACAACCAGCATGATAACTCACACTACCTTAACCAAGTCAAGAAATCTACTGGCAACTTAATTAAGCACGATGCCTTAGAAGAGTAACAAACGAATTCATTTAATTCTGTGGTACGGTAATAAAGTCAAAAATATTCCTGATACTCTTAAGAGTCAAATTTCCTCCGGTATCTTCAGAGTCTGAAATACTTCCTGGTGCAATAAGAGAGTAAAAATATTACCCCAGTACCCTGGAGTTAATAATACTCCTGGTCAGTGTGAAACCTTGGTCAAAATTGTTGTGGTTTTTGGTACATTCCTGCCAGCCAGTCAACACTTACTATCAATTTAAGTTAGGTCACAGGCTGTTTTTGGTCTATATCTACAATGCACAATGGCGATTTACCTGAAGTAAGTTTTTCTTTCCTGTCCTTGTTAATAATGTTAATGATTTTCACAAAGTCATGTTTGCATTATACTTCCATTTATATATATTTGTGTGTGCCTGCATACTCTCTTGAAAATTATCACTCAATTATGAGATATGCTCCCATCAGGCTGAATTGTAAATGATAATTTTGACCAATAACATTTATTTGGTACATGTTATTTAATAACTTCTTTCTTTCTCACAGAAACCGCCACCACCAACTGAGTACTCTGAAAATTTCAGTGAAATTTTAGAACAACAAGGAGAAATATCAAATATTCAAATTCTTGATGAGGAAAGGAATTCCAATCAGTCAGGAGAAGAACCAGATAAAAAGCCTGAAATATTTGTTTAGTATAGTACAAATATTACTTTATGTATTTTATTTTTATACTTTGTTGTAAATATAAACCATAAACATTTGAGAAAATAGTTGTCAATAAGTTTTTCATACTTTCTTCAAATCATCATTAAAATTAATTTCTGTTTCTTTAGCCAATCAATAAAATTCAGGTATTGTCTTTAGGCACAAATATTTCATTTATTGTTCTGTCCTTAACATTTATGTCAGTGATTTCATCTCTTGCTGGCAAATGCTCAGTATTTATCACAACTGTCAATTCCATAAATTAGTGCATAATTAATTGCATTGTGGTGTATTATATGATGAATCATTTGCTTTCTTGCTTAATGAGGCTTTCAGGCACATTGCCAGTCTTTTACATCCTGGAGATGACACTTTTCCATAACTCTTCTCGGCTCAAATACTGCAGGTTCTGGCCTGACTTACTATTCTTGTAGTGTGCAATAATTTTCAACCAATTACTGAAAAGCAGTTAGTTTAAAATATTGGACTTCATGGCATTAGCCAACTATATAAAGGGTATATTGTCCACCAAGCGTTAAAGCTTTGAGGGCTGGCTATGGTTCTAACTTTAACTCTTTTACATTATTATTTGAAATTAACTTGGCATTATTCAATCTGAGATTTGCTAAATTGAAAGCCCAATTAATATTAATGTACCAAGTAATGTTTTGTAAGTATTATGTTAAATAATATAAATTACTAAAACTGATAAATATGTAAGACTTCTTAAAGAGACCTGACCATTCCATGTAACTATTTTGGAAAAAATATATTTAATTTTAATGAATTAACCTGTGATTAGGTGAGAATATTATAAATTGTAACCAGCAGAAAAAGAAAATGTATATCTATAGACAATATGTGTCACTGTAATGAAATTTTTTTGTATGTTTCTTCTAAAATCTGAAAATTATAAGATGCTATTAAAATTTTATTTTACTACTTCTTTATTAGTAATTGAAATTTTGTGTATTATTTTTTAATTTTAACAAATTAAATTAGCTTCTCCAAATATTAGATATAACAACATATCACAGAATCAAATTTAACCAGTGGCGGCTCGTGAGTATTTAAAGTTATGTGCTACATCACACCTAGACAAATTTTAGGAGGATAAACATAATAATACTACAACATCTAAAAGGGTTGTTAATACTCCACAAGCCATAAAATGCTATATTTGTAATTTCATCTCAATCACATGTAATAGAAACGGAATTTTAAAATTGTAAAAAGTATAACCATATTGGCGCAAAATCCTAAGACGACAGTATTTTTACTTATTACATATTTTAAATAAAGAAAGTTAATTTTAGGAAAAAGTCACATTATGGGAATATTGCATGTGGACCATATCTCAGAATTATGAAACTCTTTGAAATGCCGCCTGTTAAATTTTTTTATTTTTAATAAACTTTGATTAAACTACAACAAATGAATAAACAATAATTTTTTTATTAATTCAACAAAAACATTTAAAATTGTATCCTGATTAGGCTGCCTACAGTTGTGTCAGCACGCTCGCTCTGACAGCGCTGTGCATTTGGTAGCTTATATTATTGCTGGATATTAGGCAAGCAGGGGGTGGAAATGGTCATAATGCACATTTCTCATTCCTGACAAGATTCTTGTGCTATGAAGAATGCAGCCAAGATATACACGAGAGGGAGCGTGCTGGAAGGCGGACGGTTTAAAGTCTTTGAAATCGAAGCAGAAATTCACACACTTAAAATAATGTTATTTTAGAGTTCCTTTAAATTACAAAACAAATAATTACTCCTAAATTAATTCATGTGCTGTAGCACATCAGCACATATGCGCCAGCCGCCAGTGAATTTAACAGTTTATATGAAAGTCATATTTCATTTAAATAAGTACCTTGACTACTTTATAAACAGTTAACAATTTACTTACAGAAAAGTCAACAACTAAATCATAAATATTTACACATTGTTTTTATATTGTTGCCTGTTCCTGTAAATATAAATATGTTAATTCTAAAACAATTATTTGAGACATTTTTTCAAATTTTTGAAACACACATAGGAATGCTGGAATGATACAATTTGATTCAAATAAATATTTGAATGTCACACTCAACTTGATTCAAATAAATATTTGAATGTCACACAAGTAATCAACCATAAATGGTGCTCCAATTATGCAAATTTAATGTTATCATAAAGGAAAGATATTGTCAGTTTTTATGTCAGTGGATGTATGCCAAAGTTTGTTTTAAAATGTTGGCAAGGTATGGTTCCACAATAATTCAGCAGCATCATATGAAATAATAATTAGCCTATTACGCCTTTGATTAAACCATTCCGTCTAAAACTATGTGAACTAATAAACACAAAAACAGAAAAATGCTGTAATTTTAAACAATAAAACATGTTGGCTTGTTTTTAACAAAAAAATATGTAATGGTTTGACACACTTTAACTTGAGACTTTTTTACTTCAATTATGTTTTATAGTAAAATTGAAAAGCAAATGGCCATAATGTTCGTACTTCTAATTTTATTTTCTAGTATTCGGTCAGTGCATAAGTTTGTGCTGTTTTATTATAATAAAACATTAATTCCAATACAATACTGAAACACAAATCATAAATCACTCAATGATGTAATCGCCAACTTTTTCAAGGACTGATTATCAGTGTTCAGGTAGGTGTTCAATGTTTGTCCTGTAGAGATGATGTGGTTTTACATGGGAAGAAATCTGTAAGCCAGTTGCTAAGAGATGTTTACTGGTAAAGCATTTGTCCCTGAATATTATTTAGAGAGATCAGAAAAGATGATAATCTTAAGGCGCAAGTCTCAAGAATATAGTGAGGAAGTGGTTCTTAACCAGGTGCAACAATGGCATCTGCAGTGATTCTGGCCATATATGTGTGTGCTCCTGGAGTAACTACACAGGTTTACCAGGTGTTTTGTTTTCAAAAGCAACAGCAAGGCAACTTAACTGTTCACTATATGCAGCAGCTGTTATTTAATTTCTTGGCAGTAATTCATTGCAAAGAACCACTCTGGTTCTAACAAACACATGACTTTTTGAGGGTATGTACTGTCTTTCACATGGGGTGTTGACATTTTTATTGGCTGAACCATTTTTTTTCCACTTCCTTAAGTTCACATATAAGTACCATTTCTTATTCCTGTAACAATTTTCCCAATGAATGGTACCTAAGAAAAGCCAACAGTAGAGGGCCAGTGAAGACAAAAATATTATAATCTAAAATGTATTTTAATACCACAGTTGATTACAGTTTTCATCATAAAGTTTGATAAACAATATTGAATAACACAAATCTTTACTTGCATGATGCCATAAATGCTGTAATTCAATGTATACAAGTCTAATCAAACATGCATCTCCGATTGACTGATGACACCAGGAAAAGTAATCAGGGAAATGATGGATATATATCACTTTAATTTATTACAGGAATCAATCATAGGTATTTGTACTATATTGTTTTTACAAATTTCAGGAGCATAAACAGATTTAACTCAAAAGTAATAACTTGGTTGAAATGCCTACCACATTTCCCTTACCATATGTTTTGGATACTTCTGAATGAATACAAACTAACCAAATTTACGGCTAAATTTTTACCCTGAAAAACACTCTACTCTCTGCAGGATATGGTGGCTAGTTTGACTTGCGTATATAACATCAGAAGCAGGATTCAATTTACTGTACTGTTTATAAGAATTGAAGATGTATTACACATAGAGCTTAGAATGATAAAATAAATTGTTCTAGAAACCTTACAGTTTCAGTTTTAGTCCACAGTTCCTCTATACACTGAATATACATGGTGACTGGTGTATCCACTGATCCACATCCCACTGTGGGTTACAGGCTCAGCTCTTGGGCATTGAATCTAGGTGTGGCGAGTCTGTGGGAATGCATAGATACTGTCCAGTTGTTAGCGTAATACTCAGAATTGCTTCAGGAAAGAGCAACAAAAGTTAATAATATATAACACAGCCAAATGGCATTTAAAAATCAATATTGGATGCAGATTACTTCAACAATTTGATATTCAGGCAAACAGACTAACAATACTATCTGAACATTAATAATTAAATATATTGAGCTGATTTAAAATAAACAATTAATATTATTCCAAATATAGTTAGAATACAAATAATTAACAATAAATCCTTATTAATTCAGTTAGCAATACTTGGTTATTCATGGATTTTTGTTCATGTCACTTAACACGTGGTACCTATACACTCAATTTTTGTACCTTGTGCAAGGAATGCACAAGAGCTAAATTTGTCCATAATTTGTGCCAATTCTCACATTATTTGGTGGTGATTATTGTAAACTAGCTAATTTACGTGACTTTTATCAAAAGGGTTCTTCCAGAATGTGGTTAGTCACAATAGTAGAATTTTCTTCTCAGAAACCATTTCAATGCCATCCTCTCAGCCAATGCTTCCATCCTGTACCCACTGGAAGTTTTTCTCGTGTCTTCTACAGCACTATATTTTCAATTAAACTCGAAGAATACCAAATATCCTTGAAAAAGGCCAAAATAAGCCATTAATAACATACAAGTTTTTGTTCATAAGAATTAAACTCCAACCTAAAGAAAATCAATTTAGTCTCACATTTCGTGGAGGTAGACCACAACACCAAATTCCTGTCAAGTAAATTCTTCAATACATTTAATAATCTTTTTGGACAAGGGAGTGAAGGACATGAATTGCTACATTTTGTGCCTGTTGAGGTCTCAGAAGGAAGACAAAATATCACTTTTATATTAATTAGATATGCTGACTTATTGGCCATCTTTATATTTATTGTAAACTTATAGTCAGAACTATGTTTGAATTAATGATATACTTCAGAATTCATATGAAGGCTTACACTCCAGTTCTGTAATAAATTTTATTTTTGCACAAAATTAGAAACATTTAAATTATTTTAGCAGTAAACTTCAATCTATAAAGAACTTATGCCAACAAAATATTTACCTATGCATACTTCTTGTTTCAAAGTGGCAAATTAATCATCAGCATATAATTTCATTAAGCAAGCAGTTCATTATAAGAACCAAGAATAAATAAATAATCCAATAAACATATTTGAATGCATTATAAGCAATTTACATTCCACATACATCCATTCACAAGGAAGGTTATAAATCAAACACAACCAAAGTAATACAATATATGCATTTCCTGCAGATACAAAATTTTATTTTACACTATCAAGAAAAATATCTGCAAAATACCTGTATATAAAAATAGTGTTCCAGAATTCATGGTCTTATAAAATTGCACTTAATACATTCCACACACAATATATAATAAATTACTATTATAAGAAAATAATACAGTTTTTAAAAAAAATAACACTTTAAACAAACTGGTCTCAACATTTATAGATCTAAAGAGAATTTAATACAAGTTCAAGGCACCTAAAGAAATCTGTCGATAACAGATTCCAGTTCTTTACTTTTGGAATCTTCAGCTTCGAAAGTTGTATCAGGGTCACTCAGTGCTGCATAGTTAAGTGACATATCTGTATCAGTGACTGCACTCACCTGAAACAATTTTTTTGTTATTTTATTGATGGCATTCACAGAAATTAAACAAGGAATAGACAATAATGTGGTATATTCTGGATAAAAAGTTCTTGGGTTTCCACCTAAGAACTGTTTATCCAGCATAACTTGGTATTCAACATAAAAGCATATCAACAATTATGTAGTGGAGAAGAAAGTGGAGAAATTATGAGGTACAGTGGTTTGAGAATTAAAATGTCTGATAGACTAAATTGTTCACAGAAGTGGAAAAGAGAATTGATGTAGGAACTACATGTGGTATTAATAACATGATTTTACTGGTAAATTGTGTTTTGGGTGTATTTTGACTAATCATGTGCACTTTCTAAGATAAGTTTGAAAATGAAGGTGGAAAATGGAACTGGTAGAGCAAAGAGCTTGATATTTGAAATAGAGTTTACAGTAGAGTGATTTGCAAAGCAACATATTTCTAGATAACATGATAGGCCAAATAATTATAACATTCGCTAATGAATAAAACAGAATTACTGAGGGAAACATTGCATGATTGTAACCTAACATTAAAAATTTGTGTTCATTTTATGAATTGTTTGCAGCCAAAAGATTTTGGTATTAAGTTAAAGACACTGGTTGAACACAAAGACTAATTTCTAATTACTATTTTCCTTACATTGTTCCTGTGTTATCTTATAAGAATAACATAATTCTAATCATACAGTTACCTTCACCCTAAGTCTTATAAACAAATCAGTTAAATGATCAAATAATACATTTACTAGCAACAAGTGAGGAATGGATCCTTACAAATGTTTGTTAAATTTATAAAGAAAATTTTTTGCCACATTCAGACTTTATTCTTAAAACAATTGCCAAAATGGAGAAAACATTTTGATATTAATTTGTACCTTCTTTAGGTTACTATCCTGTGGAGAAATATTGATAAACTTCATGTTAACTAGAAAAACATTTTACAAAATTTCTTAGTAGCAATATAACAAAAAGATACACAACTGAGAACACTCACCTAATTATCACTATCAAGTTTAATTTTCAAATACACTTTATTTATGCAACATAACACGAATTTACAATATTTTTAAGAAAGTCTCCCCATGGCTCCACCATAAATGTACCACTAGTTCAGTCATGGTAAAACTGAAAGCAATGGGTCCAAGAGGTTCTGACCTGTCCTTCAAAGATTTACAATCTGTCCCGGCATGTGACCTTGGAATGTATTTCAAAACAAATGTCAGAGTCTCAATGATTATTTAAACACTTTAAATGGAAAGACATAATTCCACAATTAATGTATACATAAATGATACAAACACTATTAGAAATTTATTGGCTCATACAATATAAGCAATTAGAAAAACAAACTATAAACTACAATTGGCTGCAGATGGTGTGGCAGAAACAGATGCCATGTCTTCCCAATACTCCCACCCACCACGACCTTCCAGAATCCCACCAACAGCACTACATACAAAATTAGGGAAAACATAACCTGTCTGTCCTCCCACACCATCTACAAAATTAACTGCACTCTCTGTCCAGCCTTCTACATTGGCCAGACAAAGAGACACCCCTTGAACGGATTGCTAACCACCACAGTACAGTAGAACTCCATAAAACACAATATCTAAAAAATTCATTTTTATCAGTTTCTAATTAATGTGAGAACTGGAATTTGTTATTGTATTTATTAAAAATTTGAATGGTATTGTTAATTTCACTATTCTTACAAATACAAAAAATATCATTATAGCTTTGGTAAGTAATTGGTTTATTGTCAAGTAAGTTTAAACTGAGTGTTTTAAGATCTCTCATAACAAATTCAGCAAAGACAAGTGACAATGGTGAACCCATTGGAGAACCATGAATCTGGAGGTAAAATTTATTGTTAAATTTGAAAAAGGTTGTCGAGTGTAGAATTAAATTTATAGCTATTTCAATTATCTTCCATGGTATATTTTTTATTAATACCAAACTATTTGGAATATTGGTAAAAAGAGCTGTTATATCAAGAGATATAACATAACGATTGGGAATCTGTATATTTGTTACACTATACAATCTAAACTTACGTAGGGTGTAATTTTTTTCTTTTAGACCATATCTCCAATAAAAATTTTGAAACATTGAGTAAAGGACTGCCAATAGATAACATAATAAGTCTGTAAGTGTTACTGGGTTTGTGGATTTTAGGTAAGGCATATGCTCGAGACAAATTAGCTAAAGTTAGAAATAACCGTTGTATTCAACATCATTGATGTAGTTTTTGGTATTCCATTGTTTTTGTTCACCAAAACTGTTACATTTCCTTTATCAGCTTTGGTGAACATAAAATTTGGATTGCCCTTTATAAATTTGTCCACTTGGCAAAAGGTATGTGTATATTTTTTCATTTAGAAGATTTTTGTGTATTGTAAAAACATTCTGCCAATTTATGAATTGTGTTTTTAATATCATTCGGAGGAGAATATAATTTTTACTCTATTTCTTTTATATTTCCCATTATGTCACTTTTAAGAAGTTTATTTTTCCCTAGATTAAATTTTTCATCTAATGAAACAACTGTTTTACCACTAACGGTACTGCATTATCAGTGAGATTAACAAACCACCTTATCATTATTAGCATTAATATTAGATTTATCACATTTTTCTTTTTCAGTAAGGTTATTAAGCATTTTATTTGATGTTCCTCAATAACATTCCTCAAAACTTTCTTTTGCGATGTATAAAAGTTTTCTAAAATGTTATTAGGTAAAATTTGTTTCAATTTGGTTTAAAGTTTGTTTAGGTTATTTTCTAAAAGCTTGTTGAATTAATGCATATCTTTTATTCCCACATTTAATACAAATACCTGGAATTCTTCTTCGGCACTACAAACCATTGAATACCCGAAATTGATCAACTTTTAAATGTACTTTTTTGGTTAAAATGACAAATTAAAAATTTTAAATGACTTAAAATTATTACTAATGTAGTCCACATGAGCTGGTAACAAATCACATTTTTAGCCTTGCAGTAAGAATTCCAATTGATAGTTCGAAGTTGTTAATTTATGTGATATATGTGACATATTTCTCCACCATGCATTTCCTTAATAAGACTAAAGAAACCACTGCAAGACAAGGGTTCGAACACACTTATTGATTGTGTGTCCATTTTGAATAATAACCTGAAGAAGGTACAAATAAGTACTGAAATGTTGTTTCTTTTTTGGAAATTGTTTAAAGAATAAAGTCTGAAAGTGGGAAAACAATTTTAATATTATTACATAAATCAGACATGAAAATACAACCTTTACATTCATTAAAATTGTTATGGCTCATTTATTTGTGCTAAATATTAATATACATTACTTGAGAGAGTCCAGCAGGTTTGGGAACTATTGCTTCATATGGCTTTGGTGGTTCTGGTAAATTTATGTCAGAACCAAGTTGTAATGTTTTACGCTGTAATCTGTTAAACATCATCTGAAATTGATTTCCAAGGCAGGCATCAGATTCTGTTTGTTTCACTGACCGACTATCAACCTAAGATTGTAATAAAATTCATTCAGTCAGTGTATCAAAATAAAAAATATCAAAATAGTTTTTCGCATATAAATCTAATAAAACTACTACTCAGGATCAACAAGAGGAAACATGCAGAAAGCTTTTCCATAATGTAAAACTAAGGAAAGCCATAAGGTCACACACACTTTTTCCTAACCATACCAATTATTTCGAATATCACATTATTGTAAATAGATACTGTATATTTTTCATCATTTTCTCTGACTAGTTTACTCTACAGCCTCCTCAAATATTAAGTCAGCTTCTGCTCCAAAACTTTTGAAATTGTGAAGCTGTAATTTTGGCAATATTATTATACCACGCTGTGTTTACAAATCACAAAAAAAGTAGCCAAACCTAGCATGGAAATAAAAAAATTAAATGCTTGTGATTAAAGTATACCAATTAAAAACAAGTAGGCAACATGCAGACAAAAATTAGTGATAAAATACATACCACACATTTCTGAAAGCCATTTTACTTTTGTTTAGTGCAGTGTGTTTTTCTTACAGCTCTTGCATTTGTCAATCACCTTACAAAAGCAACACGACTTGCAGTAACATTGCATGCTATTCATTTCTTCACTAATTTTTGACTACATGTTGCTACTTTTTATTTGATTTACTTTAGTCATAAACATTTAATTTGTTAAGTTTCCATGTTGTGTTTCTTAACCACTTTTTCAAAGTTTGCCAAACCCTGAATGGTTTGATCATAAAATTTCCTTCGCCCTGCTCCTGTCCGCTATACAAGCATGCACTTCAATAGTTCTTACAACTTACATACCAAAACTATTTTCATAAAACTGCAAACTTATTTATTTGAATACCGTAAGCAAGGTTAAAATGTGTAAGAATTAATTAGGATAAAAGCATATTTAATATGACATCTTTTAGTAAATATGTTATTGAGTTTCTCATTGTATATAAATATTAAAGAATTAAGAATACATTTTATGTTTCAAAAATTAATATTCTCTGTTCATCTTTGTCACAGAAGGGCAAAGAAGTCTGAGCACTTCTGCAGGCATAAATACATTATTCCTGAAAGTTAGCTGTCAAAGCTTTACATAAGACTAAATATAGCCATTATTTAAACTAACAATTATGTTTACAAAGTATTTACATGAAAACAATCAATGTACAAGATATAAGCTTGTCAGTTACAGCTTACATTGAGGCTATTTTTTTATATAAATTTCACTTACACGATAGCACGTAATCCGAATTCATTCAATTGTAATTTACCTTCTCCACTGAGGCTGCAGCTTGTGGTGGTGTTGGAACTTCATTTCCAACTCCAGAATCAGCTTCAAGGCTCTTGAAAGCAAAATTCGAGAGATTAATGACAGTAGAGGGATTGGCATTACCACCCAAAGTTATGAATTCTTGTGTCTCTGAATCTTCATAAGTTGGTTGCACAGCTGCTGCTGTTGTAGGTGTAGTGACAGGAATGGAACTTATTTTCTGCCAGGATGGTGATATACCAAGTAATGAAGAGTTAGCACTTGAGGTAGGAGATGAACAGAGAGGCCTGGCAGATGGCAGAGCTGAATCCCCTTTGTCTGAACTGGAGTTTGAAGAACCTCCTAGTCTAACAGATGACTTCAAGCTTTTAAGTTGATGTAAAATAAGAGATTTCATATCCCTGTGAGATGCAACAGATTATCAAAATATGAATACACATCAAACATAAATGTATACTTCTGTAACTGACAGTGACAAAATGCATAAATATAAATCAATGTCATGCTAAACAAATTAAGATGTTAAATAGTTTACAATGACTAAAGAAACACATAACCACATAGTATATTCACTACAGATGATATTGTTTAAGTATTTCTGTAATAGAGGTTGTGCTTCAAGATGCTTTTGCTATAATTTTGAAGGTATTCATCTCCACTTATGTCAGCAAATCTATTTTACATTTGCAGAGTAGCAAGTTTTCTTTCCCTATGTACATATATACTAAAACAGCTTAAAAATATTTTCCTCAATATACTACAGGATTTTAAAAGGAACTGATAAAAATAGAACTTATATATTTATAGTGCTTTTTATGTAATTGCAGTTACAATAGAAATGTGATTTCTGTTTATTTGAAGATGAAAATATGTGCATACTATTATGGAGATGGTCAAAATTAATTAATTTAAAATCAGTGCTCAAATGGATAACACAAGAAGTAATAAAACTGATCGATGAAAAATGTAAATATAAAAATGCAAGAGATGAAAATGGTAAAGAGCAGTACAGACACCTGAAGAATGAGATAGATAGGAAGTGCAAAGCCGCCAAAGAGGCTTGGCTCCAAGATTTCATGGTGAAAGGGAAAATAGATGCAGCTTATGGAAAAATCAAAGAAACATTTGGAGAGAAGAAAAGTACTAGCAAGAACATCAGAAAAGCAGAGGAGAAGCCATTCTAGATAAAGAAGAAAAGACGAAAAGATGGAAGGAATATCAAAGAAAGCTGTATCAGGGTAGAAATCTAGATCAGACACTAATAAAGGAAGAAGAGGAAGTTAATGATGAAGAGTTGTAGAACAAAATTTTAAGGTCAGAGTTTGACAGGGCGCTGACAGATCTGAGCAACGGTAAAGCATCACGAATTGATAATTCCAGCCGAGTTTATAAGAACCAGAAAGTATACTAGAAGATTTTAGGAACAACATAATTATCCCTATACCAAAAATGACTGGGGCTGATAGATGCAAACAGCAAAGGACAATTAGTTTAGTATCTCATGCATGTAAAATATTAACAAAAATAGTATATAGTAGGATGGAACGGCAAATAGAAAGTGAGTTAGGAGATGATCAGTTTGGTTTTAGGAAGAATGTAGGGACAATAGAAGCAATATTGACTCTGCGACTATTATTAGAAGACAAGATCAGAAAAACAGGCCTACGTTCATGGCATTTGAAGATTTGGATAATGTTAATTGGAAGAAAATATTACAGATTTTGAAGATAACAGGATTAAAATATCGAAAAAGAAATGTTATCCATGATGGCAGTCAGCAATGATTAAAATTGAAGGGCAAGAAATGAAAGCAGAAATCAAGAAAGGAGCAGTCTATTGCCCATGCTGTTTAACTTGTATATAGTACAGCCAATGAAGAAAGTTAAAAGTGAATATGGAAAAGGGAATCTAATTGCAAGGAGGAAAATAAAAACCTTAAGGTTTGCTGATGTAGTATTAAAGGAGTCAGAAGAAGACTTGGAAAACATAACAACAGCTGGAATGTTTACACCCTGCAGCTGAAATTCCCTATTGTCTGCAATTGTTGACCTGCAAGATACTACTGGGAATTGTAGCCGATTGGTTGCCGGAATTAAGTTCAGCCTAAGGAATTCTGCCGAGGTTACGTGGGAACTGATTTTGAGGGAGAAAAAAATCCTGTTGAGAGGTCGGCAAGTGCTACTGACAACTAAATTACTTGCTGCCAAAAGAGATAGTCATGTTGAGAGGTTGGCAAGTGCTGATTAAAACTAAATTGCTAACTGATGAAAGAGAAGAAAATGTTGAGAGGGTGGCAAGTGTTGATCAAAACATTTGACTGCTAACCGCCAAGGAGAGAATTTGTAAGCAGCAGTTGAGAGCGGAGTTGATCTTTCGAGACCTTGAGAGATGCAGACTTCTTAGTAGGAGTCTTCAGCCCGAATCAGACAACAAGAACATCATCAGTATCACTCAATTTTATTAAATAAGGATCACATTTGCCAGACCTATTGTCATAAAAATTATACTGCTTCTCTCAGTCCACCCCACAGAGGACCGCAATTTTTAAAGAATATCAATGTAAATTTATTGGTATTAGTAATGTTTTATTTAATACTTTATACCTTTTATCAAATGTCCTTATTTTTATTAAATTCATATTTTAAATTGAATCTTTGCTTTTCAATAATAAAACCTATCATATTTGATTCTTTATATATCATACTAAATAATAAAGTAAAATCAACACCCCACCCACATGTATCTTTACAAGCATAATAACTAGGGATGGTAGAAGTATAGCAGATATAAAGAGTAGGATAGCATAAGTAAGGAAGGCTTTTGCAAAAAAGAGTAATTTACTAATGGCAAATTTAAGTATGAATATTAAGAAATCATTATTAAAAAATATTCATGTGAAGTGGGTGCAAAACATGATATGAGTTGCAGACAAAAAAAATATATAATCTTTGAAAATGTGGTGCTATAGGAGAATATTGAAAATCAGATGGTGGATAGGTTAACTTACCAAGAAGCTGTAAGTAGGATAAGGGAAGAGAGAACAATTTGAAGGACTTTGACCAAGAGAAAGGATATATTAATAGGCCATGTTTTGAGAGATGAGGGTCTTGGAAATTTTCATTAGTGTGTGGGTAAGAATAAAAGATGGATAGAATGCACTAAGCAGATTATGGAGGATGGGGTAGCTATGTAGAAATAAAAAGACTTGCGCAGGATAGATCAGCATAGAGGGTTGCACCAGATCAGTCTAAGAATCTGATTACCACAACTACAACAGAGCGCTCAAATATTAGAAGCAGAGAATTACTACAAACAAATTAATCAGATAAGAAAAGCAAGAGTACATAAATATTGTTGAAGTGATAGTTTTGATTTCAATAGTTGAAATCCAGCTCAAAGGTATATCAGTTTAATATATGTAAAAGACTTATAATAATTGAGTTCACTTGTAATAATTTTGGCTTAGCATGTAAACAATGTAATTGTGTAGACAAAAATTCAATGAATTAGAAAGCATATAACAATAACAAAAACAAATTTAAATTTATTTTACATACTCTATGAGCAATAGCATGAAGAAAATATTTAAAAAATAATGATAATGATTCTCCAAGGATTTTACAATATAAGCTAAGTTTGAGTAAATACAAATACATAGTGACATTGTTTAAGTATTCAATCCATAAATATATTCTTGTATATTTGCTTAAATGGGATGAAAGTATCAGTTTGCTCTCCAACTTGTAAGAAGTGATACTAAATGTTCAAGTGTAAATTTATTCATCTTTCCTTCACAATTATGTGTTTTCTTTAAACACTTTTAAACCAATCTTTGTATAAACTACCATCTTCCATTCACTTTTGAGAATAAATAGCGATATATTTATGTGCTGAATTTTTGTCCGTATTGTTATTTACTGTAAATTTTTAAGTCAAAAAACTATTTTGTAAAGAATTAATTAATTTTCTGTATAGGAACATTAAACTATGTAACATAAAACTACAGAAAAAATTTAAGAAACACTCACGCAACCTGCTCCTTGCATGATTTTAATTCCATGTCACGTGCTGCCAGCTGTGCATTTAACTTTTCCTTTGATATTTCTGCTAATTGCAACTGTGTATTTAATTGCTCTGTTTTCTGTTCAGACTCGTGTAGAAGTTGAGCAATTTTCTTGTGTGCATCACGGTACCCAACAAGTTCCTAATTTGATAAACCTATGATTAACAGTCCTGACATATTTTTAACTAAAAACATATATACTAAGTACTTGCCTTATTCTCCTTTTTCAATTTGAATATAATTTCAGATAATTCAGATATTGTATTGCAATATTCCTCTGCCTTGTGACTTACAGTTGCAAGGTCTGTTTCCAACCTCAACAATGCTCCTTCGTGTGTCTGATCCTGTCTCTTAATACTATCAAGTTCTGCCTCTTTCTCTTTAAGAGCACTGGTATGTAATAAAGAACACAAAGGTAAATTCTTAATTATATAAAAAAACTACACGTAATTGTCAGAAAATATGTATGTGTATAGTTTCTTAACTTGTAATCAAATATTTCTCCTCCTAAATTAAAGGTTTAGACTTCTAGTAACAAACTTTCCTTAACAGTTTTCAAATTAAGATTATGTTAACCATCTGTGAATTGTATGTTATTACTGACAGAATGCAAGGCAAAAAAAACTTAAAAGATACAGTCAATGTTGTCAGTTTGGAAAGTAAATCATGCATTGATACTAAAATATTAAGGATTCAGAAATGATGTCTTCAGACAATATTTGACAGTACCTTAGACAAATCAAAGTATCATTTAACTGAGAATTACAAGCTAAATTTAATTTCTGAAAAGGCACAGACGTTTATATTTATGATACTTTATAATTCAAACTAAGAAACAACTGAACACTTACACTTGCAACTTGTCTCTCTGTTCCCTCAAATGATCACAAGTAGCCTGCATTTGTTGTGAAGTTTTTTCCATGCGCTCAATTGTTAGTTTTAATTCATATTGCAGATCTGTAGGCAAGGTCAGAGGAGGAGCTGCACACCTTGCATGTTGGCAATAAGTATGACCACCATCAGTATGGCGGCGCAAGTCAACAGAGTCAGTTTCAGAAGGAATTCGGCTCAAGGTTTGTTCCATATCAGCAATAATTCGGTTTATTTTGCTATCAGCTATTAATTATATTAATATACAAACACTTGTTTACTTCAATACATGTACAATACACAGATTTATTTAAATAAATTATACTTTGATAAAAAATTATAGGAAAAAATTAAAAATTACTAAATGATAAATAAATAAACGCTCTGCTGAAGAAAATTTCATCTGTTATCATAGTTGAAAACTAAGCAAATAGAGTTATGTATTAAATATATGGTCATTTATTCAACATAATTCTTGATTAAGTTTGCCAAATTTAATGACATAGACATTTAAGTGAATTCTAAGTATTAAATTTCTTCCAAGAATTGGTGGACCTTAAGTACATGAAACTATTTGTAAATCAACTCTATCAACCATTTAACAAATTATGGTTGAAAGTAAATACACTTAAAACTTACAGTTCTTTTGAGTGATTCCTTGAAGTTCCTTTATTAAAAAGTTCAATGTTCTGACAGGATTGAACATAGCAAAGGCTCCTCCAGTCTCTCCAATAAAATTGTCAATAGTTCTGTGTTGCTCAGTTTGATCTTGTTCAGTTGAACATTTTCCATTAATAATAACACACTGAATGCTGCGGTCTATGTTGTCGGGGTTATCACTACCAAAATGAACCATAATAAAAGTCTTTAATTGGTTATACAGAATAAATTCTAGCATTTAAAAAGAAATAACATTTCTGACCCATATAGTTACATACACTATCAACCACTACCACCAACTACCACATAAAAATCTAAACTCTGCTAAACTTTCTGCTACAGATAAAAGCATAAATATATATATGCTTTTACCTGTGTGTGTGTATGTATCAGTAAATAACCTTGCCAGGCCAGTCAAAACAATTAATAATGGCAGGAAAGAGAGATAGAAAGTTGGCAACTTACCTGAGGCTCACAGATGGCAAGCACCATGTAGGGTTTTAAGTTCTTAAATTTTCGGAATGTTAGGAAGATGTTCCCAGCGATTGGCTAGCCAACAACTAGCCGATCACTTGAAATATTATACATATATATATATATATATATTTCACATGTTGACTCATGTGAAAAGGAAACAAACTAGCTGACATACCTTAAATTGACAGTTGGTGTCACCAGATTAGTTATTAATAAAATATAAAAAACAGACTAAACCTGCAATTGGTATAATATGCAGTCCCGTTCTCTCCTATGAAAGGGGATGTGTTAAATTCTACAGAACTGGATTAGTTTGGATACACAGCTGACATCAGAATCTCTCTACTTTTATTTTTCGTGGAATAAAAGGAAAATTCTGTGATAAATAAATAATGAATGGTTGGATATATTCAATGTAGATGAAAATAAATATTTATTTCGTAGATGAAGAATCATTCATGCGGTACATATAGGTATGGTGTATGTTTTAGCCCTCAAATTTATTAGGTTAAAATAAGTGCTCAAAATTAATTAATTGGCCCTACTTGTAATTGAGAATTCTCAATCCAAATTAGAATTTTTTTAACATTAATAGAAATTATACTTCAAAAAGACAACATTAAGACTGAACATTGGACATTTAAGACAGACCTTGTATAAATTGTGCTGCTCCTTGTTCTCGCACTACTACCCACTTCACTGCTTCGGGAACTGTGTTCAACTAGAATAGGCAACTCTTTCTTATAGCCAATTTCTGAAGATTTTAGTTCCGTGGCAGCTTTTGTCAAAAGCAATTTTTTGGACTGAACTGTAGCACTTCTAGTTTCATTGTTTAAAGGTGGTGCTTTTCCAATAGGTTGTCTTGCATTACTTCCTCTTGTACTAAATGACTTAAGATTATTTGGTAATTGAGTTTTATATTCCTGTTTTTTGAGGAATGTTGAACCTATTTTCACCGATTGTTGTGGTATATGGTTTTCTGCTTTAGCAGCTGTCGAATGAGATCTCGTACTTTGCTTTTCCAGAAGCTGGCCCCAAGATTGTTTCGGTGAAGAGCTACGACTTTTTGGTCGGATTAGTTGCGGCCGTTTTTCAGTCATTTCATTTGTTTTCAATTCATTCGTCCTTAAATTATCTTCTTTTTCACTACGTTGTGATGGACTCGTCCTTTTATTATCGCCTTTTTCACTGCACTGGAATGGAACATACAAATTGTTTGCACTTTGTGATCTATGATGGTGTAGACACGGATTTCTCTCAACTATAACTTTCAGACTTCCATCACCATTTTCGAATACATTAATTTCCTTAGTATCTGATATCTCCCCTGTAAACAATGGACCTTTATTTTTCATCACAGAAGGCATTCTGGAACTGCTAGACGATGCATTCGCATCAACTTCCCGAGAGCTCGAAGTAGCATTTTCATTTTCAAATGTTGTATACAACGACTTCTTAAACTTCCTATTGAAAGCTTCTATGAATAATTTCTCGCAAAGCTGAATGTCTTTGCTCAAAATATCCAAATTTTCTTTCAGGTTTAATTGTGGCATTAAACACATTCAGCTGTTATGTAGGCGTACAAATACAGATTACAGATCTCATAGTTTGAATAAGCTCACAGAATACTGTGGAAAGGTTTGTAACGTTCATTACCTATCAGAGCTATATAAACAAGTATAATAAGGATGTGAATTTAACCAAATGTGAGACATGTCAAAAAGTTTGATAATTCCCGCACATTCGTAAAACAAAACATCCAAAGTCAAAGATATTAATTGGATTATGAAAGATATGGTACCTGCAAAATCGGGTTGATCGTAATCGTTGCTGGACGCTGTTCACGACATTAAATTATTATTATTATGTTTATATAGCTTTATCCATTTAAAATTTACCTTAGGAAGTCTACAAATACAGACGAAACGTTGTATATGTCTTAAATATATATTAATATTATTTTCTGCCATATTGGCTGGATATTTTTACTTATAATTGATGGTAATACAAGATGACTGATACAACATATCAACTTTACATAAGTGGTGTGAAAATGTAAAAGAATTTCTGGAAATGATAAAGAAATAAATAATGAGCCTCACAACAGTTTGCTACAAAAATTCAGTAAAAAAAATATTTAAAAAAAGTTGGACGAAGAGTTCTCGGGATTCCAGTCGGGTTATGAAGTTTGTTGTCCACGAAGTTTTTATATCATCATCTACGTCGGGGAAACCTATGCACTCTTTCAACAAAGTTTATGAATGAAGCGTGCTGATAATATTTGCTGCATTGTGAAAATTTATTTTAAATTATAGATTAAATGAAATTTTAGGAATTGAATAAATTCTACTTCATACAACGTATTCATGAACCTAATGTATCATTCATTCTGAAATATTTATAATTCTTGAAACTGACAGATTTTGTTAATGCTCGTCCAAATGTGCATAACCTGGCTGTGCACTGCAGGACAGACATTTCTTCATTGACAACTATATGGAAGTGCTACCCTCACTACAGAACGGGCAGTGAACTCTGGTAAATGTTTATACTTTTCTGCAACTTCTTGCAACTACGACCAGTTGGAATATTGATGTTGCATAGTATCGATATATTATTTATATCAAGTCGAATATTGTCCCCCTTTTTTCGCGTACGCATAAGGTCCGTGTTTCATAAACAGGAACTAATAACTTTGTATTTGTGTTCGGAAAGGCGTTAACAATGAAGAGAAAGAGTTCGTAAAATACTCACGGAAAATCCAAACTCAGTTTTACGCTACACTATAGATACGTGTAGTAATATTGTTTTGTATTATTATTACAACAGTAATTAAGCAATAGTAAAAGCAGTGACTGTACTTTCAAGCTGGTTTTCAGCTCGGTTTTTATTAGGCGTTTGATTCGCCTTGAAGATGTCAATTGCTGAAGAAAAGAAAATTAATTATTTTTCGTTTCATGTGATAATAGTGTGTGTGTGTGTGTGTTGTGGTATTCAGTCGTAAGACTAGTCTGATACGGCCCTCCATACTAATCTGTCACATAACTACAACATGCCACATACTCCTAAATCTGCTTAGCGTTTCCCATCTTTGGCCTTCCTCTTCCGTTCTTACCCCGCAAAATTCCCTCTAATGTTAATTAGTCTATTTCTTCTCTTGGTCAAATTCCTAGATATATAGTTCGCTCTTCTCCTATTCTGTTTAGAATTTTATCTTTAGTGATTCTGTCCACCCATCTATGATTTTCAGCATTCTCCTATTGCACCACATTTCAAAGGATTCTATTCTTTTCCTATGCGCAACTCCTATCGTCTACGTTTCGCACCCATATAACGCCACGCTCTATACAAACATTTTTAGCAATTATTTCTTAATATTCACACTTATATTTACTCTCTTTCGCGAAAGCCTTCCTTGCACGTGCTATCCTACTCTTTATGACTACTGTACTTCTACCATAACTAGTTATTACGCTTCCCAAGTAGCAGAATTCCTTAACTACCGTCAAAATATTCCTTCGCAATCTAACACCCTTTGTTATTCCACTGTTTCCCATCTACACTCCATTACCTTGATTTGCCCTCTATTAGTCCTTATATTGAACTCTTTCTCCAGGACCACGTTCATACCATTTGTTATAGTTTCCAAGCCTTCTTCTGTTTATAGAATAATGCAACAATAGAAATAGCGTTGCCAATACTCTGCACCTTGTAATAGACTACACTTTTAATTCCGTTTACATATAAGAATACCTTATTATTAAAAGTTGACATAAATTTGTAACATGAAAGTACTCTTTCGTCGTAAATATTTAAAGATTTTTGATTCCTAAATAGGTTGAATTTATTTTGATTTCACTGCGTATATCGCTCGCTTAGGGCCTGTCGCGTAACGGCTACGTAATAAGGATCAGTATGTTAGACTTTATGGGTATGGCAAGGGACTCAGCGGTATACTACGTATGCAGTTATGAGACAACATCCTGAGCAGAACCGAACCAAGAAGTTAATTCTTGATTACTTATAACTATTTTATGAAAACATAATTCGTAAAACATGAAACGAACAGAATTGTTTACTGCCGATCTGTTCCCTCCTATTCTTGACTTATATTTCTTCTTCTAATTTTCTCAAACTCAGGCAATAAATTACAAAATAAGTACATTAAACAAAAATTTCCTGGCTATTAATATAATAGAAGTAAATAAACGGATGGATTTGAGCCAGAAACGCATACTACAAATTCAAAAAAATTACGTTTCCCCATCTTTTAGGATCTTTTCAGTTTTTATAATTTTGTGTATAATTCATTTTAAAAAATGTAGAGGCAGCTATGTTGCGTGATCTAACCGAAAATTCAGTATTTTCATTAAACATAGGACAGAATGAGTAGTTTTGATACATACATATATTATGTCAAACTTCAGTGGAATAAATGTTTGTAATAAATCTCGATCGTCACATCTTTAACAGACAGTTTCGAAATTGGAAGTGAACTATATCTGTAGCTTACAAAGCACTCGACAACGCAATGGCAGCGCCTATGAAAGAAGTTTTGTCATTGCACCAGCAATTGAAAACAGAATGGGCAAAGAAACCTCAAAAACTTGAAAGAATCGGAGAGTTACTTACAAAATTGAAGGTAATATAGATATTCATTAACTATACAAACCTTCGGTTTATTTTTTTAAGTGGTATAATCACTTTCTATTAATTACCATTTTTTGTATTTATTTTTCTAGGTGGGACTTACAAATTTGATGTTTTTGCCCACGTCAAATTCGAAAGCCAGTCAACAAGAATTACTACTTGCCAGTGCGTATTAATAATGAACTTGAGTATTGTCAGAATTTTAAATTTATTTAGTTTCTTAATCTTTTATATTTTTATAATCGTCAACATGTAATTTGTGGTATATAGTAATTTATTTTCGTGTGGTTTGAATTTTTATATACATGGAATTAAAATAGTGTAATTTTATGTGGAAGATGTTTGATGTCAAGTGTGGTAATGTCTGCAGACAATGGCATTTATGTCTAAATAGAGGATTGATTGTGTTAATTCATAGGTAATCATACATTCCATACACTTTCACGTAAATTTAAAAGTCTCATTACCACCTGTTTATAATTAATGACTTTGTTCATGTCTTCTGAATACCTTCTCTGTGCTTTACTCGTTTTAGTTTCATGACTTTAAAGCCATTAAATCCTGTGGAATTGGTGGAGCTAAATCCCCTACACACACACACACACATAGTCTGTTAACATGTATACAACGAAGGGAAAATCCTGATGTACACTTTTGGAGGATCATCTTATTAACCCATCTAACTGGTGTTGTTTAAAGTCAATACTTGCAAAGGGCCATTCTCAGACCATGTAAATTTCAATGCCAACTCTTAAATGGCATCTAGTTAAACATATTGTAGTTCATTCACAATTATTATATTTAAATTAATCTGTTGACAGGTAAATATAAGGTTTTATATACCGTCTTACTGAGAATTTTTAATAATCCTGAAAATAAAACACATTTAGCCATTTCAATTTTGAATTGAAATATTTTATAAAGAAATATCAAAGAGTGCATTTTAAAACTGTATGATTCTTATTACTATCTCCTCCCTTGCCAGAACCGTACTTGAGTAACAGTTTAGTGGGTTGTGTCCAGTAGTCCAGTCGCTGTATCCCATTGTAGACTCAAAGTAGCTTCATTCTGTGAAATGTGGTCATGCTTACAATGAAGTTGACATTTGTAGACAATTTTTCATGTACTTGTGTGAATCATAACAACAGCAATGTGAGTGATCAATTGTCAAACAACAATGATTTTAAACTATTTTAATGGTATTAGATTATAATTGTAAGGTATGTAAATACTATTTTTTATACTAGTAGAGTGTTCCAAACTAAACAATGTTTACTGTATTTAATTTTAAAATTCCTCATACAAGCCATGCCCAGTTTTTCTCAGTATTTTATGTGAAAAAGTGCAGCATATACATGTCTAAATAAGGTATTCATTCATAAATATGTAATACTATTATGACAAATGTTTATATTTAGATTATTTTTTAATGAATAACATTCTATTTGTTTTATGTTATAATTTTTCAAATAATTAAATGAAACTTTTTTTTTGTCAGGAGAAATATTGGAGATTGGTGCACAATGGAGTATTGCTGTCAAAGATATACCTTCATTTGAACGTTATATGGCACAATTAAAGTGTTATTACTTAGATTACAGGTAAAATATTTAATATTAGTTAAATCACTTCAGAACTTAGATAGAATTTTGTAAAATTTATTTGGTTTTCATGTTTTTAAATACAACCAGCAAACCTACATTAATGTTTTGCAAATTTCAGTTGAATATTCTGTTTTACAAGGAGATTTTAAGTTTCATAAATGTAATTTCTGACAAATGTGCTTTCCAACTTGATACATGGTTTTAAAGCTTAAGGCTAAAGTATTGCAGTGATTAAATTGAAAATAAAATAATAAGCAACACAAATTAGGTGTTTAAAAATGATCTTGTAGGTTGAAAGCTACTGCCAAGGAGACTCGATTATGGTTATTCCCCTATCTGAAAAGTCTATTAATAATGCCCAGTTATAAAAGTTATTAGTATGAATTGTAAATGTTCTAAGAGTGTTGCAAAATTACCATTAAATTGGCTCAAATAGTTTTAGATAAGTACACTTGCAATACCACATACACTCTATGGTGGCTTCTGAGCTTAAAGCATTTTGTGTCCTGCAGCTTGCTAAGAATGAGTGATATTTCAGTTCAACATTTAAAGTTCAATTCTAGTCTCCCATGTGACGACTGTATAGACAATTTGAAATGACCAGATGTGTGTGGGGGAAGAGAATGTCAACCCTGCTGGCACATATTACAGCCTTAGTCCTAAGAAGTCTAGTTTGGAAAGTAAAACTGAGTTTGGAAGGTTTTAAAAAATGTCAAGAGATATTCCAAAGTTTTCCACAATGTATTCTTCAAATGTATGGACAATTTAAGATGTAATTTATGATTAATCGCATTTGGATGTTTCCGAGTGTTGTCAGATGCTGATAATTCATGATGATCAGACTTTACTGTACGTGGTAATGTGCTTTATGGGATTTGCATAGTATGAAAGGTGCTATTGATAAAATTAATATGAAAAATCATTTGTAAAAATTGTGATTGTAATTCTAGTTGTCACTCTGGAATAAATTTTCATAAAATAATATATTACCTTAAAGTCAATTTAAAAGTTTGCCAAATCCAGCTACACTTCCTTGGATCATTAAGGGGATGTGAAACACTGTGATGATTGGTATAACATAGTTGTTTTACATAGTGAAAATAATGTGCTGAGATGGAAAATATTAGAAAGTGTATATTGTAATATCCTCTTCATGGGATAGGCTTAAAATTATTTCAAGTACAACATTTAAACAGTTTGACAATTTTATATTTATCAATTATATCTTTACAATGTTTACATAAAACAATATCTCAGGGAATTTGGGTCTCTTGAGCAATGAAGTACGCAGTTACCAAAATTACTGGGCCTACAAACATTCAACCTCATGAATGCATCTGCATCCCTCTGTCTTTAGGTGCTCCTTTCAGCTGCTTTACATTGAGGAATGTAGTGTGATCCAGGTCCAACTCCTGTCACATCATCATCTCGTCTCCTTTTTCAGGTCCAACTCCTATCTCATATCACCGCCGCGTCTCCTCGACTGCTTTCTCTCCCCGACTGATCTTGTCTGCCCATCTCCTCCATCTGCTTCGTCTCATCTCCTTTATAACTTCTTGTCCCGGGAGTTCCCCACCAGAGGATTTTCACACACAATCCTGGGGGTTACCCTCGGGATTTCACATACGCGGGATTCTTCTTTTAGGGGGCTTCACCCACTTTTAGCCAATTTAAGTCTTCATTGTTGTCACACAATACTTTCTTCATTGTAGGCCCAACTGCACTTCACAATGACAACAATTACCAAGAATTGCTCCTGAATCCCCTTAATATTACAACATGAAATTAATCAACCGTGTACCATTTGCACCTTGAAACTAAACTATGTAACCAAAATCAGCAGGCACCTGCAGTTTTACATTACAATATATTTAGAAAGAAATGGAGAGAGTTATCAATAATAAACGTCAAGTGGATTATTTAGGGGTAGTGTATGCTAATCTAATTAAAAATCATTAAATAAATTAACTATAATTGTAATAAATTACTGTATGATGATATTATTTATGTTCGAAATATACTTAGGACTTGAATTTAAATGTTAATTAAAAATTATATGTAAAGTGATTTAGTTTGGTAATTAGAAACCAGAAGGCACTGACAAATAGAATAGAAACAGCTGACTGATCTTAATGGAGTAAAATGTTTTATGTCAGAGCACAAGGTTTTATGTAAGTGACATGAGTTTCTGTATACTGAACATGTAAAAGTGCTGTTGACTTTTAACAACTAGTAAATATTAGTATTAGTTTGTCAAGTTTCTTCTACTTTTGCATATGAGTATGTGTAAGCTGCTGATTTGTAACTTAAATGATGTTTTGCTATTGCAAATAGAAAAACTGTGGACTCTTAATAAGGATCAATTTATTTAAGAAATTTTTTTACTCTCCAGATATTACTTTTAACTTTAATATATCAATTTCAATAGTGTCAAAATGAATTTATCTGAGAAACTAGATTCTTATGTACACTGCATAGATATATAACTATCCCATAAAATACATCAAATGTTGGATTAAATATCTATAATTCTTATTATGTGTCATAGTACTTTATTATGTTAATATTTGGATGAATTTAGTGTTAATTTATCACATTTACTAATTTTGATATTTTTACAGTAAATATTTCTTCTTATTGTAGGGATCAGCTATCAGAGTCTCCTTACAAGTATCAACTTCTGGGTTTGAATCTTTTATTCTTACTGTCTCAAAATAGAGTTGCTGAGTTTCATACAGAGCTGGAACTCCTGCCAGCAGATCAAATACAAAGCAATGTATATGTTCGTCATCCACTTTCTCTGGAACAGTATCTTATGGAAGGAAGCTACAACAAGGCATGGATTACCTTAAAATTTACTTATTTATTATTGAAATTAAGTTTATGCTATAACATCTGTGTTAACAAAATGTTAATTTATTTGCATTACTATTTCAGCGTCACGTAATGCAATAATATTTAATAGGTCACTTCCTCAACAAAATGTTCAAAATTTATTTCTCTATGATACATTTCATTATCTGTTCTTTAAAGATATTTTATTATTACATGGAAATATTCCCGGTATAATTTTAGTAATAATTTTTATATTTTAGTCGGTATTAGATCTGATCGATTTAGATTTGTATGTTAAATAAGTGTCTGTAAACTTGCCTGAGAAGGAATCAATTGATTTAAATGATACCAAAACAAAAATATCCTATAATGATGCAAATTAGTTGGGTGGATAGAGTAACTAACCAGTAAGTTCTAAGCAGAATAAGAGAAGAGAGAACAATATGAACGATTTTGACCAGGAGAAGGGACAGATTAATAGGCCATGTTTTGAGGCATCAGGGTCTTGTAAAATTAGTATTAGAGGGAAGTGTTTGGGGTAAGAACAGAAGAGGGAGGCCAACGATGGAATATGCTTAGCGGTTTAACCAGTCTATTGACAACTGGTTCACAAGTGTGTGGAAGTTATAGCAACAGTAAAGTATTAACTTGAAATTGTATTTGCTTTGCTGCACAACATTTTTATTAATGTTTGTTTATGTATTGATTTGAATATTTCCTTACTTTCAGATATTTTTAGCCAAAGGAAATGTACCAGCTGAAAGTTACAACTTTTTTATAGATATTTTGCTGGACACTATTCGCAATGAAATTGCAGGTTGCCTTGAGAAATCATATGAGAAAATTTCTCTTAATGATGCTGCAAGAATGTTAAATATATCTAACCAAGTAATAAAAGAATATGGAACAAAGGTGATCTATCAAAAGCATGTTGTAATAAATTGAACTTATTATTTTTTATATTTGAAATACTTCATTTTAATTAATAGCGATCGAGTGTGTTATTTTTTAACAGTTTAATGGCATAAATCGCCTGTGGAGCATATGTTGGTATTTTGGGGTGGTTAACTGCAATATGCAAACAAAATTTGAACTGAGTAAGGGTCAAACTGTGTATGTGTTTGTTACGAAAAAGTAGATTTCAACCTTATGGCTAGTTGGCTTGCACTAGGTTGTGGTGATGTAGGCTGTATATTGTGAATGAAGTTGTATTTTTTTAATTTTTAGTTTTAGTGGACAATGGTCTACAGTTGACTGACTCCTTTCATGTTCCAGACCATTCTGATCTTCTCACAGATTCCTTGTAGTGTACACGAACCCTTCCCAAAGACATTTCTAACCCAAAAGAAAAACACTAGTATATTATATTGTGCTTTTTTTGTAAACTTTTTAATTTACTTTAGGTTCTGAAAAAAAAAGGTTATATTTATATTATATATACATAATATTATTGAAGTCAATTTCTTCAATATATTGAATGTTGCATTTGTTTTTGTTAACGGTAGTTTTCCTTACAAGTAAAGAAAAACATTTTCATTTTGTCTGCAGAAAAATTGGACTTTGGGACGTGATAACTATTATTATTTTGTAACAGAAGAAAAGAAGACTGATGATCCTCTTCCATCGACCGAACTTGCTGAACAAGCAATTGAATATGCTAGAGAGCTTGAAATGATAGTTTAATATCTGAACTTGTTATTTATTTTCTAATTTTGAGTGCAAATAAATTTTAAGTTTTTTTTCAAATATGTTCAACTCTCTAGTTACAAAGCTGTAATACAAACAGCTGTAACACATTGAAATAGTCTGTACTCCTGCTATTTAAAGTCTGCAACAGTTTGTCCCAAATCAAAATAATATCAGTACTTCAGGCAGATTGTCAAGTTGGGTCAACATTTATGACAAGAAATTATTCAAATCACTTGATGTAGATTTATCTTAAATTTTCATATACACACATGCCTATTGTGGCTGAGATGGACTCTTGATTACCCAGATGAGATATACTTGCTTTGTTTTAGTACTTGTGGTTGCATTTATTTCCATTGCATAATCTTTGCCGATACCTCTAAAATTAGCAAGTCAGTCCAATAATAGAACGATTAAAAACCAACTTATCAGTAATTAAGGAAAATTGGAAAGTTAAGTTTATTTTGTGCAACATTTAAGTTTTATGTAAATTTTAGATTTTCTCAGATATTGTATTAACTTTTCATATACATCACAAATCTTAAATTACTTGATTAGAATTGCAAAGTGGGAATTTCAAATTAGTGGATCAAGTACCAAACATCTTAAGGAAATTTCTCACTTTATGAATAAGACAGCCAATGCTACATAGCAGGTCTTTTTCCTATACACACACTTAATCTTCACTAGTAAAAATGGGATGTATTAATCAGTATGAGATTTACATGTCATTCCTAATTGAGCTGAAGTTTTGTGAAGTATTTATATATTGCCTTAATGAACAAAATCTAAGACAATTTTTACTCACATTCCTATTTTTCACTACAATATTATTCCTTCACTATGTATATATACTGAGTGACGAGAAAGCAGGCAGGGATTTAATGTTACAAATTTCAGGACAATTTTCATCTGTAACATGGAATTGGCAGCAATTAATATTTACCCTGCTTTAATAGAACGGCATTGACCTGTCAGTTAATTCTTAAAATAAGATTCATATAATGAATTTTGGGATGATTTTCAACATTGTGTAATAGGAAATGTATGAATAGGACTTAATTTAGGTTTTTGCTATTTTTATATATGAATAAATTTGAAAGTAACGGTCATGGTGTGGTATGGTGGCTTGGTTTGATCATGTGCGTATAGAGCATGGTGGAAGAAGATATGAAACCAGTGTTGTTCTTTCTCTGATAGTTGTAAATGTCAGTGATAAAAGGTACATCTGTTTTCTTGAAATCGCAATTAACACAAGTAATTTACATATATAATTACCAGTGTATTTCAAACTACGAATTTTAGTAAAGGAAGACTGGTCGAGTATATAAATGTATTATTAAATAAGGAATTAAAGCTGTAATTATCTTAATATTTCCACAAAATGTTACACATTCGACCTTTTTTGTGTAATATCATTGCTTACCAAAGATACTAACTAAAATTAGACCGGTCATGCAAAGGTCTTTTTTGTTACTGTCCTAAATCTGCTGTATGCTAATAAGAGATGATACTAAGTTATCTATAGACTTTGTAGACAAAGAAATTACTCAAGAGCGCAGTTGCCAAATTGGTGTTAATTGTTCATAGGTATAATGCCCATTCTCGTGGAAATCCTAGATTCAGGCCGCGATTCTAGTAAATTGGAGGTGGAGATGGCGTTTAGGTGTACAGCTTGATGTCAAATCACCAAGGACTTCCCACTCGACCCTCTCCAAATCTCGTGAAATTTTGTAAGGAAGTAAACCCAGATCCAAATTGAAAATGTGCACAATATCGGAGCTCATTGCACACTGGTTCACTAGTTACAAGCCCATCTTCAATGTGCTGTCACGCGCCTCTGAAAAGGCCAGATAAGTGTGAAACTTGGCTTATCGATACAACTTCTAGTCGATAATGTAGTGGTATGATCAAAATAGTACGGCTGGCCGTTCGGGTATCTGTTCAAGGCAAAGTTGCCACAAAATTATGTCGTTATTATGTCCAGAGATATTGCACATGAAATTTACCCAGAAAAAATTTACTTTATGGCAACATATCACAATGTGTGTCATTCGTAATTTGGTTTTAAATGGTTTCATTATAAAGAGTAGGTTCTTATATACTAGAAAAATGTTTATTCGTGATGGGTTCCGAAGTATTACGACAACTACAGGACTTTGAATGTAACGTATTTTGCTCCAGTATGCGAACGTTCTGCAAAATGGGCCATCTTTGATCCCATGTTAAATCCATTCCAGGGTCCGTGAGAAACTTGGCTTATCCATACAACTTCTAGCCCATAATGTAATGGCATCATCAATAAAGTAGTACAGCTGGCCGTTCACATATCTGTCCACGCCAAAGCCACCAGCAAATTTAGACCTCTGTTTGGAGACCCATTACTCGGCAACAAAAAACTATATATAATAATATTTTTTAAATGTATATTTTAAGTTCCAAATTAAGCGTTACTGAAACGAAAAATCCATTGTTCTTATATTTGCAGAGATGTTCCAAATGAAAGATGCCCAGAAAGTTTTTACGGAGAAAAATAGCCAAATTGTACAGCAATTTGGATTTAAATGGTTCCATTTCATAATGTTTATTTATGTTGGGATCCGGGGTTTCGGGATAGACTTTTAATGTAACGTATTTTGCTGCAGTTTTCAATTGACCCATTAATGATTCTGAACATTCTTCCTTGTCAACTGGCCGGGATTTCAGTCCTAAATAATTGATAAAATGTTAAGTTTTATAACTACTGAGAAGAATTAGAAATTTATTCCTTTTCAGTATAAAATTTTTGTTATGGTTTCATTGTTGGTGTGCCTTTGTTGTTTACTGTGAGTTCAGTTCCATGTGTATTACGGAAGCATAATGGAACACGTTCCCAATAGCTTATTACCATGCGGCATTCACAGGTATGACTGTTCTTACTGTAATTTGATAACTTATACTCATTTCTTTCTGGATAAATTATCCTGGAGCGATTGTTATGGCAAAATTAAGTTTAGTGGCGTACGTACATATTGTAACCTCTTATTTGACTGTCCGGAACATAATTGAAATTTTTATTGGTCTTCTGTGTGGCATGAAATTATATTTTTATATGAAAGAGTTTTAATTCTCAATTTCCAGACTTGCTGGAAAATAATTTCAAGAATTGTATTTCTGTATTAAGGTAATAGGAATTGCCGAATATTTGATCTTGGACAAAGGAATCAGATGAAAGAATTTTTTAGTCCCATTTCTCTTTGCGATCTAAGTGGAAAATACTTTTGTTTTATTTGCCTGACTGCTGTAGCTAAATGTAATAATTTTTTATTCAGTGACATAAGTTACAATATAAGTGTATGTCAATAATTGATTTCATCTTTAAAAGAAAAACCAAATATTTTCGAGACCCTCCAATTTAAAAATATATTTCCTAGAGTCGAGTATTTCATTTTTATGATTATTTGATTATGATTATTCATAATTGACGAAAATATTTTGTTAAAAATTATAAACTCATATATTCACTAGAAGGTCATGTGGAAATTCATGGAGCCAAGGTAAGATTCATTCGGTGAATCGGGTGTGGTGAGTGGGCCAGATATAGTAGAAAGTTCCGATCTATAAAAAGAACGTCTTTGCCCATCTCTAATCAAGATTAGTCATCGATGCTCATCCATACATCATGTTTTAGGATATACAATTTTGTAATAAATTTATTTTTAATGACAACATCTATTAGGAAGGCAGGCTTCCACTTACAGCAAGCAGTAGATGGTTGACGAAAACATCAATTACGTAACAAAATGCCTCAAAATAATAATTTTTTTCTATTATACATGCACACACAAAATAACGTTCCGTTTGTCTGTTGAACAAAAAAAATAGCTAAAACAGATTCAAAAAGTAAAATCTTTGATCTCAGATGTGTGAAGGAATTTGTGAACTCGCGTAGATCAAGAAAATTTACAATTGTGCGAATTCGCTCCTTAAGTGCTGTTATAGTCAT
Organism: Eucriotettix oculatus; assembly: GCA_034510155.1. Taxonomy (NCBI): domain Eukaryota; kingdom Metazoa; phylum Arthropoda; class Insecta; order Orthoptera; family Tetrigidae; genus Eucriotettix; species Eucriotettix oculatus. The sequence goes on from CM067377.1 coordinate 99,106,712, forward strand.
GCTACGATACACTACAGCCACAACCAGAAATATCAATCTGAATGAATTCAAGTCAACGTAAACTGTTTTTTCTTTTGCAGTCCATCTCAAAACGAATGTTCATCAAGACTGTCCGCGAATGTGTCATACAAATATGTTAAGCACAGATTTCGTAAAAATAAAAAAGTTAACCTTAATAAATATAGTAGCAGTAAGTCGAAGGTGTGTGGTCGACATACTTGTATTGGCACAGTGTACCCTAGTGATATGACACGATAAAACCTCAAGGTCGAACGTGGCACGAAACTAACGAGGCAATTTTAGTCTGCCAGACGTCCTGTTATTTGGTTGCCCGACTTACGCCCTTTTCCTATATTTTGTTTGAAACATTCATGTGTGTTGTGGTATTCAGTCCTAAGACTGGTCTGTTGCAACCCTCCATGCTAGCCTATATTCCATTTCCGCATAACTACCACATTCCACATCCTCAATAATCTACTTAGAGCATTACATCCTTGGCCTCCCTCTTCTGTTCTTACCCCACATACGTCCCTCTAAGGCTAATTTTACAAGACCCTCATGAGATAAAACGCGACCTATTAATTTATACTTTCTCTTAGTCAACGTCCTACATATAATTCTACATATATTCTGCTTACAATTTCGTCCTTAGTTATTATATCCTCCCATCTGTTTTCCAGAATTCTCCTATAGCACCACATTTCAATGGCTTCTATTCTTTTCCTTCTACCGTCCACGGTTCGCACCCTTGTAACGCCACACTCCATACGAACATTTTTAGCAATTATTTCCTGATATTCACACTTACATTTCCCGTAAGTAAATTCCTATTTTGCGAAAGCCTTCCTTGCCTGTGCTATTCTACTATACTTCTACTATCCCTAGTTATCAACTTGCAGAATTCCTTAACCTCCTTCAAAATAACTCTACGTTATTCCACTGTTTCCTATATTACACTCCATTACGTTGGGTTTTCCTCCATTAATCCTCATGAACTATTCCTCCAGGACCACGTTCATGCCATTTATTATGGTTTTCAAGTCCTCTTCTGACTACCGCAATGCCACAATACCAACAGAAAACCTTAGGGTTTTTATATCTTCTCCTTACAGTATGATTCCTTTTCCATATTCCGTTTTAACTCTCTTCATCGCCTGTTCTACTCATAAGTTAAACAGAATCGGCGACAGGCTGCATCCTTGTCTTACTCCTTTCTTGATTTCTGCTTTCTTTTCTTGATTTTCAATTCTAATTACTGCTGACTGCCTTCTGTAGATGTTATATATAAGCCTTCTTTCTTGATATTTTATTCATGTCCTCATCAAAATCCTTAACACTGTGTTCCAGTTCACTATATGCGTAATATTTTGCTTGCATGAAATACTAAGTTAATCGTCCAGTGCTGTTCGTATCTATCAGCCCCAGTCTTTTCCGGTATGGGTATAATTATGTTTTTACTAAAATCTTCTGATTCTCTTCCTGTTTCATAATCTCGCAAATTATCCTGAAAAGTCACGATATTGCTTCTTTGCCCGATGATCTTATAAACTCCACTGGAATGTTATTCCTGGCGCTTTAGAATTGCTCAGGCCTGTCAGCGCCCTATCAAACTCCGACCTTAAAATTTTGTTCCCCAACTCTTCATCATCCACCTCCTCCTCCTCTTCTTCTATTATTGAGTGATTTAGATTTCCACCGTGATATAACTTTTCTAGATATTCCTTCCATCTTTCTGCATTTTCTTCCTTATCCAGAATTGGCTTCCCCCACCCCCTCCTGCCCTCTTGATGTTCTTGCTGATACTTTTTCCTCTCTCCGAATGTTTATTTGATTTTCCTATCAGCTGATTCTATTTTCCCTTTCACCATGAAATCTTGAACCGCTTTGCATTTTTTCTTGAAACCGAGCCTCTTTGACTGCTTTGCACTTCCTATCTATCTCATTCTTGAAGCATCAATTTACCATTTTCATCTCTCGCGTTTTTAAATTTACGCCTTTCGTCAATAGTTTTTATTATTGTTTTATACAAATTGTCCTATTGGTCTGATCTATTCTTCCTATTTTTTCATCGGTTGCTCTAGTAATTTCTTCCGTCAAGAGTGCCCATTTCTCTTCTATATTTCTTCTTTCTCCATTCTCTGTTAATCGAGTATCGATATCTTCTTTGAAACTCTGAAGCCTCCTGTTGTTTCAGTTTTTCAAATTCCCATCTGTGTTTTAATTCTTTTCTTGAGTTTCTTCGTTTTCAGCCTTAAGCGTCTGCCATGTGTAGTGTCTTCTTTCATGATTCTTTAACCAGGTATTTGTCACTGCAAAATTGTGCTCAATTCAAAATTCTACTTGTCTATTTCATCTTTGATTCCTCATCAAGTCCCTAGTCCCAACTACATAACTTTCTCTCCTCTTTGTTATTACTACCTTCCAATTGCCCAGTATTATCAAATTCTCGTTTCCTTTGACATACTTCATTATTTATTCAATTTATTCACAGATATTCTCAATATCTTCTTTCAAAACTGCACTTGTTGGCATATAATCTTGAATGATTGTTGTTGGCTGCGGTTTTGTTTCTAACGTTAACGCAACTAACCTTTCACTATATTGTTTATAATAACTTATTCGTTACCCCGACCTTTTATTGATACAAGACCTATCCCTGAATTTCCTCTATTCGCTTTTGTGCTAATCACCCTATATTCATCTGGCCAAAAATCTTGCTCTTCCTGCCATCTAATTTCACTAATTCCTACCAGATCCAACTTTAACATTCCCATTTCCCTGTTTATATTTTCTAATATACCAGAAATTTTTAAACTTCTGGCATTCCGCGCTACGATTAGTAGAACATCACTCTTTGTCTTTCCGATGACATCTTCCCGAGTAGTCCCCGCCCGAAGATCCGAATGGGGGACTATTTTACCCGAGAGGCTGCCATAATATTGTTATGCATTGAGAGTTGCATGTACATGGGACCTTAACGACACGGCTGTAGCTTTCAGCCGTGCAACAGTAACACAAGCATTAAATCTATTCCAGTCATGCTTGAGTTGAGCCATTCCTGGATCACTATCATCGTGCCTTATGTCGGTTAACTTTCATATTTATTAATAATTTAGGTTCGCGCATTTGGCGTGCCAGCAATAGGGTATGTGAGGTCTTAGACCACTAGAAAATGATAAATTATTACAATTTCCCTTATACGGAGTTTCTAAGTGAATTATCAATTGTACTGTTGTTTGCGAAAGTGACGTGACGTAACTTTTTTTTAACTTGGGATGATCGTAGGCGCTCGAAGCGTCGGAAGCAGTATCAGCAAACAGCTGCACTTGTGAAGTGTTGGAGAGCATCAGTTATTAATGTTTACAGAGAGTGGACTACAAAGTCAAAAGCTGTCTCTCTACGTCAGGCTTATGGTCAATACTACTCAATGCTCGAGCTGAAAGGAGACTTGCCTGAGTTGTCCAGTGCAATAGCGGAGAATCTTAATCAAGGGCTAACTGGTAACGTCTCTGAGCAAACTGTTCACTTCACAGTATATCGCATGGGCTATGGAAGCCGACGACCTGTTTGAAAACCTCTACTGTCTGCCTTGGACAAGAACAGACGTCTTCAGTTCGTAAAAGAGTACGAGGGAAAAGATCATGTGGTCTGATGAATCGTGCTTTTCAAATGCACCTTGCATATGGAGAAAACAACACGAAAGCATGGACCCCAACTGCATTTCGTCAACACTTCTAGCGGTAATATTATGGTTTGGGAGCTGATTTCTTAGAATGGTATACGTCCTTTGGTTCCTGTATTGAAGTATTATCTGTTATTTTAATGGTTAACTCTTCCAGTGATGGATACTTACAGCAGGACGGTGCTCTTTGTCATCAAGCTGGCATTGTCCTCAGATGGTTCGAAGAGCATGACGGAGACATTGCGTTGCTTCGTTGGCCTGCACAATCGTAAGATATTAATCCAATTAATAATTTGTGGGATGAGATCGGACGGGCCATCAGGCAGCTGGATCCAGTAGCACCAAATCCATAGGAATTTGAAAGTGTAGTTCATCAGATATTGTCTCAAATTCCTCCTATCACCTGCTAACACCTCATAGAATCCATGCCCAGAAGAATTCAAGCAGTATTCAGACAAAAAGGTGACCCAACATTGTTTTGCCGGAGTGTTAATAATAATCTGTATAGTTTACAGCTGAGCCTCTGTGGATATCAAAATATCAAGGCGCTATTGTGCCTAATTTTAACTCTCCAATTCCATGTTTATTGCTATTTCGGGACACTGTGATTATTATGAAGAAAAGTATTACTTAAATTGTTATTAAACTATAAAGAATTTGTTACGGTAAAATTGATTGAATCATTTAGACCTTCCTTAAAAAGATTGTAGTAATCTATTGAAATGCTTTGTAGGGCGTTGTTGGTAGAAGAAACAATTTGGAAAGATAACTTATCTTTGTGGTTCTTATTTACATAAAATGATGCACTTTGTACTTAAATCTCCCAACCAGCTCTGTAGTTAAATAACTGTAATCCAAGTGAGTTCATTCTCCTTGAACGCCTCCCCCTCCCTTTCATTAATAGACCAATGTGACTACACCCGCATACATCAGTCAAAATTTACTGATAGAAGATCCTGGAAACCATTCCCAGGATATAAGCCATGAAATATTACTCCATATTATTATTATTAATGTCAGCCAAACAGGAATGGGATCGTCCTCTCCTATCCAACACTCCAAGACAATTTTTATAAACCCTAAGACCTTCAATACATCAAACGTTAACATCTCCAAGACTGCTGCTCGAAAATAAATTTTCTAACAAACTCCTTTTAAATACCTAAATGCAGACTGTCTATCAATTAGAGTCTTCCAAAATTCCTAGCTACTTGCAATTATTTAAATACCGACGCTCTCCCTTACTGACGTCTATTTCTTAAACTTTGCTATCGCTGACTGACTGGAAAACCTCATAATTTTATCCCTATTTCGCCCTCACGCTCTTCAGATCAAGGCATATTACATAACACACCCTTAGAAGAATAATCCCATACATTAATGAAGACACTTTCACATGTAAGAAAATAATTCATTTTTCTAAATTGAATTATAACAATTGTGTTCAGGCCTGTAATAATGCTGAAAATCATTGGGAAATGGGATTCTCAGGTGGAACAAAGGATTTTGATTATCTTTGTAAACATACTTGGTCTAAAATGAATGGTACTTTGTTGTGAAGAGTTGACGAGGACGGAAGGCTCTGAGATAGTAGAGCGTCTTTATAGTATTTAAGAAGTTGTGAAGAATAAACGTGTCCTAGATTGCTGCTCAGAGAGTAGAACTCTGAGAAAATCTGCAGACAATAAAATATGCAATAATATCACGTCGTCACATCCTGGTATAGATGCCCTCAGTCAAATCATCTGGTGACACTACCTGGTGTCCACGGGATAAACGTCATACGCCTGGTATAGATGCCCTCAGTCAAATCATCTGGTGACACTACCTGGTGTCCACGGGATAAACGTCATACGCCCTACTTGTAACGAGAGGCCACTGTTTGTGCCTGCAATAAGACACCAAGGCATATGCAATCACTTCAGTTTGTTTAAGGTTGCAGACTACATGTGGGTGATCCACCCAGAGCCCAGAGCCACTGGTCAGCTGGTTATCTTCTCTATGTTAATATGTATTTGACAATTTATTCTAAAAAAATTCAAATATATCAATTCTATTCGTCATTACAAGTAAAGTGACACATAACACTATAAATTGCTGAATTGGAGATCAATATATCAGCTATACTTGTCTTCCAAAATCATATATATTGTAGTGGAATCCGCGTTCCTCCGTATTCGAGGATTTCTCATTCCTTTAGGGCGCCAGGTATTTTTCATAAAAAACACCAAAAATGGATTTTAGTAATTTTAACTCCAATCCGAGCATGAGAAAAAATTATATCTACATGGCGTGGTCAATCTCTCGTCGTCCCGCCGACACAACCTGCTCCTTCCACTACCCCATGACGACTCCCAAAGTCTCGCCAGACTACATTGTTGGCCCAAGTTGCGTCAGTTCCTCAACAATTGCAACTCGCAAGCTGGCCTGCATTGTTAAGTGTAACTTTTCATGTTACAATATATATATATATATATATATATATATATATATATAGAGAGAGAGAGAGAGAGAGAGAGAGAGAGAGGTAACTAGGTATAGGACTGAGAGACTATTACAATCTGTTGAGTGGTCGTGAATTTGATTGATCCAGGGCGGAATGCTATTGATCGTGGCAGCGGAGAATAAAATTTAATGAATAAGGAATCAGTATTGAGCGGCACGAGATCTAAGGACAAGTGGCAAGTTCCAGGCAAAGCAGAAAACGGTAATTACTATGTAACCTTTTCTACCGATTTACTGGTACTGCCGTTACGAGTAGAGTTTTGTTTTTAAATCCACTTCTATGAGAAGGCCCTTAAATACGACCCCAGAATAGACCTCATATTTCTAAATGTTAGTAATTAATTTTATGTTTTGTAAATATTGTTTATTGTCAATCCTCACAAAAGGCCGGCTATATAAAAAAATTTGGTTAATAAATTATATCATATCAATTAATAAATGGAAAGAGAAATCATTTCCATTTATATTATTCATTATCTAAACCAAGGAATCCCCACATATTCATTTCCGTACTATATCAGTCCATGATAAAACAGAAAGTACAAACTTCTTCATCGACTTTCACGAGGGAAATGATTAACTCATTCCAATATGTTGCAATTTTTCAGCAATTCGTAACCACAATTCAAGCTCTAGAGGATGCACTGAACAATTCATGGTTTATGTACGATAGGGCGTGATAAGACTGTTCTACTGCAGCGTTGAGTTGCTTGAGGAACACTTCAGTGGATTATACCAGAGTGACAGATATTGGTATAGACTGGCCTTCATATTCCCCGGATCTTAATTCGCGTGAGTTCTCCTTGTGGGGCTACTTGAAAGACAACGTTTACTCCAAGAATCCTCAAAAGTTGTAACAGCTTGAACAATTCATTATTTGCGAGGCATCCGTTTCAACGTTGCAACGAGTGATTTCGAACTTTATCTTTCGCTTTAGTCATTTTACTGACATGAATGGTGACCACATGGAAATCATTGTAATCTGATTTGAGCTCTGTTCACGAAGCATACTTTCAAACACTATTTAAAAGGCACTGCTATGTGGTTGTAGTGCCCTCTGATGTTCAATATTAAAACTAATCTGCAAACCCGTGTATATTAAATTCCACTTGTCTGGTCAACGAACTTCTTTCACCTGTGTGGTCCTCGCTGTTTCGTAGTTACGTCATTTCAAAGTTGGGGAGTCATTTCTGAAATACCGCAACGGAAGTACAGTTTGTGAGATTCTACATGGTGTGTTCACATGCGCAGTAGGGAAAGGAGAAGGGGAGTATTGTCGTTTGAAGAGGTACTAACCCTCCAAGTGGCCTGGCAAAACGTTACTATCTCTGTTAAGAACATTAATTGCCTTCATACGAACGGGATATGGAGACGCGACGACATATTTTTAACACTCACTATACTTATTATCTTTTACATTTTAAGGATGCGTTTCTTGACGTACAATATTCCTGAACTGACAATGTATTTCCTAACGCCAATTTGTCTCAATAAAAACCGAAGTAAAAGTGAGATGATGTCTATCCCCACAACAATATGGCGTTGTCCTCTGCGCATCGTCTTGACACACGACTAGCTTATTCTCCTGAACTGTAGTTAGGGAGTGGAATATTTCATGTAATATCAAAGACTTCTTCTTCCAGGTAACAAACACAGTAGCCGATCAATGGAAGAAATTTGTGGACCACATTGAAAAACTATTGGATAATGACTTGAAGTTGGAAGGACTGGGTCAACACTGAGTGCGCAACTTATTGTAAACTACTATTTGTAGTAAACCACATGTAGTGGATATTAGTTATTAAGTAGGTATTAAAATAGATTATTTTTTTAGTATCCGGCTGACGGCTTGGAATACACGTTGTTTGTTCGATGTGCTAGGGGATGAGAAAAATAACGTGAGAACATCGATCTGAAGAATTTTACGGAGTAGTTGTGAGATTTTCCAGGACAAAGAGGTGTGAACTCTTGCATATACCTGACTGCACGTGCCCCCGGAGAAATTTTTTCTCCCCGCCAAGAATCAAAATGGCGAGGATTGCCCAAATACGCGGGAAATTGGGGGCGTTTACTTCCCAAATTCCAAAATATGATTGGTGGTGAAGACGTGAGAAAATGACGTATGACGAAAATGTGGGGAAAGAAGACAGTTGGTGTGAAGAACGAGAGAACAGTCGAGAGAAGTTTTTCACAGTAGTCCAGAGTCAGTACTTTGCCGTCAGGAGAAGCAAGGTGGAAACCAGCCATCCAACTCAACTACATGGCATGGAAGCAGTAAATGGGACAATCAGTTGCCTGAGAGATCGGAGGCTATCAGCGGCGACACTTTATCGGGTGTCCTGGCTTCATCGCCTTCCTCCACCGCATAAGATCAACCGAGACGAAGCCTGATAGATCAGAGGCCATCAGCGAGACACTGCACCGGGGGTCCTGGCTTCGCCTTCCTCCACCACAAACGAACATCCCAGCCGGAACAGTCAACAGCCATAGTAAAAGCCCAATCAGATCAATTACAAAATGTTCTCACATTGTCGCGGTAATTTCGTTTCTTTTTTATATAATTTCTAAATTCTGGGGACATAAATTATTTCTTTTCTTTGTATAATTGGGGTTAATAACGGCGCGGTTTGTTTTCTCTATTTTTGACATGTAACTGGTGGAATTTTCCTAACCTCTACGGTCAACCTGTAAGTCATGCGGCTGGTCGGAGCAAGTTTAAAATGATAGTAAAAATTTGCAAATAGATCATATTAGTATTATATTTAGTAACAAAACGATTAGCAATAAATTAAAAATATTATAAATTGCTGACTGAATAAATTGGATAATATATTGTAATAACCTCTTCTTGGGATAGGTTTAAAATTATTTAAAGTACAAATTTTAAACGGTTTGACAATTTGATATTTTTAAATTTTATCTTTACAATGTTTTCATAAAACAATATCTCTCGAGAAATGAAGTACGAAGTTACTGTAAATAGAAAAAAAATCATTTAAATTTATATAATCAGCAAAATGAGCAAGTTGCACAGCTTTGTTGAACTTAACCAAAATTACTGGGTCTACAAACATTCAACCTCACGAATGTTTCCGCGTCTCTCCCTCTTTAGGTACGCCTTGCAGCTGCTTTACATCGAGGAATGAAGTTTGATCCAGGTCCAACTCCTCTCACATCTCCGTTTCGTCTCCTTTTTCAGGTCCAACTCCTCTCTCACATCATCTTCCCTTCTGTCTTTTTCTGTATCGTCTCATCTCCTTTTTAACTTCTCGCCCCGGATGTTCCCCGCACCGGTTTTTCCCACAAAATCCCGGAGGTTACCCTCGGGATTTCACACACGCCCGCGGGAGTTTCCCGCGGGATATTCCCTGCGGGGATTTTTTTCACACGCCCCGCGGGATTTTCCCTGGGGGGCTTCACCCACTTTTATGCAATTTTAATCTTAATTTTTGTTGGCCTCTGTTGTCGCCGCACAAAACTTTCTTCATTGTAGGCCCAACTGCACTTCACACTGACAACAATTACCGAGAATTGCTGCCGAATCCCCTTCACATTACAACATTAAATTAATTATCCATATACTATTTGCACTTTAAAACTCAACTATGTAACTAAAATCAGCACGCACCTGCGTTTTTGCATTACAAAATAAATTTTATGAAATAAATGAACCAAATTTCAATATTATCTAAATGTCAACCCTAAACCAAAATATAATTGTGGTGTATTCGGTGAATGTTTAATTGTAAAAACAGACAACTATTGACCCCCTAGCGCATATTTCAGGCGAAAGAAACCGGGAAAGTTAGAAATACAGCGGCAGTGATGAAAATGGCTTGTCTGTCAATATATTCTGTTACTTTACTTTCATTCTGAGTATAGAATATATATTACACAAATTTAACGTCATAACTTTTTGATATATTACTTGCAAGAACTAAATTCTAAAATATATTTCTTCCCAGTAATAGAGTCTTCAATTTCAGTCAATACAATATTATTGAGAAATAATATTAAAGAAAATTTCATCGTTGATATTAGGACAAGTCTGAAATGAGTGCTATGTTCCACTCCAGAAAACCTTTTCCAGGTGTGGTGAAACAACGTATAGGCTTAAGCCCCCCAAAAAATTAAAAAAGATTTATTTACTTAAAATACAAGCAATCCCTAAGATTAGAAGCATAATAAAATCATAGTACTGCGCGACATAGACTCATTGTAAGAAATTTATAGAGAGGGTTGCTTAAAGAATCTGGCCTTTTTATGAGGACTCGTAAAGCCCATGCAAGGAGGGGGATGATCAATCGATTTATTTACTTACTGCTTTCTACAGAAGATACTTCTATCTTATAAAATGCATAGTGAAATGCGGGTATTTAAGATTTGTTGCGGAGGATGTAAATCGTACAGTTAATAACAATGTGATTATTTGGTGATATTTGTAAATGTCAGTAAAACTCGTTATTTCAAAATCGCTTTGTGTAATTCATCAAAATACTGACACTGGACGGATGTGATCGGCTTTCATCCACATTCTTTCAATTTTTCACATAATAATTATACAAAATAACACAAATTTGAATGTGCATTACAATTATTACATCGTATTACAGTTTTAGCGTTGATTTTGACAGCTGGTTACAAGGCACTGTGTGTAAGTATACGGCTTGTATAGACGGGCGCATACACTCACCAAGTTTACAAATTGTGCAATTGCAAAATGATTCGACAAAAGTGAGGTATGCCGTGCCATATCCGTGCCAAAGGTGTACGACCTCTTCTTCATCGAGCGGACGTTGACAGAAGGTTCGGTGTATTTGGAAATGTTACCACAACTGACTAATGACTTCTCGACTTGGTCTTTTCATCAGAACGGAGTTCCACCTCATTGGAACACATCTGTCCGTGACATTCTCAACAGAGAACTATGAACTACCACTGCGGTGGATAAGTCTCGCTGGTATGAGTGCTGGTCCTCTGTTGCCATATCGCACGCCATGTGATTCTTCTTTGTCTGTATACCCCCAATGTAAACAACTGCTGCTGTGACGGACGACGGACTTTGACAGTAACGTGCTAGCGAACGTATGGATGGAACTGGATTATCATTTGGAAGTGTGCCATGTTTCCGTTGAAGTTCTTCACTGCATCAATGATGTGTATAGTTTCATGTTTCACCCGTCTTTGGACGTGCACGTCGTATACTTGTAAATAAAGTGTTTTGAAAACCGATTAATCTTTTATGATTTATAGATCGAAGTTTTAATTAAAGTATAATAAGTTTAACATAACATGGGCTTTGATCAGGCCGATATTGGGTCTTTCATTAAGTTATGGATTGTTCAGTATCATTTTTCTTGTACATACTACATATTTTAAAATAAAATAAATCGTAGTTTGATCTACAGCATTCTAATAGGTAAGAAATGAGATGTTCATAGGGCATAATCCTCTAGGCTACACAAACTCTACGACCTGTTACCCGGGTAGGTCAGCTAGTTGATAATACTATACAATATAATTTGTTTTCCTCATTTACAGCAAGACAGTGTTTATATATCATAGAAAGGAATACGGTAAAATATGAAGAATAACGACTTAGGAATATACATTTCTACAAAATACCAATTAAAGTGTACCAAAGACGTCAGCTCAAGGTGACGTAGTTAGTTCGTTTAAAATAATGTCTAATGACAGTTTGTTGGTGTGAAGGATGTGACCTTGAATTAAATAATCAAAGCGCATATAAATAATGGGTGGGTCGAGCAACGTTGCCGAAGACGAGTACCGCGAAGATTATTGAAGAAGTACCATAATTCTTTTCTATGGGCCAACCAAACCTCTCTCCACACGATCACACCTGGAAACTTTTTGTTTAAAACGGACTACAGGGACATGTAGCGCATTTGAAAATTACAATGGTTTTTGAGGATGATCTCGAAAACCGTTGAAAGTCTCAGCATAGGGCAATACCAATCCTGATGTGAGAATTATGGGAGCAGAGAGTAATGAGTTGTTGTCTCATGAATTGAGTGCGTATTCGGGGGTAACTTCATATCTGCATGGAAAATGTTTAATTCAATTAACTATCAATTTTACAAGTAGGCGGCGAGGGTAAAAACATGCAGTATTCTTGTTTTTTTGGGTAACAGGCTACATGAGGGTGATCCTGAAGCAAGCAACTCCCCTTTAATAGCTTAGGAAGGGACTTGAAAAGGCTATAGTGTAAGGATCCTACCCGGTGTTTCACCTAAAGGTGATGCAGGGAAAAACCCTAGAAAACCTGCATTGGGTAGGCCGGGCTAGTGGGTACTACTCCTGCGCCCTTCTGATGACGGGAGACTGGATTGCTGTGGGAACGCAACAAACCCGCCTCCGTGCCTTGATCAGTATTGAGAGGCAGTTAGACGACTGGTCCAATGGGATCAGCGAACAACTCTTACCGTATGCCGAAGGTCTTCGACCCCCCTACATACACCTCTCAAACTGCCCAAGGTCGTCTCATCCTGCAGGAGTCTTAAATTAGTTACCTTGGCCATGGACCAGGGGGGGAGGGAAAGAGGAAAACCAGGAAGGAGGAAGTCAGCCTCCACCAGGATCTCACTTATTTCCCTTCAAGATATTCACCTGACTCCCTCCCAGTATTCTTGGTAACGCTCAGTTCTCTTAATAGGTTAATCATACTAAACTGATTTCGATTTCTAAGGTTCTACAAATTATATTCGCTTTTGCAATTTGACAAATGAAACAAGATCACAAATGCAGATGATAGGATGATTTTTAATACTCACTGACTAAAAATATAATTTACTCTCTAGGGAAATGCACATACTTCCACTTTATCTCTGTTCAGTTTCAAATTGTATTTTTTCTTGAGCCTAGGAGTTGTTTGTCTACTCATTCCTCTTGCTTTTCGCCGTCGCGCTGATTGGCTCAGGACATTCTCAGGGATAGGCCTAGAGTGATGTCCTTGATTTCTTTTCCTGAGGCTCATCCTTGACCCCACTTGTAGCCTTTAGTTGTGAAATTTTCCTCCACGGAACTTCCTAGTTTGCTAAGCCTGGAAACCCAACTGAATTCCAATGCCACTTATATTTCCGGCACCTGCATGTAGCTAGCAAATGTTTCCTCAAAGTATGGTTTGTAATCATGTCGCGCTTGATAGCTGCCAAATTAAATTATCTTTATCAAGTTTTCTTTTCTGTTTATTCTTACGGACAAGCTGCTTTCCCCTACCTATCACACTTGCATGGAATTTCATGTCTTATTCTGAGCATTTTTCTTGTCTGTCTTTTGCCGAACTTATGTATAGCCCATTTTTCAGCACTTTGTAATATTGTAATTATATCAGGTTTTCAACGTGCTCACTACGCCATAAACAAAATGAAAAAAACCTTTCATCATTGTTTCTTCTGAAAACCGCTTCGTGCTTCAGGATCCTTGAGTTTTAAACCAAAAATATCCTCGTTCCAGGTAAATACGGGTACGTTTTGTATTCAATGCTGTCCGAAATATCATCTTTAAAAATATTTTCATTGGGCCAGTCTTTATCCATAGGTTACAAGAATATTATTTTAAGAGCTGATAAGTTGGAATGTTAATTATTTGCTGTTCCTTATATTTGTAGTAAATTATGAAGGTGTAATTGTTGAGGTTTACAGAGATAATCCGAGAACAGTAGTAAAGTGCCAAAGTAGTTAAGTTCGAAAATGACATAATAAACTAATTAAATAAAGACGACAAACGAAATATGCAAAAACTAATTTATGTTTCCTTCACGACGAAGCATTGAGTAGTTAAACTTGTTCATTACCTCGTAAATAAAAAAAAAGTTTTATGTGTTTTATGGACGATATCAAGGTAGATCTCCTCTTCAGCCTGGAAGTGCTAATTCTCTTCTCCAGGGAACCTTTTGATCTCTAAAGTCTCTTCAATTTTGTTTCCATACTTACTTCCAAACCATAAATTTAACAGTGAACGGTTGTTCAGAGCTCGCCCGTGTCTCTACTAACTCCAAAAATACGGTTTCTGTGTTGGCCAAACCTTTCTAATTTTGCTTAACCGGTGTGCATGCTTAATTGCCACTCCACATTTTGTGCCGCGACTGTTTTCAAACATTGTCTTTTTTTGAGACTTTTCACACTGCTTCCAAAATCTTACCTCTGTTTCGACATTTCCGTTTTATATATTATCTTCTGCTTTAAAACTTCTTTGGAACGAATGTACAAAACTCTGAAAGAGACTCACTTACTTCATGATTATCATTATTTAATCATTAGTGAAATTGTCTTTGCACTTTAGGTAAGCTACCTCAGTTTGCCCACGACGGTTTTTGTCTGCTTTAGACGCAAACACGCCGTTTCCCGAACTTTCTGCGGAGGTAGTACGGACACTGGCGGATAGATGGCAGCACGTGTCGGCGGCGGTTCACGAGTCAATTTCACCAGACCAGAGCCAACCGCCAACGGAAAAGGACGCGCGCGCTGAAGGTACGTTTGACCTTTCCCTCAATCTCGTTCGAAGTTCGACTATATACTTTAGTAGCATAATTCGATCTGAAAACCGTGTGTCTGACAGATTCATGCTTAATTTAAAGTTTGATCTTAAATTTATTAGAATTCCTAGTCGATAACCGATGTTAAGAGAATAACCTTGTATTTTCATGAGTACTTTTTGAATCAAAATATATATCTTACTTTTCGTTAGTTATGAGTTGGATGTGTTTATATCGCGCGTGACAAATTGGTCTAAATAGTATTCGCTCATGGCCGTTTCCGTTCCTTGACAACCGTTCATGGAAAACCCTTGCCTTTCACCAAGATCTTCATGTTTCCTGGGCGGTTGTTATTCGGAACATGATTATAACAGTGTTTTATATGAATAAATTTAAATACTTGTTTTCAAGTGCGTTTAAGGTTTTCATTCTTTCTCTCTTGGTCATTGATTCCTCTTGCCAGTCAGTCACATGGGCCATTGGGCTTATTTTTGAGTTAGTAATTCCAATATTATTTAAATTATTGTATTAACTGGTTAATAACCATGTTTTATTAAATGAAATTATTAATTTGGTAATAACGGTTGGCAATATCTTTGTCGATCTTGATAGTCATTTACATGCCCAGTAATTTTTTTGTAATCAACATTTCAATAGTTATGAAAATGCGATTTCCATTTCACGTTGTAATGTCTGCCAGTGAAATTATTTTTGGAATTGTATGTCAGAACATAAACCTCTTGCTAATTCGTGAACCCTAGTAATGTTGGGTTGGGACAGGAGTTTGCACAGTTGATAGCTATTTATGGTTAATATTGTGCGAATACAGAGCTATTCATTATTGTCATTTTTTCGTTGGATCACCTGAGTTGCAACCGATTTGTCCTTCAGCTGTTCCTGCCAACCAATCAAATTCTTACGGCCTTGTCAGGTGTTATTGTCCACTCAGCAGAAGTAAGGGTTTCTTGAAGGGGAATTCAGTCGATGTGCAACGTTTGTCTACATCTCTGTTCTCATTCGCCGAACACCAGATCGGTTCCCAGTTGAAAAAGGTTGTACTACTTGTTTTTACCTCGCATGGTCAAATCGCCCATTAATAATTCCATTTTATGTCAATCTTTCTTAGCGTTTTAGAATAAAAGTAAATTACTTCGATTCTCACAAAAAAAAATTATTGTTCAATCGACTGATTGTTGGACCCGCCTACAGTTAGGTACTTCGCTTTTGGTTATGGAATGTGGAAAGTTAACATTCACGTTAAATGCCACGTTGTACCTTGTCGTCAGCGGTCAATCATCCACGTATTAGTTAATCAGTAACAATAACTGACGTGACGTGCGACTGGTTTTAACGATTTTGATTATAATTGCTGGCTTGGCCTTCTCTTCAAAACGTTTATTGGTACAAATTTAATTTTTTAAAATATGCATAAATAACGGGCAATAATAGCCGTTTGAGTTGGTTTATGGTGCCATCGCTGCCACATCGGCATGAATATGTTTCTGAGTCAGAAAATTTGTTTTAAATAGATTCATTGTTTGCTAATTTAGATTTATTTGGATACAAAACATGCCTTTACTCATTGCTCTCACAATCAAGATACACATTACGGTTGAAAGTCAATATATTTTCTTTTTACTTAATCAACATTTCCATTAGCTATTGTACGAATCTTTCATTGTTATTTATGCCAACCATTTTAGTGGAAACTCATTGTTATTATGGTTTGATTATTCTACTTTTGAAATGTTTTTCTAATGACGTGAAATCGGTATTTTATCAAGTTTATCTAAACCTTTTCTTTACTACCTTTTTCCTCCAATTCTATTCTTTTGAAGAAATTTCTGAATATGTTAAGTCAAATACAATAGGATTTGGTACTGTTTACATTCGTAGATTAAATGTTTCATTTTCAGTGCACCATATAATCCTTGAGAACATTAGTTAACATTTAGTGACGAAACATTTTAATTCATGACACTTTATGAATGCTTCATAATTGTGCTCATCAATATAACAACTTTGCTAATTATACATGTAAAACGTATGTGTTGCAACATTGTAATTTTTAAGATTTTCAGTTAATAAATTTAAATGAAAACTTGGAAAGATAGGTGATTTTTTTACAAGTATCTAAATTTTGCTGGAGTTTATTCAAGTTACTTACTAGAAGTAATATATATATCTCTCATTTACAGCTTCCCTTCTGAAAAATTATGCGTCCCAGAGACATACCACTAATAGAACGAAGTGGCCTTCCGCCTCACCTGACCACAAAGTGCTCACTAACAACTCGTTTGGATCCAGTGAATCAAAGTTACAAACAACTAACAGACTTGTGTAACTTAAAGAAAATTGTCATACCATTGATTGATGTGGAAACAGACTCTGTTATACAGTTCACATGCCGTATACAAAATGCAGGCCCAGTTAAAAACAAAGAAAACATTTCCTCTAATGCTCGAATATCTGGAAACCACACCATACTTAGGAATGTTTCACCATATCAGAGGACTATAAAGAACCATAATAGGCTTTTCCCAAGAATTAAAATCAAATCCCACAATACTGGCACCTCACACATTACAAGTACAAGTACTGGAAAACCCTATATGTGTAATATTGAGACACAGTCAATGAACAATGATTTTGTTGAGAAGGTAGAAAAATGTGATGAATCGATCAAGAATAATATTACTGCTGAACCTAAAATTGTGCTTGAAAGATTATCAGATGATGTTGTAAAACAGTATGAAACAAATTGTCCAAAACGAGGTGAACCTGTAGTAGTTCTTCACCGATTGTCATTGGATGTCTTGAAGAGGTACAATGTTGACACATCTAAGTGGAACCGTCGGTTCAAGAGCAGGAAAGTTAAAATCTTGCAGAAGAATAAATTATACTTCCAGCATCTTAATTACCAACCAGTTTTGTTAGCATGTGAAGCAAGAAGTCATAAGGACCAAACAAATCGGAATTCATTATTAAGGGCACAGAAACCATTATCAAGTAAGAACACCATACTGAGGAAACAATTGTGCCGAAACTTTGGTGTTGATAATAAGAAAAAGGTAATTTATTCATTCCGTCATAAAATATTTACCAAAAACTAAACAAAACTTTTGTGCAAATTTATTTTGATTGAAAGCAATATTAACATGGTTTATATCATATTTATTGTAAAAACAAATGATCTTTTCTGTATGTGAACCAACTATTTTGTTATTTACAATAATGTTATCTACACATGACATTTATTTACTCAGAATATATGGAACCATCATAATTAAATTGTAGTTAAGTTACAATTCATAAACAAGAAATATGTAATTGTTCTATATTGGATACCTGATTTCCTATTAGGTCAACAAATCTGCATTGCTAAAGTGGCAAGAGCAGCAGCTTTTGAGATTTAAGAAGTGGGAAATGAAGAACTATGGTTGGACTGTACACTATATTATAGAAGAGAAAAGAAAAAATATTGCTGCCAAAGATAGTTCACAATCAGAAATAGAAAATAACCTATGCAGCTCAATACCAAATGACAGTAAGTTTTTTTATCGTTTAGCACCGTAATTATTAGCTCATTCAAGCATAACAAAATTTTCAATTTATATAATATACACTGGATTTAGTAAATACACATTTTATATATTAGTTTTGTTTACATTCAATTATATTTGAACCGGCCTTTTTAAGTTAAAACTGTAAGTAATTTCTATTTTAATTAGCTGATCTAATTTTATTTTAGATTTTCCTCAATTCCTGGAAGCACTAGGCCTGTCAGAGAAGAGGTGATGTGTTAAAAGTGTCACAATAAGTGAAATAATGTTCATAGCATCAACAGTTGTTCATAATTCCAGTTAAAATGACAATTCTTTATACCATTTATTGTGATAATTTTACTGAATATAAGAAAACGGAATAGTTTCCTGAGCAGTTGTGAATCTTAATTTATTCTTAATTAATTTGACTGAAACAACTTTAATTGATGAAGTGTATGAATAATTATAGTGGGAATATTTAATCTTCGATAGTTTGTCTAAATTATCAATCAACATACATATTTGAGTGTTAAGTGATGGATAATGTAAACAAGTTTTAGTGACTTATTATCTCTCCGAAATATGTTTCAATGCCATATAAAATTCAATTGTTAACTGTGATAATTAATATTTGTGACTATTCATGAATATATATAAAACTGTAATAAAGATTTTTATAAAATATTACATTTATTTGCAGTAATTGTTCATATTTTTGTATCCTCATAAGTTCCTAATTGTGTTCTGAAATAACATGAAAAAAATACTAGCAGTCAAGAAATTTATACGTGACAAGAGTTTCTTTAATCATACTGCACGGTTCATTCATTGCTGGCAGAAAAATGTATAATATAATATGAGCAAGGTAGCTATGGAATTCAAGAAATAAAATGACTTGTAAAATGGTAAGATGTGGACTTGGAATTCATGTATCTGATTTTTAAGAGAGACAAAAAATTTGATCAAACTTCTTTTTTTTCAGACAGCATTTCTGACAGATGTGCAGCTGTGAGAGAGATATATAATGAAGTAATTTATTATCTGGTGGCTGATGGTAACCAATCAAAAATTTGTGTTAAAGTAGTAATTTGTAAAGATCTCATGTACACCAAAACATTAATAAAGAGTTTTCTTTGACTTTTTTTGGAGTTTCACTTACCCAAAACTTTAAAACTTACATATACAATACTTATTGCTATTTATACAAAAACACAATAATTCACAAAAATATGTAAACAATTATTCTGGGATACAAAGTAAGCTATTTCTGTATGATTAATACCACTTTTATTCTGCATATTATGTCACTTATTTTTAAGCATTTTCTACCTCGAAGCCATTTCCACATGGCTGTTATTCAGCTGAATCTTGAATATAATCAATAGTTGTATGGAAACATGAGCACTGTTCAAGGATACTTATTTTATGTCCCTCTTCAAACATTTTCATCTGTGCTTTATTTATTCCATTGCAAATATACATTTCTTTATTGGTCTAAAATATTAAATTTGCATTTTCCAAAATCAATGTTCAGAGATACTTTTATATCCTTTTTAAATATCTGCTGCTTGTGTCCTACTTTATTCTATTCCTAAACTATTGTTCCTATTTTTCCAGATTGTGAAAAGTACATTTTCACATTTGTGTAATGGGATATCATTGAAGGCAATTACAAAAGATGTGTTTGTTTTACTCTCTCTCTTCGATGTATTTCAACAAAGTACATATGACACTGAGCAGTATATATATAAATCTATAACATGGGATTGTATTGATTTCATTAAGAAATCCTTCCATTCAATATCAGTACCTTTGTTTATAAAACTGGCCTTTATCTGAACCTCAATCCATTCTGATATTTTAAATTCAGTTTTGTGGCATTTGGCTTCATTTGGAAGTATTACTTCTGTCCTTAAAAATATCAATACATTTTGAGATTCCCATTTGGACCAGGGTTAGGGATTTGATACCACTTTTTATTTGGTAAACCTGTAGCACAGTATTTCAAACCCAAGATATATTATTGAAATATTGAATCCTACAGAATTAAATTGCATAAGTTATTCAAACCAATAAGCTCAACTTTGTAGCAGCACTTTAATATCTGATAAATGCTTGTTTTATATTTGAACTTAAACATATCATTTTATAGCAAGAAACAATTCTTTAACATGACTTTCTCTAGCTAGAATTCTTAGAGTCAATTTTTGGAAATGATTCACTATTTCATAAAATATTATTTCTATGTATTTAAATCTTTGCCACATTAACCTGGTTTTCTATTGCATATAAACTCAATAGAGTTGTCATCATCTAGTAGATATCAACTAGATTTATAGTTTACATGTTCTATTTATATTTGTTTTTATAATAGCTATCGGGAAACTAACATTCTAACGTAAAACAAAAAAATTAAGTCCAGTCACTACTGAATAACGTAAAACTAAGAATATCCTCATTTCCTGCCATAATGTCATTCTGGGACTCAACTGGCGACACAACGGACTACCGGTTTTCCTTTTGTATCTTTTCACTATTTGACGAACCCAAATTTCATATTCCAAAATTAAACCCTAATTTTTTATTTATTTTTTTAATTCGTTCCACCCCTATGGTGCTTTTAAGAGTTTTGTCATATGCTGTTTACTGATTAACATCAACTAAGTGTCACAGTGTTTTGCAGTCTAAGGATATTTAGTAACTAATGATGCGACAAAATTTGTTTACAACCTTTCATAGTGATTTACGTTTTGCAGAAATCTAAAAGGCTTATATAAAATATGCTGATTTAGAATCCCAACCTGCATAAATCACGTGACAAATACTTGAAGGATACAAAGACACGGGGAAACAATGTTACGGCCTCCATACAAGGAATATATTTCCTGCTCTCTATATTTCAATCGCTCAAACGACAGTAAAGAGATATCTTTTGTATATGTCAAAATGCTCTGAAATATTAATGCTGTCAACCGGCCAAGATTCGGGTGTGCCTATCTAAAATGAGCACGAATTTAATAAAAAAAACATCATATGGTTATATGAGAAACACGTGATATCCGTCATTAAAACAGATGCGTGATGGAACATATTGAACTACGAAATCAATTCTCTGAAGAGAGTTGGCTGGAAGAATGCATAATGTTATTAGAGACGTGTATAATATTACAGGGATTAGGCAGTTAACGATGATGATTTAAGTAGTGGAATATATTGATAGAACAGAGGAAATTACATTTCGGGAACTATAATATTTACAAAGATGGAGAGAGACTAGAGATTAACCGAACTCATTCGGAATTTCAATGAAAATTCAACACATTAATTACTCTGCAAATAAAACAATGTTCATATCGTTGAATGCCACAAGCAAAGATCATCGTCCTCAATCATGGACAGATTACATATGAACACTTTCATCGGCTACTACCCTTTAAAAATTTACTGCAATGCCAACACCAAAGAAGTTTTCGTCCATGAAAGGTAATTGTTGCTTACAATGGTTCATACCACAACTGATTCAGTATCGGAAAAGTGGCCAAGATCACGTGCTAATATCAATCATGGATTGGCGAGGTTGATAGATTTGCTCCGGTTGTCTTATAATCGAAGTTAATAGTTGCTACCATTGGCTACAAAATGTTTTGAGTGAAGTGAAGGTGCTGCGGCTAGCGCCAATTTGACATTTGCATGGCCTTAACGTCGATTTAGTTTCGTAAACAGAAAGGTGAATATTGAATAGATGCGCAGTGCTTACCAATTAAAGCATAAAATGACCCGCGTCGTAATCCAATGGTTTTACCAACGTGCATACTAAGTGGAAACGTTTCACAAAGGCAATGAAGACTTCAAAATAACAACTACCACCGTCTCTCTGACAAAAAATTTGAATAGAAAATACACTTGCACGTTGTGTGTATACCTAATAATTGCTAAGCATCCACATCCAAAGATTGTAGTTCTGCTTCGTTTGTTTTCGGAAATTAGTCATTCCCGTATCGATTTGATTTTTCAGCGTCTGAGTCGATGGGTAGTTTTGCACTTGATAAATACCGTTTTCTTTTCCCCCTCTTTTCGTTTATAATGCGGTTATACAATTATTGCCATATAAAAACTATTTTTCTTTAGGTACCAAATGCAGAATTTATCAGTAGGTTCTTTTGTTTCAACAACGGAATGTTTATTGTATTAATTACTTCTGAATAAAATATTTTGAAACAACAAAATTTTGGTCATTACCAACTTAATATTTTATTTTTATAATGCAAAGATTTCAAACAAGTCACACGGCTTAGAGATATTTGTTCCAATATATATATAATATTGATTTGTATGGACTTTGTTTTCGAAATTTCCTTTATCTCGTAAGACTGGCGGTGGTTTTAAAATTAGAAGAAGAACAATCCGAATTAATTAAACCACAAATATTTGAAAACTAGCTGGGTGCCCGATGAAACCCGGGAATACATTTACATTATTCCAGAACAGTATTTTATAAAACAGTATTCTCTTTGTCAACACGTGATTGAATAATAAGCAAGAGCGTTAATTTACCTTTTCACGCCTCCTACTTTATGACGTCATAGCCACCGCGTTGACTCAGTATCTTAAACGAGTCAAGAAATCTACTAATACCTTAAATAAGCACATATATACAGAAACAGTCAATTGTACTTATAAGGAGAAGATACTTGAATGATTTCTTCGGTCTGATTAGCGGCGTGGAATGATTAATTAAAATTGGGTGTGCGGCCCTGGTCTTTATATGACGTACCACAATCATCTGTCCTGTGACTTATCAAATATTTTGCATATTTATTAACTAATTAAAAGTGTTATTAGTTCAATAAAATGATAGTTAAATTTGAGTATTATATTACGCTTAACAGATGTGTTCCCTTTGGTCTGACACAGCATCTAAATCGCGAACTAATGCTTAAATGTAACTATTATTTAATTTATGTTATGATACTTTTTAAATGTTTTTCGGGAAGGTCGTCGGCGCCGCCAACGCACGCACGTAGTGGTTAAATATCCCACTTGGCAGGATATGTGACAGCATAATGTATCCTGTTGTCAGTTCTATTATGTCTTTAGGGTAGGTCCTTTCAATAGTGTAGGAAATCAAGATACAAATAGGCTCTTAGAACTGAAATTGACGTGGGATTTTTTGGCCTGATAAGGTCAAAATATTCAAAATATCGATAAAAACTTTCTCTGGGCAGAGAAATACAGGACACCAAAATTTAATCACAATCGTATGAATGATGTAGGAAATCATAAGGAACAAATATGAAGTCGCAGAGCAGAAGGCTTAAAGCAGATGATGTTTTTAGCCTATAAGAGGGGAAGGAATGTTCCTAAATCTTCAAAAGACCGACCATATCCTTTTATGGAGTGAAAAGCGCTATATAAAAAACATTTCAAGGCAAAAGATTAATGGTTTAGGAACGTTTAAGCCCAAATATTTTAGCAAACCTTATAACTCGAAGTGTGTTTGAGGCATAATTATATGTTGAAGATATTGTGAGTGATTTGGATTTTATTCGATGCACGTGTATCTTAATAAAATTGAATTGGTACTGTAATATATATTAAATGCGCGTGTTGAAAGTTTAAGTAAAGTACATCTGTTTCCTGTCTTTTCTGCGTGTGGGAGGCGACTCGCACAAAGGACTTGCCTTTCCTTTTGTATGCGAGAGGAGCCCATTCAGAAAAGGGATTACCCGTAAAAAATTGGGAAATCTCTGTGAAAAATTCGGGAGATTCAGGGAAAACTGAAGTACTGTGGAGAATTTGGAATGTTACGGAAGGATGCGGAACAAATAAAGTTTTTAGGCCCTGCAAACTGAAAATTTTGCTATTGGCCGCAATTGTCCAACAGCAAGCCAATAGAAGACTTTGGTGGACAACAGCTAATTGGTGGGTTAAAGTTTATGTAGCCGCCCACCGAGCTTTCGTGAGAAGTTGAGGTAGACAAGCGAAGCATATTTTGATCGGAAGAGCAGAGAGAGAAGTTGTTGGGAGACAGGAGGGAGATGAAGTTGGGAGACGGAGAAGCCGGCCAGTGATGATCGGAAACTAAGCTGGTAACCACCTGGAAGAAGAATACGGGAGCCTGCCCAGACGTTGATGATCTTGTCGCAACCACCAGCCAATCATCATACGACGAAGCAGAAAGGGTGCAGATGTATTTTCGGTCACGGGTATCGTAGTTTTTATTTATTTATAAAGAGTTTCACATTTGCCAGGCCTATTACCATTAGGGGACTCAAATAAGCTTTGACGTTCACCCCACTGAGAAACCCTGACTTAAAGTCTCATACTAATCAACTGTCTTTTTTTATGTCATCTAAAATTTGTAAATATCTTTGATTTTATCAAGATTAAAACTTGGAATATTAAACGTAAACTTTTCTTTACTTTTAATATTCCCCAACTATAATATATTATTATAATAAAATTAATTCACCCCACACAATAAATAATCTTTACAGTACGGATTAGACATTAAAATATTACGGACAGTATTAAAGTTGTGTTGATGGAACGAGGTGCCAGGAAGTTATATAACTTGGTCTCATCATGGCTGGGAATTTTATAAAATCAACTGATGGTAAATTATATGTCAAAAACTTTTCATGTAAGAAATATCAAACTTTTCATATACAATTTGTTGTTCGCAGCTTAGTTAGGTCGATTGAGATTCTGCGGAACGTGATGTGCTTTTAGTGGGGGGGGAGGGGGGTCATTTCGTCCAAGGTCCGTGAGTTTTCATCTATTCTGATGGAATGTTGCCTGCATCGACTGTGGGTTTGTATCGAAGCTGGTCCGTCTGTTGGTTTGGCATTGAGCGGGAGTATGATATACGCCCTTGAAACTTGTATCCTTGCCCACATTCTAGTGAATTCTTGATAAAGTCACCTTATAAGCATTGGGATTTCCTTTTAGTAATCTACCATATAACTTTGGCTTTAATAAAGACCAATCAGCATGTGGTCTCTTTAGGTTAATTGCGATAAAACGCTGAAATAAAAACAGGATATTTCCACAAAGACACCGTAAAGGAGTTCTTGCATCGACATCATCATTCTACTTGAAGATACCCATGAATTCCTGGTAAATTTGACTGAGTGTTACAAGATTCCCCGCAGCTGCCACATGCACGCCGTTGCCAAGTCTCGTCGTGCTTGCGCGGCGGAACAGTTGGCAACTCTGCGCTACGGCGGTTGTGGTGGGATCTAAACAATCGATTGAGTGTGCGTTAGAGGGGGAGGGAGATTTCCGGCTGTACTGCGCATGCTCCGTGTCTCTATTTTACAATATGCCTGACAACTACTTTCATCTGTTCTCTTTGGCTCGTGACATGATCAACATGGTGCTTGCAAACTGTGCGTCCGATTTCCTGAATTGCTTACTTGAAGGATGAATCGTGCTTTGTTGCTGTAACTGACGTTCCCTCAACGAGACACTATCCTGTTCTTGATAAGAAGTTCTTCCTGCCAAGTGGGAGTTGAATGAATTCCGGGATACAGAAACGAAACAAAACATCGAAATTGGTATGATTTCAAGAATGTTCAACTTTTATTTACTAATGATCAACGTAGAAAATAATATTTGTGAAAAAATAAGACTGCTGCTATTTCATCCACCTTCTGTGTATGGAACAACAAAAGAAGACTTTATTTGCCAATACTAATGCATATGTTAGTGATTGCTTCAGTTCAGTTTTTCAGACGGATTATACTGTAAAAGTTATAGAACAAGGAAAACATGAACCGTAAAAATAAAGCATTACTTACGTTAAATATTTGATAGAGGTACTTAGAATGCTTCGTATTAGTTGTTTTTGTCAATTTGATGTTGCCGGAGAAAAACTATTTTTGCGACGCCTTTACTCTCTTTGGATTGAAATTCTGCTTTAAAGTTAATAGTTAACGAATTCCGTAACTTCCATAGCGCAGGCCTTGTTGATCAACGTTGTAAAGTGATTGTTTTAAAGAAAAATAATCTGGAGTTTGAAAATTCAGAACATGATTTGCAATGATCGAAAATCGTGTTTCTTGTGCTGAAATGGAAATTGTCACAATTGCCTGCTATTGTCCATAATGATTTGATCATAGTGGGTTTGCGTGTGATTGTTATAAGAGGGCCCATCGTTTTCATAACACTTTTAGAAGGAGACCTTCAGTATCTCAATATTGCATTTGATATATTAAAAAAGAAATAATTACCATGACATTATTCCTCTGCCGCATACTGTTCAATCTAATTTAACAATCTCTAGCAACAGCATATTGAGCATAGCACTTCGTAATTGATTGCCCATCTGTTATGATCTATTAGCCGACAGACGAGTGTACATGTCAGATGGCAAACCGAATACTCAACAATATAAAGACAGAGTCGAATGTATATAAAATTCCTCTTCTCGGATGAAAATGCAATTACTTTGGACTTAGTGATGGACATTTAGGAGATGCAAATTAAACTAGTGATAAGAGGTAATGATAAACTTGGTTTTGAAGGTTGTTGACAATGGTGAATTAATTTCAATTTTGAGTTTTTTTACGGAATTCCATTGTCTGAGTAAAAAAGAAATAAGATAGTTGGGAACCAATCAGAGAGAAAGATATCAGAGAAGAAAAACCAAGGCAAACAAGGTAAGTTTTTTTTAGAGAGTGACGAAGGATAGAGAAAAAAACTAGAAAGAAGGATATCAGAGAGTAAATCAAACAAACAATTTATGTTTATCCCTGTGAAAGTGACGCAGAGAAACGTCTAACAAGAAAGAAATTAGAGAAATTACTCCAAGAAAGCAGAAGTTAGAGAAATTACTCCAACGTTTCCATCAGTAAGGAAAATCTGTTCGTCATCAGGGAGATTGTGTCAGATGCGTAATACGAGAGTCCGTGCAATCAATTCGGTCTAGTCATAGAATGACAGCTATTTACGCATATAGAACCCGAATGAAAAAACAAGGAAGGTTTATTAAGAGCCGAAGAAAAGTTTGGGAATGTGATGAGGGTGGAGGAAAACAGGCGTCCCTGCGTCCGTTGAATCAATGGATGCTGTGGAACCAACGGGATGAAGACTAAGAGGAAGGCCCCGTAAAAGATGGTAGGGAGGAAATGAAGAGGATATGAAGATCGTGGGAGTACGAAGGAGGATGGAGGAGAATGGAAGAAAATGGTTGAGAAGGCTAAAACCCACCCTGGGTTGTAATGCTGATAAATAAAATAACTATGTTTCCCATCTGCTGGGTCTCAATAATGAAACGGGAGCCGGCAACGTTAGTAGGACCTCTCTCAACGCGGGGGATGCGTTGTAATAAGTTCAAGCACTAAACGAAACAGCTCAACTTAACACGTAAATATTATTTTGTAACATTACATAAATTATTGACTTATTTATTGTTAAGATACATTGTTGTTAAGTCAGACAAAAACGTTGATTTGCAAGGAGCTTTATCAATCAAAAGTAAAGCTTTCGGTTCCAGTTCTTAAAATGCATAGTAGTGTTTAACTGACTGGCAAAACGGTTCGTTAACCAATTATTGAAAATTTTCTTAGATGTCCTAGGATTTTTATTGGGCTTACAAATTACTGGTAAAGATGATTTTGAAATTCTCTTAATAGTTATTGGGGTTTTGGAACATGATAAACATGCAGCGATTCTAATTAAAAGACTCTATTAGCTTTACCACCCATTTAGAGTGCTAAACGCTTTAAATCCTGCTTGTTCTTCTGTTCAGGATAAAAATGTTTCTTCAAAACATCACCTTGAATACTAATTAAGGAGATAATTCTCTACCTCCATTCTTACTCTTAGTTTTGCTGGAAATACAACTTTTGCATTCGTATTTCAACTAGCCGTTTCTCTATAAATCTGAATGTTATATTTGTCTTTTTGAATCGATGGATCCACCCTCGACTTGGTAAGAAATTTTCAATCGATTAGTCCGTTTCATTTTTAATGTAGTAAACCTACTCGAAGTGAAAGTCTGAAGGCCTGCGACGCATTGTGTGTATGTGTGTGTTTGGGCAGCGCTATACCCTTCCGCCGGAATTCCTTCCGACAATGAAAACGGACCTTTTCTGCACAATAACAGGACCTTTCAGGAAAGAAAGAGGCATCCGCTCCTAATTTGAGGCAGATTTGGTTCTGAAGTCGGAAGTTAGGTGTGAAAAATTAGGAAAGGCCACTAGACGGAACTAATGCAAAACTATGTGCGATTGAATTCGTCCACATCTCTGACTGAAAATTTTCTTTTTGGGTGCAATTGTTCAAATATAAGTCAGCGGGTGTTATTTGAAATTCCAGCCGATTGGCTTCTGGAAATAAGGAGGAGGATTTTGGAAAGCTACCGAGATTAAGTGAAAAGAGATTTTGAGGGGAAAATGAGAGAAAATTGCGAAACGCTGGCAAGAGATGATTAAAAATGAGAGCCACTGTTGAGACCTTAGAAGATGTAGTTCTCTTAGTAGGAGTCTCCACGATATTTTGGGTCCAAGGTGTCCGCGATTAACGGAGATCTTCGACACAGTGAACGACAGGCGCCTCCAATCCAGGCCGAAGTAAAACGCCTCCAGAGGATGCAGCTGCAGCCTCAAGCGGCATCGTTGACTTTGATTTTTTATAATTCACATTTCCAGACCTATTCGCCATAAATTACTTTGTTCATTTTGGTTCATCCCACAGGTGACTGATTTTAATGTGTTTCATCAGTATATAAATTTATTACTAATGCTACTGCCTTGATTGTAAATTATTTTATTCAATCCTCTTATTGTTATTAAATTCAGTATTATAAATTAAACCTTTCCTTTTATATTACGAACTTTTCATTATTTGATCCTTATGTATAATAAATTAAAGTTTTTATTACAATTGCCATCCAACGTGGGGTATATTAAATACTATATTTAATAAATAATAAAACCTTACCTCAACCATTACACATTCATATTGTGGTTAAAAATTGTTTTCTATATTTCCATTGTAATTCGCATATTTCGTTAAATTCAAATGGAAAGTCGTTTTTCCACTTATGAAATGGGTAATTCTCGTTGTAAAAGTTGTAGTCACTAACACGATTTCTCTTTATTTTTTATAATGAATTGCTGTCAACAGGTCGGCTTTTCTTGTCGTTTTACGCTGCTATCGCCCAATTGTCGTTTAGATATACACCGAATAACGGTCGTAAATCAACTGTGAGTCAGCAAACGTGTTCGTTCTGCTTTGGCACTTATCGTGAAACTAATGCGTGTATCAAAGCATGAAAATGGCACGAGAGTTTGCGGAATACCAATAATTCATTGATTTTGATTTCATCATCAATATCGTATCACAGCATATTTCAACAGAGACTTCATGAATTGAAACTCGGTCATTGAAATCAATCTTGAAGCGAAATAATCGAATACACCACTTGTTGGTCGTTCTTCCTCAAGCAGTGAGCATAATTACGTTTGCGAAGCACTGTAACAGGAGCTCTGGACGCTGAAACCTGCATCCGTTGTCGTTTCGTCCCTGCGTTGTATGTCGCACTCAAGGTTGGAATCGGCGTCCTCCTCCGACAGTTTCAACACACTTCTGTCAAGGACTCCACATCGCGGTCTGCGCTGAGACGGGATGCAAGTAAGCCGCTGGCACGAAGCCAACGTAAGTGCCGAAGAAAACATGTACATGATCTGTGAGCGTGGCTCCAAGATCAACAGTCAGCGAGTTCTTCCCTCATCAGAAGCCATTTACGCACCAAGTAGTGACCCAAGAATATTAAAACTTCCGCGGATTGAATTATTCTTAGACTACATTTAAGATTTTACGACGAATAGATGAAAAGTTCATGATTTTGGAATAAGATGTTATTCTTATTTAAATTAAGTTAAAATTATTGGCTCAAAAGCAATGTGAATTGTATTACTTAATCCACATACTTGAAACTTAGCTTCTCACGAGGATCTATGGAGAAATAAATCCATTCTATAAATGTTATGAAGGACGTCAGGACATTTTTTGAATAATTATTTCTTTGTTAAACAATTGTTGTATCAATTTGTATTGTATGTAAATTATTGTGAATTTAGTCGTTTCCTATTAGACGCCGGATCAAAACTGGGATATTTTCCGCGTTATAGATGTCGGTACATCTTCATTGGTTTCATCTAAAAATACTGGACAGTTAGAGAACGAGGACTCTTCCGGTGTAGTTGATACATAATCAGCTCTCGGGGTTTCCAACCGGCTCAATTGAGAATTTAAACACGTTTGGTAATTAGTACACCCGATGAAGATGGCAGCGGAAGCCATGTGAACGTTGTGTTTAAATTATCAATGGACCCGGTTGGAAACCCGAGAACTGCTTATGAATACTGGACAATGTTTTCAGAATTATTATGTAAAGCAATTTGGATTAAGCATAAGTTGAGCAGTCTCTCACATTCTAATACTCTCTGACATTAGACGAGCAAAAAACAAAGTTGATTTGCAGTCTTCTCAAACTGCACAATAAAAAGAAACCTAAGGAAAAGAGGGTCTAATGGAAAAATAATATTGAAACCGTCTTATAATTTGGAATCCCAAGCATCTGTTTTGTTGAAGGAGAACTACGACTGAAGATTAGGACCTTGCAGTTACTCCAAATAAGTTACTGCTTGAGGATTAAAGGACGCATATTAACAAGACCAGAAGAACCGTGCGCCAATTATTACCACCAAACGAAGAAACCACTATATGACACATTAAAGAGTCATGAACCACTAAATGAAGATCTAAAAAATATATTTGGCCATAATTTACTAGCGATATGCTGGGTGGCAGATTACCAAAGGTCAAGGCCGACCTAGTTTCGTAACATATAAAGAATATACGAAAACTTTAATAGACAGTAAATATTTGCTAATAAATTTCATTGTTGAGCATGTAGATACGATGCATTTTAATTTGAAATGAAATGGATATATAGTTCGAAAAGCAACAATTAAACTATAGTTACAGCGTCAGGAACCTAAAAGTAGAACGTCATTTTAGACGGAGACAACAAAAAGATGTGATCAATTTTAAAATGTGGCTGAATACATGAAATTCTAATCATACTCATTGAAAAGAAAATTATAAATTGAAATTGATCCACAATTGAAAAAACCGCAATAACTCATATAATGTAAACATGTTAATTTTTTTTACAGTAGGTAAAGATGAGATGGAAGTAGTATTTTAAATATTTCACAATAAATATGAGTTTGAATTCTTTTATGTTGAACTTAACCATGAAATTTAATATTGTATAACCCTTTTGATTTGGTTTACTATGACGTGATATTTTCGTTTGTAAAGAAATATACTTTTCACACATAAACATGTTTCGTGTTTTTTGAGGACTGAAATGTCGGTTGAATATATAGTATACATAATGATCAAATTTTATTTTCTGAGACAGATCAATAAGTATTTTGTTTAGCTAAATTATTAGAAAAATTATTATTACATAAAATAACTCTTCTGTTCGATGAAATTCCTAAGTATTAATTTGGGTTCCACAAAACCCATTCAACAACCCAACAATGTCCTATAATTGTAACAAAATCAACGAATCTTAAGAAACAAAAAATTGCAATACATATTTCATGTTATAAGCCAGGCATTTGATAAATTATGGTACAACGGCTTACTCTACAAAATTAAACGCTGTTTGAACGTACTTATATAATCAGCAATTCCGATCCAGTGATCATGGAGAAGTTACGGACATTCAGTCAAGAAGATCAAGAATACCTCAAGGGAGTGTTGTGGAACCTTTTTATTTATTTGTTTTACACATCAGATTTTATCCGCAACAACTAATACTTTAACTGTTGCTTTTTCTGATGACACAGTAATATTAATTTGTCATGATTTGCAAGAGTCCATCTACAACAGCTCCTAAATTTACTGTAAGATTGGACAACCAAATGAAAAATAAAAATTAAAGAAACTAAATAAATACATCTAACTTTTACATTTCGAAGATTAATATCACAATACTGTACGCGGTTCTCAGCCAGTACATTTGGATAAAGACCAACTCGAAGAGAGCATATCGGGAAAACAGGTATACAGATTTATTTAAAATCGAAAGACTATAAGTTATTGCTAGATAAAAGTTCTCGTCCTTCACTGGAAAATAAAGTTGTGTTTTTTAAAACAATTATCGATCCTGATATGGAATTATGGTATCGCATGGAGCTGTGCCAGTAAGTCGAGTATTGCCGTTCTCTAAAGGAGCCAATGAAAGATTCTCCGATCTATGTCAGACCAACACTGGTATGTCTCCAACCACACAATACACACGGACCTCCATATACCGTTTATTAAAGTCGATCCAAGAATGAAACTGAATCACTTAGGAAAGATCGAAAAACATACCAAAGCCATTACTTTATCAGCAAGTCACAGAAGACTGAAAGGGCACCTACCAGCAGATCTGAAATAAGTTTTAGGGAGTCTCTCAGCCTGTCGTTTTCTAGGACTAAAATTATTATAGTGTGCTACGTTACCGGATTAGCTCATAGAATTGTAATTCCGATTGCTTTGAATAGATGAAACATTTGAGCTGGATGAAAGCCGCACAGTGTTGAACAATGAAAGCGACGTAAAGAAATGAAGGGAATTTTTTATTACATGTTTTGGCTGATTTTAGGACAGAATTGTGGCATTTTAAAAATAAATTCTATTATTTTATCAGTTTTGTGAACTTACAAGATAATGTCCTTCATTTCTTTTACATTTTTAGTAACAAAACTAAAAGACATAAAATTTTGGTAATTATGCCGCAGATAATAATATGTAAAAGATTTCAATTATTGTTAGCACATTATTGTAATTATCGTGGAGTTGTCGGCCACGCTCATCAAACCCAGGGTGGTTTAGCTAGCGACTAGTACCACAATTGTCATACAACCATGTGCATCGTTAAAGTCAGCCTGTTGTTTACGTTGGTGCTTGGATTACTAGATAATTTGTTTTGTCGTATCGAAACATTCATGTGTGATTTTTATTATTATATATACCACTATTGATTTTTTCTGAAATAACAATTTATAATATCGGCAGTAAGCATGCCCACTAGACTATTATCTGGTAGTAAATATTCACATCAGAATCAAAACTACCCACAGACACAGAAAACGAGGACCAAACGAAACCATAATTTAATCCTACGCCGAGAACAACCCAGTGTAGGAGTTGCAACAGCAGGACAAAAGGACAATTAAGAAAGGCAGTTTTGTGGGCGGTGTTTCAGGCTAGTGGCCATCGGGACATCAAAAAATAATAACCGTTTTTCCAGCTGTCGTCCATGCATTTGATTTTGTAGGTTTCCGAAAAAGTAAAAGTTATTTATGACTCCAATCTGATGGTAATACTGGCAACTAAGAACAAAATAATTAGGCAAACTGTAAAGGTTGAGACTTTTTCGCAATGTCTGAAGCAGTGTGCAGAATGAACAGCAGCATGTTGGCGAAAAGTAAGCTCATTTTTACTGAAGAGAAAATAAACTTGGAAGCAAAAGATGTAGGAAGGGTAGAGAAGATGAAGTATTTTTGAATGTTCTCTTTAGAGCAAGTTGAGTAGACATTGGAGAGGAGAACGTCAGCAGCTTGGATTATTTTAAGCCCTCTAACATGTTGGCGGACTGATGTCCTGGGAGATTTGAAACGGCCTGGGAAGAAGTAGCAATTCTGCCACCGTGTGAGGAAAGTCTAGGCAAGGACGTGGGGAATCATCAACATTCCGTGGAACTTCTGTTGCTACGCAAAGATCATACTTTTTTTTAAGGTTAGTATGGAAGGCGAAGTAAAATTTAAAATGACAAGACTATCAATCCCATTCTAGAAACGGCTTCTGAGTCGTGTGATGAACCATATCTTCACCCCGTCACGCGTGTTTTCTCTGATAACGATGCCCAACTTGCCGCCGTGGAGTTTTTATATATCGTTTTATTTTCTTGTAGGATTTGCCCGGGTTGATCCGTGTTACAGAAAAGGAGACGCGCCCTTAAGCTGTTACCCTTCTGGATGGTTATTTGAAAGTCACATGGGAGGAGATCTTTGATGTCTGCTGTTAACGGCGAGCACATCATTTCATGTTCCCGAATACTGGAATAGAAATGGAGAATCCGCGAATGATGTGTCTTTGCAAGACGAATTATTACTTTATTGTCGAAGTTAGATTACAGATACGTTTGGCATTTTACGTTCGACACTGCCGTTTTGGAGGAGTGTTAACACCATGATCCTATTACAGTGTGGTGGATAAGAACCTATGGTTAGTTATTATTGTTCATTAAATTCATATTATATCGGAAAGATTTACAATTAGATTTTGTCTAATGGTTAATTTTTTTCTGTATTATAATTGTAAGTCTGGAATGTGGAATGAGTCTGCTGAAACGTAGCAGTATTCAGCAGTTTGCAAGTAGAACGAACTGAATAGTCAAATAATCAAGTGAGATCGCTGACGACGTTGTTCCGCAAGACTAGCGGCACGGGAATTCCTGCTTCCGTGCCTTTTAGGTTGAGTTTAAGAACCTGGGGTGAGACACCGAATAGCAGTTCCTGATCTGAAGTCAGCCAACTCTCAAGCAGTGCAGCAATATTAATTCAAAAAATTTCGGCTCTACCACACGGTTCCTTTTCCGCGAAGACTGAGAATAAATTGACTGTATGTGTCGGATGTTGTTTAATTTGTTCGAATTTCATTATTAAAGGCATCCGATTTGCTAGAAGACTAAACAAGAATTATACAATTTTGCAGCTAGTGATAGAAATCTTCTCCCTCAGGGCCGTTATAGGGCCATTAACCCCTCAGAAACGACAAATGGGGATGGTTTCTTTGTCCTGCCCCTCCACTTTAGAAGCGGATATCAAAAAATCTAGATATGTCATTCACGGCATCAGTCCATCATTCACACTTAGTAATACTGACAGTCTGAACGGCCGTGTAGAAACCCCTTTACTCTTTATTATGGCGAAGGTCTGTCATCACTAGTAATAAATTTTATTTATTACCGTACTGCGCTTCAAGTCTGCTTTTTCTGAACTCAATACCTTTGTGTCCTGAAATTGGCCTTAGCTTCAACCCGATCACATATAGCCGAAGAAATCCTTTCCTATCGACTATCCTATTGTCTATTTTAGTCAACAATTGTTTACGGAGGTGAACGCTGTTTCTTCAGGATTTCAAGACACTGTTTCATAGCTGCAGTTCCAGCCGCTGTTCAAGCTGTTCAAGCTGCCACTATTACATATGGCATTGGTGCGACTACCTCACGATGGCCATTAATCATTAAAGTTACTCAAGATGGTCTTGCTCTATTGTAAACACCTCTGTACGTACCACTGCACATGTTACCTAGTCTTCTGCAAAATTGGATTTCCAAAATAATATTTTTTATCTATATAAATGAAAGACAACGTAAGCGGCCTACTTCGGATTTGATATACAGGCTCTATTCAAATATGCTGCGAGTTGTAAGGTTTGCAATCAGGCGTTCCTGCATCATTTATTCGATTGCAGTGAAATGTTTTGTGTTTAGCGCTGATCATGTCGAAGAAGGTTTCTGTTGATCTTTTGAATATTTAGGTTGCTCCCTTGCCCCCTTCCCGCCCAAAAAGTCCCTCGTCAATTTCTGCTCGAAGACTTTGTTGCGTATGAATTCCCATGAAATGTCTGTGTATTGTTCTGCACTGCCCCGGAACGTTTCTGTCCATATTTAGACGATGTAGTTTCCTTCCTTCGCCCCTTTCAAGCCATAAATGGCCCTACCCTAAATACATATAGAACTTATAAGAGGATAGATTATGCCGTTGCATAGCGTTTCAAATGAGATAATTAAATTGCTGTTTAGCGGAAATGATGCTTAAGTTTAACTAACATTTTATTTAAGTATTAATACTTCTTGCTTCAGAAGTAGTTCTGCCTTAAACACAAAGACACTCATCAACCAACCACAAGACTTAACGAGGAAACGTGTCCTCGTAGAAAGTCTCGTCAAAGACGCGAGAAACTGAACTATATATTCTGCTACACGGTCCGCAATTCTGTCCCTGAATTTTTAAAGCATTCTGTGAAAACAAAACATTTAATATTGATATCTCATGCTTTACTTGTAAATATTGACCGAACGCAGAGTAACTACTCGAGCCGTTCAGAAGTTATTCGTTCGTATCTGATCTTAATGATTTTGGTGTGGACGTTCAACATTACTTACAGGCAACATGTATACAGTTATGTTTCTGTCTCAATAAACTGTTGGCAACGTGTAGATGTTTCCAACAACAATTTGTATCCCAGTGTGCATTATGCTTTAGGAAAACTGAAGATAATGGGGCAGTTCCAGTTTCGACCACAGATTTAGGCGGTCTTTAAGTTGTCCTATTAAGTACCAAGATCAGAACCATTTCAACCATTTATTCTAATTGTTCAGATTTTGCCCACAAATGTAGATGTTTCTGATAATTAGCGGTTACCTAAATCTATTACCTTCATTATTTTAATAAGTATTTTATTTTCTTTGGATTAATTGAATAAATACTGTAGTTCATTTTGCATGTGGTTAACTTAATCAACAATCATATTTCGTTAAGCACAGGCGAATTTTAATTAAATTAATTTTTTTAATATTTTTATTTTAACTATTAAATTATATATAGTTTCCTCACAAGAGAGAAGAAAATATTATACAACCTACCTGTTGTAGCTTTACAACCATTTTTCTTGCAGCACGGAGGTTATAGCTCATCCGTGGATACACTATTTCTATTATGAGGAAGAGCTCAGTACGTGGATGACCATCGTTGTCGCCTGTCCCCACCAAGTCAAGCTGGTCCACACCAGACCACATTCCATGTATTCGAGTTAATTTACAAACAGAAATTCCAGAAAGGGCGAAGAAATCTGAAGATTATGCTAACGGTGCGTGTCATTTAAGGAATAACGTCCTTACTTGTAATGATTATATAAAGGCAAAAGCAATCTTGGTATACTCTTGACAATTCTTGAAGCTATCGAGTAGAAAGTCAGAAAAAACGCAGGAATAAAACGTGACCAAAAAACCGGTATGTAAAATTGATAATGGAATTCAGCAGAATTTGGCCAATTGCCACTAGAGGTTGTAAAGAGTATAATGGTACAATTCCACATTGTTTGAATAAAAAAGTATTGTCTCCCAGGAAACAAATAATTATTTAATTTTGATTAAGATAATGGAGGAAAACTTGGGAGGTGAAAAATTTAGTTTAAGGAAAGCGAAGCGGTTAATAGCCGGTATATCATGTATGAGAGTCATTGGAGCACGGTATCTGCAGTTAGAAACGGCCACTCTCAAACCAACACTGTGGCTGAGATACGTAGACGACACCTTCATTAAATGGCCTCATGGTAGACAGGAATTGGATTTTTTTTACAGCATGCAAACCAAATTCATCCAAATATCCAGTTTACAATGGAGATAGAAGAAAACGGCTCGTTGCCCTTCTTGGATGTGCTAGTGTCACGGAAAGCTGACGGGTATCTGGGACACAAGATATACAGAAAACCTACGCACACTAATAGGTATCTGAAGGCCACATCTCATCACCACGAAGCCCAAAAACGAGCACTTATAAAAACGCTATTTTTTAGAGCGGAAAAAATATGCGACAATGATAGCCTGAAACAGGAGAAAACGAAATTGAGGCAGGCCCTCAACCAGAACGGTTATACCAACCAAACCATCTCCAGAGCTTTAAAACGTCAAACATCCGCCAAAAATACACTTGGGAAAGACAAAGCATTCCTCCCATACGTAAAGGGAGTAACTGAACGTATTGGTGGGATCCTGAAAAAACACGACATTACTCCTATTTTCAAGAGTCGGACCACGATATCTAGCCTTCTTCCACCAGTAAAAGACAAGCAGGACAAACTGCTGGCAAAAGGCATTTATCAAATACCGTGTGAATGTGGCAAGTTGGCAGGTCCGTGAGAACCCGTGTTAAAGAACACGACCGCTATATAAGACTGAAACAGTTCAATATGTCTGCCATTGCAGAGCACGTTATAGAAACTAACCACAAAATCGCATTGGAAGATACCAAGTTACTAGTTAGAGAAAAATATTTCTGGGCACGGAAGATACGCGAAGCCATTTACACAAATATACAAAAGCGGACTAGTGAACAGGATTCATCAGACATGGCTTGATAATGCTTGTAGCTCTCAAGCGAAACGTTGGCGGCAAATACGTCGAAACGTGACCCAAACGACTGATGTACACTACTGACAAAAAGTAATGATAAGAATAGGTTGTTAACTTGCAGAATGTTTATTAAACTGAGGAAAAGAGTGATGGAGTGTCTTGTTATTGTAGGGTGAAGAAACGTGGACGTTGAGTAACAGAGAAAGGTGGCGAGTAGAGGCGTTTGAAATGTATTCTGTGAAGTGAATGCAAGGGACGGAATGTAACGGATTTGGATTGCAAATTGAGAGGAATTTCATAGACAGAGATAAGTGTAATTTTATAAAAAGATAAATATTTGGGCTCTGCATTTCCTCAGGGATAAGGAATATAAAAATCAATGAATTAAAAACTTAAAAAATAAAACTCTGTATTTTAAACGTATATGAATAAAAAGGAAGCCAAATTACAAACAAAAATTAGTGATAAAATAAATATCGTAATATTTATTTTATCACCAATTTTGGCCTGTAATGTGGCTACTTCTTTTGAAATCAATGAATAGAAGAATAAATAAGTTAAGTGAATCGATAGAAAAGAGGCAAAGGGTGTGATGGGGGGGAGAGAAATAGTGAGTTACTGTTGCACCTACAAAAGTGATGAACACTGAGGTTCAAGAATATATTCTATAGAACGTACAAACTTCGTATGAGATTTCCTAATATTTCACAGAAAAATCTGTCTTTGTTGAAGGTAATGGACCTACTACTTTCTTATTTGGAGGCAATTATTTTTGAGACAGCTTGTAACACGATACTTATAGCAGAATTAGTGTTAGGTTTACACTGACGAGGTCACGAAAATGATACCTACTGTGGTAATTAGTATTTTCAGGCTGGACGTAAACTTTTAACGACGAAGATTACCACCATATATACAGGACAGCGACGCCAACGAATGGCTAGGTCCAAGCCTCCTGACAATAATTGACTTTATGTTTTTGGTTTATGACACATTTACAGGGTTACGGGAGTTAGTGAATGTAGGCTTTCCAGATGAATGGATTCAATAAAAAGTTCTCGGATTTTCATCTGAGTTATGTCATTTGTAAAAGACAACGTTTCGACAGCTAACTCCGCCATCGTGTTCGTATAACTGATGCCGAGACCGTGTCTGCCCGGTTACTTTTGGGTCCGCGCTCCCTTCCACAAGACTTCACAGCAGATCTGCAGGGTCCTGATTGGTCGCTCCTCTTTCGATTAGTCCTCGTGTTGCTTTCTGATTTAATCTAATTGAAGCAAGAATAGGGTCCCAGACCTTGCTGAGCTGGAACCGCTGTCGCGGTTCATTAAGTTCTCTGAGCCTCTAATTCTTACAGCCTCCATGATGATACTGTTCCGTCAACCTCTGGTTGGGTCCAATATCTTTGTCTTCTACTTCTTCTATGGCTCCACAGCCCGATATCGAGCCTTGACCTCCAGTAGTAGCTTCATCCATACGACTCTGTCCAGTGCTGTTCTCCTCCAGTTCCTCAAATCCATAATCATTTATATTATATATACTTCTCTACTTCGTCTATCCATCTGTTCCTTGGTTTTCCTGCCCTTCTTTTGCCTCCCATTTCATTGTATAATACCTTGTAAGATATCCTTTCCTCTCCCATACGTTGCACATGTCCTATCTATTCCAACCTCTTTAATCTTATGACTATTGCGATGTTTGGTTCGTTATATAGATCATATATTTCTTTGTTATGTCTGTGTATCCAAAAACAATTTTCATTTTTTTGGGCCCCAGATTCTACTTAAAATACTTCTTTCGAAGGTGTTAAGGGCTATCTCCTCTTTCTTGTTGAGTGTCCAACACTCACGTCCATAATATTGGCCTAATCATAGTTTTGTAGATTCTAATTTTTTTATTCTATGTATTGCTTTTAATTTGAATGATGGCAGTAGTGAGAAATACGATTTATTTGCTAAGTTCATCCTCCTACTAATTTCATGCCATTCATCTCCATTTATGGAATTTAGATTCCAGATATATATATTCATCGCTTATTTCAATATCATCTCCATCTATGTTCATCCATTCTTTTTCCCACATTGCCTACGCGACTGAATCATCATTTTTATTTCTAGACCAACCGTTTTGTCATGTTTCTTTATTTCTTAATATGTCTTCTCTGCTTATTTAATTGTTCTTGATATTATTACGTCATCAGCATATGCCATTATTTGTGATGACTTACATGCAATAGTGTTGGTTGTATCTATTTTTGTTTGTCTAATGGCATACTCCAAAGCCGAATTAAATAATATCGG
The DNA here is from genome assembly GCA_034510155.1 of Eucriotettix oculatus. Lineage (NCBI taxonomy): Eukaryota > Metazoa > Arthropoda > Insecta > Orthoptera > Tetrigidae > Eucriotettix > Eucriotettix oculatus. The sequence goes on from CM067377.1 coordinate 99,147,456, forward strand.
GGCCAATCCATCCCCTTGTTTTAGTCCTTGATTAGTCTCGAAATTTTCTGTTTGTTGGTTCTGAATTTAGACTTGGTTTGTTGTTTTTGTTATAGTTTGTTTAATTATTCTTACGAGTTTATTTAGTATGGCGAAATCAATTTTGTGCCCAGTCATAAGAGCGTGATCCGCCACGGTAGACTTGGGATGCTGCTTTAAACGGATACATCTCTGAACACCTAACCTCAACCGTGCGGATTGATTTGCCTAAGTATTTTAAACCGCAGTTGTACGGAATTTCATAGACCCCCACTTCTTTTCAGGTTAACTTTATGTTTAAAAAACTTCACCAGGTTACGTAGTTTAGCCTGTGGTCTGAAAGCAGCCTTAATCTTATGTTTCCGTAGTTGTCTGCCAATTTTGAGAGTCGTGTTCCCCGCGTAAGGAAGGAATACGACGGCCGTGCAACATGTCTCCTCCGTTTTCCGTGGTTTCCACTTAAAATCCTGTTGTGTTTCCCGTGACATGTACCCACCCATTGTTTTTGAAGATTTCCTTCAGGTGGACTATCACCATCGGAAGATTTTCCGTGTCGGAACTAGCCCGAGCTCAGGGTACTAGTGTGGAAAATACAGAATGTTTGTGCGCCGGGTGATGGAAACTATCGTCGTTGATGTCTGTATTTGAGTCGTTTTTCTATGAACCGCATGTCTCAGTTTTCCATCAGGCTTGCTGTAAATTCGTCGGCCCAGAAAGGAAAAGTGCCGGAAATAACAGCACTTTTCCAACATGTACAACAACCTACTTTAAATTCCAAGGGGAATTCTACGAGTAGGTGGAAGGAGTGGCCATGGGATCACCATTGACCCCAGACGTGGGCAACTATTACATGGAGGACTCGGAACCTCAGTATTCAAACCCAAGTTCTTCTATCTACACGTGGATGACACGTTATAATATGACCACACGGCTACCATGCACTAGATGAATTTCTCTTTCACCTGAATTCGATCAGTGAGAACATAAAATTCACGATGGAAGTTGAGAAAGATGGTAATGGTTATTCTTCTCAAATTATTTTATTGGTTTCTTGTGATTCTTCAGGAGATTTTAATCTATGAAATCAGAAAAAATTATTGGAATTCTTTTGACTTTGTGGTTTGTTACCCCGTAATTGTTTGAGACTGTTATTGTTATTTTATTGTGATTTGCTTTCTGAGCAGTCCTTGCGTGGAGTAATCCGTCACTGAGTAAATGCAGTCTAAACATTATTCGGTACCTCAATGTTTTCCGATAATCGCCAGAATCGCCGTGGTGTTGATAGTTACTCATCTATTCGCATTTAGGACTATTGGCCTTCAGATGACGCCATTGAATATTATTACGTTTTGTAAAAACAAAACGAGTTTGTAAAAATATACAGAGTATACATTGGTCAAGTTTTCTAAATTTATTTTTCTCTTATTTCTACGAATAATTTTTATTTCAAATTTTGAATACATAATAGCCGCAACTAATAAATATTTAACGAAAAATAAGTAGATAACGAATAACAACTTTGATTGCTTCTATTACTTATGTCACTTTCGGAGCAGCAATAAATTAAAATATCGCAAAACTATTCTTTATCATTTAACTCTTACAAAAACGTATGATCTAAAATTTCCTCATTGAATTAATTCACTAATTCGCAGCTCAAAAGGCCACTCATGCAGCGATAAATTTCATTTAGCGTATTATTGTTCTTCTCCTACTGTGCCCTAATACTCTTGGTTTGTGGTTATTAATCTCTTGTAATTATATTTTTCTTTGGTGGGCTTGCCATTGCACTCAAGACTGAACGATAAACGACCACAGGGAATGTTTTCATCGATACCTGCAGTCTGTTCAAACGACTCCCGGCTTACTGTCGCTTCCAACGGTCTTCTTTTTTATTTTTAAGCAAGGCGTATACCTAGGCCACAACGTTGTACTGTTGCATCCTTTTAAGTATACTAGTCGTAGCGCTATCACCTTTTATTACTTCGTATTTTCCGCTTCAGAGAAGGTTTGGTTTTGGTTTATGTATTTCTAGTGAGCTTATAAGTATAAGATCAAGAATCTACTTCTTTTTATAAGTCTGGTTCAAAAACCACACTTTACGAATCATACAACAGTTATCACTCTCATTTGGTTCATCTCTCAACATAAGAATTGTTCCATTTTATTATTTTCGCTACCGACAATTTTTCAGACGGTAAAAAAGTAAAGTATTTCTCTACCAATAGTTAAACAGAGCCCCAGTATTAGTGTAAGATTACGTGTAAAACCCTCATGAAGTGGTCTCTACTTTCTTACTGCAATAAAGGTGCTTACTTAGACTTCGCTATTGATGGGTTGCACGGTTCTGCAAATATTAAAATATTATCCGGAACTAATTTTATGTTAAAATTTTTCTAAGGAGCAGGAACTATTGCAAATTTAATATTGAATAGTTAAAATACTCTTAATAATTGCCTACTTACTACTTATTCCTGCCCTTAAGATTAATTATTAATCTGGGTGCCGTAGTCAACCCTTTGCTAACTGCCCTACCTTCCATATCTCCCCAATGTAGTCTGTTACTCCAAATGAAACTGTTATAATTTCTTCAAGGAATTTATTTTAAAAACTCAGTCTTAATCACAGACGCAGATGGCTGACCTTAGTCTGGCGCCCCGACTAGAATAATATCCTGGAAGACGAAGAGTTCTGACATTCCGAATGACGGAAAGAAGTCATAAAAAGAAATGAATAGGTAAGACTGTCCTGCAGTAGGCGAGATAAGGGTTGGTCACGGTGAAACACCGGGAAAGGAAGACCAAAAACCTACAATGGTGTGTACCGCGGGTGCCCAAGAGACTTGACGATCTGGCACTAAAGGTAGAGGACGAGACAAAATACGCTGATGTCTTACGTAAAATCAAGAGAGATCTCAAATTGACGGAAATGGTGAAGGTGGGGAGGATGCACAGGACGGTAACAGGCGCCCGTTGAAACCGTACCGGAAGGCACGGAAACGGTGATAGACCTCGTCGAGGAAGTCCAGGTTGAAATAAAGGACTTTTGAGAAAACTACGACGAAGGATGACATTTGGGTGAGGAAGTAACCGGGAACTTCGTTGTACGAACGATGAGGCGCGCAGATTATGGTACCCAGACCGCTGTATTGAACATGGTGGGACTCTTGGTTCACGGGTCATAACATGTTAAACTAAGGGGGCAGGGTTCACTTGGGATAATAGGGATAAATTTTACGTGTTACAGCTGTTACGCACTGCCCAGTGCGCTACTATAAGAACACGTCGAACTCGTAGACCGACTAGTGAACGATGGCAGGGACGAAGGCCGCTGGTTATCACAGGAGATTTGAACGCTTGGGCCCTGGACTGGGAATACACTCGCACATCAGCGAGGGGACAGGCGTTGCTGGAGGCCTTTGCCACACTGGATGTGGTCCTGGTAACCATAGATAATGCCCACACTTTTCGTCCGGGCAACACAGGGTCAATGATAGACCTCACGTTTGTCAGCCACAACCTGGTCAGGGAAAACATAGCCTGGAACGATAGTGAGGATTACACCCACAGCGACCACCAGGCTACCATGTTAGAAGTGGGGCCCCGTCACCTGGAAATAAATGTGTCAAAAAGAAACATGCCAAGACCACTAGCTGGAAGGCTCATGGTCACCATGGAAAACATGGAAATGTTAGCGGGAACTGCTTCTCACAAGATGGCTCAGACCGTGTAGTACCTAAAAGGTGCCCATGATGTAGCTTCGCCAAGGAAGTATAGCCAACATCAACGTTTCGCTGAGTGTAACCGTAGTAGACAGTTATATTATACCGGTGGGAAAGAGGAAGACCTGGCCTAGAGGAGCGGTTGTGGCGATGCTAGAAGACCAGCACTCAAAACTGCAATAAAGGCCAGAAAAAGACGCTGTATGGTTGAACTGTGCAACGGGTTTCATAAGGACCCATGGGGAATGCCATACAAAGAGGTAAAGAGGAAACTGAAAAACTTTCAGTTACCAAAATGGCCCCTAATCCTACGGCAAGTTGATACCAATCTGTTCCCTCAGAAAGACAATGTAATCACCCCAACTAGGAACTGCAGAGATCCCCGAGTTCATAAGGGAAGAGCTTCAACCGGCAGTCATACGCATAAAACCCAACAAGGTTCCCGGGCCTGATGCTGTGCCAAATGTAGCTATCAAAGCAGCGATGGAGGAGAGACCTATGATCTTTGAGTTGTACAATTTGTGCCTGCAAGAAAGAAATTTCCCCGATCCCTGGAAGCAACAGCGTCTGGTACTGTTGCCGAAGCCAAAATAGCAAGCTGGATTGCCGCTCTCCATTGTGAAAGTGCTAGAGCGACTGATATACCACAGACTGTTGAAGGAAGAAGGAAACCAAAGCGGGCTCTCCATAGATCAATATGGTTTCAGGATGGTCCGATCAACTATCGACCCAATCAACCCGGTGTTAATATCGCCCGCCAAACTATTAATGGAAGAGATGCAATAACCCTGGATGTCAGAAACGCCTTCAACTCGGTGAAATGAAGCTGCATCCTGGAGGCATTGGAGAGACTGCAGGTTCCATCTCACATCAGGAGGATAGTGCCTAACTACCTCAGCCACAGAATCGTGATGTAGGTTACTGACAGAGTAGGGGAAGAGTACGAACCACAGGGGGCATCCCACAGAGATAAGTCCATGACCCCCCCTCCTGTGGAATATATTGTATGACGGTGTATTTGCTTGTATGTCAAAACACGAGGAGAGAGTCATCCAGATTGCACAAGAATCAATTAACATGATCGAGCAGTGGCAATCGTCAAGAGGAAACAAACTGGTGGAAAGCAAAACGAAGGCAGTTCTGATCACAGGGAGGAAACAAAAGCAGATACCGAGTTATCATAATATATGGTAGAATGACCTACAAATAGCACCTAGACATCGTGGGGCGTAAGTCAGCGGGAATTGCGACTGCCCCGGCGCGCATGGTGCCCAATCTTGGAGGTCCAGGGTAATTCAGGAAACAACTACTTGCTAATGCATGCAGTGATCCTGTATGGTTCTCCTCTATGACACTGTAAATACTTCAAGTCAATTATAAGTATATATATCGTAGTTAATAAGACTGACAGAATAAAGTTGTATATAGAAGTAGACATAAGAACGTAGTTACGTAGTCATAAGGTGTGCTATACTTCAGTGGTACTCCTCGAGAAGTAATACCTAACTGTTTCCTCGAGCAGTTACCGAAGAAAAGGGCTTCCACATACTAGGGACGGCTCGGAGTCTCTACTCAAGTGACCAAGTCCTGTCGATCCCCTTCAACTACGTCCAAGAATCTCTTCACAGACTTCCATTCGGCTCCGCCGATTATCGACAGACAATTGTTTGATCACCAAAGTCAGAAATTATTCCTTGGACAGAGCCATATGAGACGTTCAATGCACGTTCATCATCGCGACCTTGATTTCATCTGTGACAGACGTTTTCGGCCGATACCTGTGCGATTTACTTGCAATTTCCATTTCTCCGTTACCGAACTCCTTCTCTGAACATCGCACATTTCTGATGTCTATTACCGTGTAGCTATAACTTTTATTCAAGTAACTTTGAATACTTTAGGTGCACTTCCTTCTTTTCATAAAAATTCATTGTTAAATCTTTGTTTGACCTTCAGATCCATGGTTCTTAACAGTCAACCAGAAAGTATGACAATCAAATAAGGGTACATCTATTATATTTTTATACATCGTCCAGTTGGCGAAACAAAAATAAATTTTGAGCGACGGACGCATTACCTTTTGATCTACCTCGTACAAATGAAGCTTTCTTCACATTTTCAGGAAAGCCCCAGTGACGGTGAATCTTGCAGTTTCTTACCAAATAATAATTCATATAATAGCCCATATATTGTCTTGAAATTAAGTTGTGGTCATGATGGTTATTGCTTCCGGGCTACTTCCGTCAGAAGCTAACACGTTGTAAAATGAAACTCTCCAATTACATGGGATAACCTGATGTATAGAATGTCACAAAGATTGAAAATTCTTCATTCTTACGCCAACGAAAGTGATTCTGATAAATTACAAGTAAAAAAATTGCCCCTTTTCTCTGAATATATTGAGTATGTGTAAAACTATAAACAAACATGATTACAATAAAATTAATTGAATTAGACAGTTAAACTTGTTTATAATCGTAATTCAATTTAAAGCAGGTTATACGAATTATTCCAAAGTAATCTGGATGCATTAAAACTGAGAGAATGAATGAATTATTTAGAATCTGTTACTCTCCGTTTGCTTCACTCGTGAATTCTTGAGTGTATTCTCACACATAGCACCATTTCTGTGCTGTTATTAGTGTTTGACAAGGGATTTGTGTTTGAAGTATTAAGGTCCACTAGGGGGGGTAGTTCTCCAGGTACAATCCTCAAGAATGTACTCAATTAAGCCCTTGCTTACACGTGTGCAGGAAATAGTCAAGAATACCCTAGAAGATTAACTTGCTGTTTACCTCAACTGAGGATTTTTACAAGCATATGTAGGAATTGAGTAAAGCTTTCGGGGTAATACCGTAGAACAGCCTGGAAGACGATGATAATGAAAGCCGTCCAAACGTCGCTGTTCTACGATATTACCCGAGATGAAACCCGAGAAACTTTACTTCATTCAATTCAATGGGGAAGCCTTCGATCTGTGTGTAGGAATTCTGGCAGGCTTCCAGAAACCAACAACGGTTTAGTGTGTTGGTAAGTTATGGCTTCAACAGATGACGATATGTTGGCGGCTGTCGGACTGATCGCGGCAATCTGCACTTCGTGAAATCGGATGGAAAAGCTCACAATAGTATATGGCGCAGAGAATCGCTGCTGAAGAGAAGGTATTCTCATAAAAACCTTATAAAAGAATTGGGGGTTTACCCTCAACATTTACATAATTACATGACGTCGGACCTAGAAACTTACCCACATCTCCTTTCATAGATCATAACGCAAAAAAGATACTTTGATGAGGCAAGTCATTCCACCCCGCGAAAGACTAACTGTGACACTGATGTTTTTGGCTACTGAAAGGATCTATGAATACCTCGACTATCCAACAGACTACTCAGGTTCTTGGTCACATAATACCGGAAACTTTCCAAGCTATTTACAAAGCACTCCATAAGGATTATGAGAAGGTAAGTTAAAAAAAACTAATTACTGTTATAATGATAAGTTTAAGAAAGGACTTTATTGAGTTAAAATATATTATAATTATGAATAATTATATATGTATGTAATTACATTAAACGCTGTCTTCAAAATAATATGAAACTGTATCATTATAGTGTCGGGTTGGTACAGTTTTTTGGTGTAAAAATTGAGTACGGAGTGGCATTCCACTGCTCGAGTGGTTTTGCAAGTGGCATTAAGTAGGTGTAGTCTCAGAGGAAAAAGATGTTTTGGAACGGTGCTGGGTTTCTTCACTGGTCAACCTGTGTGACAATGTTAGCATGCCCTGTTCAGCTAGGAACAATGCGTCGTTCATCAGTTTCTCAGCCAGAAGCATTTGCTGCCGTGGAAGTCCACGTAACTTTATAGCAAATGTTTTACCAGTCACATCAAACCGGTCTTCTTCAGCCCGGGGCCTCTTAAAATTGTCATTCGCCTGCACCGACATCTCTGTTATTAACTCTGGTGTTTGCTGTCCTGCGTTGACCATAGTTCTTTTAGTGGCTTTCTTCGGGAAGTTGACACTTGAAGTTGGTGGTGTAGAAGTGCTTCCGAGCGGTTGATTTAAAACTACTTCACAATAATTTTCATGCCGGGGCAGTATATCATCTCCACTTTGTTTCTGAAACAAAAATTTCGATTTGGAAATGTTTGGATACGACACAGATTCTATTTTTCACTAGAGTAAGGATGCACATACTCGTGTTTGTTCACAGGTTCCTAGAACAGAAGAGAGGTAGGCTTAGAAGCAAAATAGAATTTCCTTCCCTGTCTAGAAGCAATCGATGTGAAACACATCACCATTGTATCTCCAGTAGGAAGTGTATCGGAATACTACCATTACAAAGGAAGGCGCTCCATGGTCCCTCTTGACATCGCTAACACAAACTATCGTCTGTAATTTTGCTATGAACGGCCGAACACTGCGTTTTTCTAAGAACTTCAAAACAGTTAACTGAATATGCCCCAGATTGATGCAATGTCTCTGCAGTGTCAGGTGATGATGCATTCCCTTTTCGATATGATCTTATGAAACCAATTAAACAAGCAGACCTTAATTCAAAAAACGAGAGAGTATATAACTATCGGTTGTAGAGAACAAGACGAGTTATGTCTTCGGCATTAAGTTACTCGATTCAGAATATTTAGAACAGCAATGAACTTGAAACCGACAAACATAGAATAGGTTGTCGTGACCTGCTGTGTACTACACAATTTTTGATGACAAAGATTCCAAGCTGTTACGCTCTGCAGAATGTTTTTACGACGAAAAAACAGCTGCAGGTGCAACTTTTGAAGGATAGAGATTCTGTTTTTCACTAGAGTAACGATGCACATACTCGTGTTTGTTCGCAGGTTTTTAGAACCGAGAAAGAGTAGAAGGTAATAGCGCAAGGTTTTGAGGAGCTTTCGTCATATACCATAGTCATCTACATTTTAAAAAACAAATTAATGAGAACGTGTTTGGATTGAATCGAATCAACCGAGAAAAAACAACCGTGCCGGTGAAACAAGTTATAAAGAACTTTATGAACTACTTTTATAATAAGGGGCTGTTCTTTTAAGGATTTTTTGATTATTTAATATTTTAATTTTATTTTTTATCTAACTGATTTTAATTTTGATGATAATGATGAAAACCTCTTGGTTTTAAATTAGTCCGAAATTAGACCGAAATTATAACTTAATTTGGATACTTTATTAAAATTTAGAAAAGTATATACCATCATCATCTACAATTTAAAATACAAATTAATTGAAACATCACAAATGTACAACGTATATATGAAATTTATACAGTATAAAAAGTAAATTTGGTTATAATTGAAATAATTTTCAATATAATTTTTCGATGACATGTAAATAATACTTGAATGAACTTAATAATCCTTTCGGCTGAGGAAGCAAAGTAATAAATGTCATGAATTGCTCAATTTTTTATGTCTGAGGAAGTCTCAATACGGAGATGAAACTTCGTATTTAATGAAATAGAAATAAATTTATATGCTTGGCTTATTGGCCGTCTAGTTTTATTGAAATTTGCTTCTAAATTGTAGAGGACTATTGCACATACCTAAATCTTCTCAAAATATTCATAAAATTTATAACCAAAATTAATTTTAGTTTTATTTAATTTGTGACTGATTTAAAATCACTGTTTTCCCCCATCATTATCATCAGGTACATATACTTTTAACAGAACGCGGTCTACAACATAGTTGTTTCAAACCACGAATAGCCGGTCAAAATATCAAATTTCATAGTCTGTAAATTTTGAAAATATTACTTACATCTGTCGCAGAATCACTTTCTTCGCCTGCACAGTAGTCATCGCTATCAGCGTCCATGTTTGAGCGAGATATTCCAGGAATTTTTTGGTCCAATAAAAAACTAAAACATAAGAAATACAGTATATTACAACAAGAGAAATGTAATACAGAGTTATAGAACAACGTAAAGCAAGTCTACTGCAAGAATGACTTACCAGAAAGACAAGAATGGAAAAATGTCAACCGGACCAGGGAATCGAACCCAGCACCTTGCGATATCCAGCTGCATGCTCTAGCAACAGAGCTAATCCGAGTCGACGTCCCAGGACCGACATAACACCTCTCCATTCCGTAAACCTAAGCTAGTCTCACCTACCAATTCCCTAATCACAATCCTCACGTCCTAATTCTTGGAAAAACGTGAAGACGGACATTGCGTAATGACTTACCTTAAGTGTGAGAAGTACCACAGCTTTGGCTTGTAATCAGCGGCAGCAGATGCTCCTAACTTCATCGATGCCTTCATTTTTTTAATTTCTTTTCGGAAAGCACTTCTCAAATTATTAATTTTCTTAATTACGTCATCTTTTGACGCCTTCGGGTTTAGTTCTCTCATTTTATGTAAGAGTTTTGCGTAGCCAGCCTCTCTTTTTTCTCTCTTTAGGTAATCTTTTGAGCCGACTTGCCACAGGCATGGCTCGTCTTCATAAAGTTTGATAAACTCGGTTAAGTATTCCCTAGGCCACATTTTCCTTGAGGTGTTAGTACTTGAGTACACGACACACACTGCAGCACTGAGGACTAGTCGGAGTTGTTTAAACCGGATTGCGTGTCCTGCGCAGTCCCCTCCCGGCCTCAAGGCTCCCCACTCACTTCCTGCCGGGAAGTCCTCAAGGAGAATTCCTCCAGGATTTCCTCCTCGAATAAGGTGATCTTTAGGCTATGAAGATCCTAGCTAACTAATGAACCACTTCAATAAATATTAATTTCAGGTTTAGATTCCGGTTCGTAGTATATTGAAAAAGTAAAGAAGGAATAATTTTGATTACTATATATTTAATCCCATCAACTACTTTTACAAATAAAATATTAAAATTGATGAAAGACATACTTAAATGTGTTTATGATAGGTGAAATTAGTATCGTGTCGTGCCTTGCAAGTTTATTTTGGGGTTTTATCAGAAATTACAAAATAGTTCTCGAAGACATTTAAAATTTTTATGAAAAGAATAATATTATAGAATTGGACTACTTTTACGGTGACACAAAAATTATAGTACATATCTTCCTTCCCAATAAATTACTTTTGTTTTGTGTTTCTATTTTTCGTTTGCGTATTCTACATTGAAATTATTAAACACGGTTTTATTCCATAGAACGATTAACAATAACCTATTTGATTGCAGATCTGTAAATTCTGATTCTACAGGTCAAGAAAACAAACACGGCATTTAAATAAGTGTTGAATCACCCCAAAAACAATATTCGGAATAAAAATTTTATTTTCAATAGAAAGCTTTTTGCCTGTTTTGTCATTTTCAACCTTAAAACAAGATTATGAACTATAATCCTTATCAAAATAAAATAGATGTATAATACATACATATGTACAAATACATACCCGTTTAAAATTACGTGTATATATAAAACTGTAAACGTTGACGACGTCTTGTCGATAAAGTAAATGCCTCAATCTAACCTACATTAACGGACTAACAGATAAAATTATTAATATCTTAATGAAAACTAATATTATACCAATCACTTCCATATTGAAGCTAATTACATTCGTAATCTAACAAAAACTGAGGACAAAATTAAATCAATTGATGATGAAGATGTTTTGTATAAAATTGGTTGTTTGAACTGTAACAAAGCATATACGAGTACAACGATGGATTTTATAACCAGGATTTATTACCATAAATAAGCTTACTACTGAAATCCAAAGTTAATATGGCATTTTCTGCGCAATTTAAAACTATCATTTTTAATTTCAATTTTAAGAACATTACCATCTTACATCAAAACAACTACAGAATTAAATTAAGAATTGATGAGGACATCCTTATAAACGTAAATAGAGACAACATCATTAACTATTCGTACGAAGGTTCCGATAGTGGAATTATGCTGAAATTTTAAATAAATTAAAACCAAATTGTTTTATCACTGAAATTTAATTCTTACAATGTTAAGTTTTTAGTATATACATTTCTATTCGTCCTTAAGTTTTTTATATATTGAATTTAATTAACTGTATGTCAAAGATATGAAGATCACGTAATTTGATTTTTTTTCGACTTCAAGACAACTGTACAATGTTGGCATTTACTTCATTGACAAGACGTCGTCGACATTGACATTTATATATATATATATATGTATATATATATAATCTTAAACGGGTATGCGTATTGTAATAGGCGACGGGTTTCACTGCTTTTCGCCTCGTTTTGGATCCAAATTCGATCTCTTATTCGTTATATAATTAGTGCCTCAAGTAAATTTTACAAAGGAAAACTACTGATAATTTTATAATTTAAACAATAGTTCATTTATTTGACCAAAGAGAAAATGATAAATTCACAGGATGTGGTTGTCAATACAATATTTCATCATCCGTTCACCCCGGCACCTCACCGTGAACTCACTTAGGAATCTCAAATCACACACCAATTCGTGTCTGCGTCTCACTACTTGATTCTGTAGCGTGTTTGAGACCCTTCACCTACGGTCGCATATTTATGGCGAATCCATCATCGTCTTTACTCCATGATATTTCGTCGGTGATTAATTTGGTTTCCGTACACTCGCACAGTTCTGTATTCGCGGCGAGACTTCAAAAATGACGACTTCATTCTGCTTCTTTCAGAAGCGAATTTCAATCGAGACCGATATCAAAGGAAGTCTCAACCGACTTGGCTGCTTTCAGGGACGGAGATTTAACGTTACAATATGTATTTGTATATATGTAATAAATTATACAATTGTTTTATTGTCATAAGAATTACTGTTCAGAATCTTGTTTTAAGGTTGAAAATATCAAAATAATTGAGCGCTTTCTCAACAATTACTTACAAGTGGACTAATATTTAAATAAAATCAGATAAAATTGACTGGAATATGTAAGTAGGGTTCGACATATGATGTTTAATTGTTACGACACGACCCGTTATACAAGTTCGTCAGAAACGAATAATTTTCAGAATTTGCGTTTAGTAGAGGGCCACTGTTGCCAGTTGCCATGACTTGAGTAGAGAACGTTAGTTGTGCGTCAGCGCGTCTGACGTGAAAGTGTGCTCTGGTGACGCCATCAGTTACACTTGCGCAATACCTCGCGCTGGTGACGACATCGCTGACTACGTTGCACATCAACTTACCTATTCAAAGAAAAGTCACAACCAGAAGAACCATTTCCCATTCGTTCAGATACTGACGAATGCCATACTATGGTAAATGAAGCCTATTAGGTTGTCGCATTAAGATTTGACGCCCTTCAACAAACTTCAGTACCTTCAGAGAGATTTCATAACATTATACTTTATCTTCCATGAGAAATGATTCCCATATCGATTAAATGAATAGATTATATTATTTTACAGTACAAGATTCGTCACCGTTCGAAAATTGTTTTATTATAAGACAGATACCAACTACAACCAAAGTATTTCAGCAGTCATTAACAACACTCACGGGAGAAAAACAAAGTCATGGTTCTAGCCGGATAATAGAACCATCTGGTCAGGTTTGAAGCATTACTTCAGTGTAAATTAGACATTTTATTTTATAACATTTATTGATAATCCGAACTTAAAGGAAAATAAATGTATGATGAACATGCAGTGGAAGTCATTTTCTTAGTTATAGTAATGAATTTGGACCCAAAATCCAAATCGTACTGTCAAATTTCGTTGGGGCTTATGTTTAAACGAACTTGCGCTTGAATTTATCGCCGAGGATACCCGTCGAACTTTAACTTTGGTAAATATTTCTCCCCAGAGAGGGAATAGACCTTACCATCGGGAACGCATCGTTGTCTCGCTGGTTTTCAAGGTTCTCACATGCCGTGGGACCTTGGTCTCGTTTAAGAGCCTTGGGCTACGAAAGAGTTTTCCGCTAATTCTATTGGAACAGGCGGCTAGCTACCTCTTAAACTGGTCGAGGCAGGGAGCAAACTCCTCTCCTGTTATTCAAAACGGCGTGAGACAAGTACCTAACTCGACTTACCTGATACATGTTTTCTAGTGTTTATTTTGGAGGTTTTCAGGTGATGAAAGACCGGGTAGGATCGTTAAACTGTAGCTCGTAAGCCTTAGTCAACCATTGGCTGTTTTCTTCTCGCATTCGCACCCCCCCTTTTCAATTCCCTTACTCTGCTACTAAAGGGGAATTGCAGGTTTCTTGATCACCCTCATGTGGCAAAATAAAAAAAGAATCCAAAACTATTCGAAACTGCGGAATTTGATTGATGATCACGTCACGGGAAAAATTTACGTCTCGGTAATTATATATAGTAAGTGGTATCATGGTCAGACGAAGCGCAGGGAAAGCGCTCATATCAACGAAACGCTATAATTGTTGGTCGAAGTAATCAATGTTCACTTTGTGGACACAAGTTCTTGGCTGACTGTAGGAGGCCTTGAACAGGCCAGCGCTTATCTGAACATTAGGGAAACAGTAAAGAACGGCAGCATGTCATCAAGAGTAGTCTACCAACAGTGACAACGTGGAACACAAGGAAACCAACAATGGCGTTGCAGACTTATATTGTGGGAACAGAGTCATGGTTCAATGAATGTGCATCGGATGAGAACCGTTCAAAAAGGAATTAATGTATCTGCCACGACATGGGTTGTAGGTGCCTTACGAAATTTCTGGGACAAATTTATAAAATAATACTTTTAACATTTATTTCTCCATACAGGTTTTATTTTTTTTTTAATTTCCTTTTAAAATGATGCTCACTTGTAGGGCATATCTCCTGCAGAGATGCAGGTAAGCTGTTACAACTTTCGATAGTTGTATTTATGAATGAGAATTTACCAACATCAGATCCTTGTATTGTGTAGTTTTTGTCGTAATACTTAATAGTATGGATTCCGTCACACAAAAACATCGTTGGAAACGTCGTAGTAGATCAAACAGCCAAGAAAAAGAAATAATGCAGTACGGGATATCTGGAAACACACACAAGCCAAACTACAATAACACCGGGGAATCAAATGGAAAGAAGTGAAATCCAATAACTACAACACACAGACAGCCACCTTCTACTCCCCAAAAATCATTCTCTCCTTAAATTGAAGGGGCCAAATAAGTATCACAAGTGTAAGTTCCGGCCACTTTACCTAATCACAAAGGATCCGCTTCCTTTCTTTACCAATGCAACTCCATAATTATCATCAATGAATGCAGTAAATTCCATCAAGAAAGAGACCACAACCTCAAGGAGATGGACTACTCCCCGAAACATCAATAAGATCTTGTTGAGTTCTTTAAAATGTTAAATTTATGTAGTCAAATCTAATATAAAATGCTTTAATGTAGTCACTAATAACCAATTGTTGTTGACACCTATTTGGGGAAGATGTAGAAACACAAGGAATCCCCCTATTTGGACGTGGGGACCTGGGTAACTTAAGAGGTATTACATTTCTGATCCGACGCGATATGCCGTTAAACATGGGAAATCTGCCATGGAAATGGACCCATCCCAACACAGCACGCACTCCTCCACAATTATGACTAATAAAATAAAATTGCACCATCACATTACTTATAAATATATATATTTATACATATATATTCCATTTACTAATCCATCATACCTCTTTTTGTTTCAGGTATATCGACAAAATACGTCAACAGACATTCAAATTACGTTATATTCATGAAGAATTATTCTATTCCTTTTCTTCACAAGATAGTTGCACGCCGGGCTTGGTTAACAACAGACCTTGAAAGCTTCTCTGGGCTACTCCTAATATCATAATTCACAGTATTACGCAAATTAGAAGGAGAAACTACATACCCAAACTATAATAAAAAAATTAGTAGCGATGACTAACATTAAAAATATTTAAACATATTTATAAATAGGGAAGGTGAGAAAAGCCTATCTGAAAAACAGGTAATTGTTTTGTTTGATGTAATGGATTATAAACCAGCCTATTAGAGTAAATATAACCTCGAATGTGTTTTTAGTTCTCCCCACAGGAGAGCGTAAATGCTTGGGATATCAGGTAGGTGACCTGCCCCAAAGTGTTTCCCGGGAGATTATTTTCGGAGTATCCTTCGAGGAAACTCTGAAGTGATCTGGCAGTTTGCAAAAGCGGAAGTAAAGGGGCGGAAGATTATTTTAAGAACCGTATCTAGAAGGTTTACAAGGGCCATTCTATATTTCATTTGGTTCACATAGAAGAATAATTCCAAATATTGATTCTGGATATATTATAATAGTTGAATAAGTAAATTCAAAATTAAGGTTAGCCAGGTTTCCAAATAAAGACATTGCAGGCAGACAGTTTTATAAATATAGTCATAAAAATTACATGAAAAATAAACGTTATTCATACTGAGGCTCAGTACAAATAACGAAAAAACATTGATACCTTCTTATGTGATAAGTAATATGTAGAGATTATGAATATTTATTTATAACCGGGCAGTCGTTGAATAACGCACAGTTTCAACTATCTACCGTCATCATCAATCACAGCTATTTTCGTTGTGCGTTTGTGAAACCGATCGAGGTGAAACCAAATAATTTTTTATTCAGCATATTCAACGGGAAACGTGTAAAAATGATCGTAACGTACAATGTAGTGGGAAAAGTGAAACTCCGATATAGCTTTACTGAAAAAAGATAGAAATGGGCAATAATCTTTAGAATGATAAACCTCCCTTTGTTTGGTCGGCGACTCAAAATTCACTTTCTAACAGTTCGCGCCACGAAAATCCGTCTCTGGAGCTGTGCGGGTGAACTCTAACAAGGTCGGTCTCCACCCTCTAACTTGGGCGACAAAGACAAACGACTGAGCGTATCAAAAGCTGCAAACGAAGAGGATATTATAATGGAAAGAAAGAACAGTAAAGTAGAAAAAATAAGGACTTCTACTGATGAGAGAGACGTTAAGGTTTACCAGGCAAACCAAATGGCATGCATTTCACTTGAACAGAGGGAATTATGTTACTATTTATTTTTAACCAAATGTTCGTTATCTTAATGAGTTAAACTGATCAAAGATGATATTTTGATTATTTTCCTTTCTTAATCACTAATAATAACATAGTTATAATAAAGAAATAAATAACGAAGTGAAGAATTTCACAGTTCTCTTATTGATTAAATACAAATCGCATTCTATAAGGCATGGATAAAACACTGCAATAAATATTAGCGTTTGGTTTTAGAAAAATCAAGTGCATCATCTTAATTTACAGGTTTCTCTGTCACTGATCAACATACTCTCCATTTCTCTGTTCTGTAATGTAACAGATATTAAATACGCGTGTTAAATGTTTAAATAAAGTACACCTGCTTCCTAGCTTTTTAGCGGGTGGGGGAAAATTGCATTTCTAGGAACAAAAGATCTACCCTTCTTTTTGTATGTGAGAGGAGCCCATTCAGTTTAGGGATCACCCGTAGAAAATTGGGATGCTACCTGAAATTGCCGTAAATAATTAGGAAAACTGCTGGCAAAACGGAAATTCCGTAAAAAATTCGGAAGTCACGGAAGGAAGCGGAACATGTGAAACATTTAGTCCCAGCAGAGAAAATTTTCCTATAGGCTGCAATTAACCAGCGGCAGGCCAATAGAAGCATTTGAGGAAAATTATCTGTTTGGTAGTTTAAGATCATGTCACTTCCGACCGAGGTTACGAGGGAAGAGAATTTTGAAGCAGGAGACAGAATTTGTTGGGAGACCGAAGAAGGATGTTATCGGGACAGCAAAGAGAGAAGTTGTTGGGAGACCGGAAGTTTTGAAATGGCGATGCCGGCCAATGACAATCGGAAACTAAACTGGTAGTCGCCTGGAAGAAGAATACGGGAGCCAGCCCAGACGGTGATGATCCTGTTGGAGACACCAGCAACGAAGTAGAATGAGAGATGTATTTTCGGCCATGGGTATCGTAGTTCTTTTTTTATTTATAAAGAATTTCACATTAGCCAGGCCTATTGCCATTAGGGAACCAAATAAGCTTCGAAGTTCACCCCACTGAGAAACCCTGAATTGAAGTCTCATACTAATCAATTGTTTTTTGTTTATAATGTTATCTTTGACGATTTTATTAAGATTAAACTTAGAATTTTAAACGAAAACTTTTCTTTTTTTAATATTACCAAACAATAATACATTATTATTATTAATTTAATAAATTAATTTACCCCACACAATAAATAATTATTACAGTAATAATCTTCTTAACTAAAGTAGTCGACTTGGAACGCGGGTCCGAGTGTGCTTAGATATTTGTTCAGCATAATTAAAGTTGAGCTAATATCTTGAGGATTGCTCAGAATGACCAGTTTGATGGTTACGGTCGGTACCCTACATGCAGTGTATACCGCTGATTACGTTTTTGGGAATATTTCGTTCTCATTAGAGGGTCACACAGCGTCGTTGGGATGTGAGTATAGTTAGCAACGGCCTGTCTAGAGCGTTTTGGAAAAGACTGTCAAGTGGGTCCGTGACTCCTGGTGCTATCCGCTAGAATATCTGTTGATATAATAAATCTTCTTTATTTGTTAATCAACTTCTAATTAACAAAAATGCGGCGAAACCTTTACCGCATTGCCTACGTTCAATTAGTTGAAGCCGAATCCTCACGTTATCGTCTTTCCTATACTGAATCTTCCTTTTTCCTCTAGCGGAGTGAGCGATCGAATTTGGCGAATGATTCATCTGGATCTCCCATTACGAGTTGGTATGTATCATCACAAGTTTGACAATAGTGTCTACTCATAGCCACTGACGCACTACTTTCAGGATAGTGTCCCGTAGTGCTGGCCTCACAACTGTTCCTTAACAGAATCGAAAAGACGGGCTTCACGTCTTGTCTGTAGGGAAGGTATATTAGAGTTTTCCGCAAAAAATAGTTAAATGAGAAGAAAAGTGTGAGGCCGTTCATTACAGTGTTGCAGCATGACCTACCAGAGCCTATCTCGTGCAACGTAGGTTTCAAAAGTGTCTGTGTGTCGTGGATAACCTTTTCATCGGGAAGCATGTACAAATCATCACAAAATTTTCCATGGAAAAAGTGAAATTCCGACATAGGTTTACTGAAAAAAGATAGACATGGGCAATAACATTGGCCATGCCGCCATTAAGCTTCAAAGAAACTTTTTATACATTTAATAAACACAATCATAAAATAACTGTCAAAGTTCGAGACATTCCACCAGAATGTAAAGCTCTACATTACACAGAACACTATAACTTTCCCAGCAAATTGTATTGTTATCTCTTTCTACTTTTATGGCGAATCCAACTGGTGATATTTAATATTCTGGCGTCATGAAAATCATACACACCACTTTGAAATCGCTGAAATGTGTGGTCTTCGCTCAATAATATAAGGACCCAACAGAAACAAACTATTCGATAACGCAAACTTTTAATCATTTTCTTCACTCAGTGTGTCAAACAAAGTCTTGCTGCGATTTAAAGAAACGGGACACTTTTTTAATCTCAAATAAACTGAAGAAATCTTTCCTGGTTGCTTTCCGAGAGCGACCGCTCATGTAGTGTAATAAGTGATTTTAACCTTCAGGCGTGTTATAATTTTCACGAAACTGAGATAAATGCACGGTCGGTCGTTGGAGCAATCCACGGGAAAGGACCATTGTGTTAGACAGGTCAGATGTTTTGATCATGGACTGTCGTTGACCTGGGAGCGGTGTGAAGGCATCTGGACGGGAAGCTGGATTTGGAAACCCTCAGGACGTGGGGGCAGGCCTGGGACCTATAAAACAGAGTAGACGGATGTGTTTTTTTTTACTATTTTGGATGTTGGCTGTGAACGGAGGTGTGGAGACTATTATTGATTTTGGCGGTGAACGGCGGTGTGGTGGTGGAGATTTTTGCTGAGAACGGCGAGATGGACAGGAGTTTTCGGAGAAT
Source organism: Eucriotettix oculatus (assembly GCA_034510155.1). Classification (NCBI taxonomy): domain Eukaryota; kingdom Metazoa; phylum Arthropoda; class Insecta; order Orthoptera; family Tetrigidae; genus Eucriotettix; species Eucriotettix oculatus. The sequence goes on from CM067377.1 coordinate 99,167,087, forward strand.
AAGAGTGCAGATTGAGGCAGCAAAGGAGGTGGAACTTGTGTTGCTGTGAATGGTGAGGAGGACAGTGATTGTTGGAGAGCAGAGACACCAGCCCGAAGAACTGGGAATGAATGAACCCAGGCGGAACGTGGACATCTTGGCTGCCACACCGGGAGCTGTAAACAGTAAGCCCTCCCCTTCCCCTTTTTACTGCGCGTGTGCAACGACAGATAATATAGCATTTCGCCAGTGACGGTGAACAGTCTCATATTTAGATGAACTTTCAAAATCTATGTAATTATATTTTACATTAGGTTATTTTGGTTAGTTTTAATAGTTTAGCGTATGAATGTGCGCAACATTCAATGATTGTGGAGTCAGAGTGGGCTTTGGCCGGGAATTAAATATTAAATTGAATTGTTTAAAATCCTTGTTAATTATTGAATATATCATCCCTCCCTTTATTAATTCATTAAAGCCAAGACCCCTGAGAGTCTCATGCTCGACTAAAAACTCACGTGTCTTGGCTAGACGCTGGCCATCTCCCTCAGGATCTCGCGGTTCGTGATTGCTGTTTCCTTTATTTGAGAAATACATATATTAATTCTGCATATGCAGTGGCGCCCGGACCGGCATTGCGACAATAAAGGATCCGAGGGGAGGGGAGCGTTACAATAGAATACTCTTGTTCCCATCTTAGAAATGTTTTCTTATATTCTAATACATTTGGGATGCAGTTATATTTTTCAAGTTTAACGAGGATTTCAATGACAGCAAGTTCATCACAAGTTCTAAAAGTTGCATGTGGTCTCATGATAGAAGCTAATAACGTATAAATACAATGAACTCCAGGTAATTGGAATCGGAACGGATAATAAGGAGTGCGTAAAAAATTATGTGAAATGTACATTTATTATTTTAATCTTTACAGGCAGTTTTATATACATAAAATTTATCTGGATATGAAAGAGGGAAAGAGAAACTTTAGCTTCTCTTAAATAAATAGTGCATGTCGCCTAACTTCGATGTAGAAACGTCCAATTTTCTAGAGCCACAGCCAGAGACTGTCTGATTATTATACACACAAATAATTAAAATCAATCAACAATACATGACAAAAATTTAGAGTTTAACCTTAGTAGAACCACATTATTTTCAGTAAAAATCTGTGATGCTATTCTGTTTCCCTTGGTCGCGATAGTGTTGCGCCAGCCATGTAGATTCAGAAGTTTTTGCGAAGAGGAGCAAGAGCTGATTCATTTGGGTTAGGCGATATTAGTGAGATATTTCCTTTATTATCTTGTCAGTCCGTCCTCCTGAAAATATAATGACTTGATGACCATATAGACTATTGCGCCGTTGGTGAATTGAACATCTTCTTTACACCATTCAAGATTTTCGCAGTGGTAATTGGAAGTTCAACAGGTTATAATTCATTAACTAGCTCGACAATGTAAAATGATTTGGTGTTGGAGGAACATTGATCTGGAGCAGTGGTCAGAGAAAATGGTAAATTTTGTGACAAATTTGGGCAGTGGAAGAGAATGTTGTGAGCAGCGGTAGAGGAGAGAGTGTATTTTGGGAGACAGATATAGTACAGATTTGGATGTAGGAGGAGATGTCGTGAGCGGTGAGTGAAACAGAGAGGACAATGGTAGTCATGATTACAGGAAAACTGGATGGGACCAGCACTAGACCCCGCGTATGCCAAACTGGCTTTACAGGGCGAATGCGCGTTATTTGGCGTACAGAACCCCGAGGGGTTCCTCGCCGAAGGTGCTCAATCATCTGTTGAAATCCGGCCGAGTGGAGTTAGCCAGGGATTGCTCCGAGACACTTCTCCACCCGACCGGCTCGCGAGTTGCGGATTATGTTGCTCAGATTGCGTACGGCTCCCACACCCGAGTTTTTAACCTGTTGGAAATGCACTCCGCCCGCAACGGCGAGAATGCTCTCGGGGCCGCTGCCTTACCCAAGGGCTGGTGGCTTCAATTGCCGGGCCTGGTCCACCCCCTATTCTTAGGTTACATAAACCCAGGCACCGACTTGCTGGCACCGCCACCGTGGGTTTTTGAGCGGATACCACTGCCCGACAGAGTCCAACCCAATTGCGAGCAGGGCTGCCGCCGAGTAGAGCGACAGCTGGCTCACCCGTCTACCTGTATTTTTCGCTGAGGGCTCAGGTGAACCTCGTGCCGCGCTATGAGCCAGCCCAGGGAGCCTCTTTCTCTCATACGGGGCCCCGTAACCAGCCCCGATGGGCGCGAGTACTCCCCTACGACTGGCCGGGTTCAACCATAACGTTAGCACTGGCACTTCTAGTCAAGAGCAGCCTTTTTCCTTGATAAAGGTGAGTGGCTGCACCCTGATAAAGGAGAGTACCACGCTACGACTGGCATTTGAAGCTTCCCGCTTCTTCCGATTGCAGCACCTGGTTTCCGTGGCCAAGCGCACCCCCATCCGAAGTGGAAGCTAGCAGCTATCCCCTATGGATGATTTGCGCAACCACCCAATACTAGGGGAATTACATCTAGATAGTTTCATCATCGGATAACTAAGTATGGCTAGCAATTTCAATACTCGACACCTTAGCCCAAGGGCTTGATGACTGTCTTGAGATGGACTCAGTTACTAGAGCAACCGCGCGATTACTCCGACCCGTCTTAGTCCATCCCCCGTGTTAATAAAGGATACTAGTTCCCGGCGAGCCACCCTGGTCCGCCCTCTACTATTAGGTTTCACAGACCCAGGAATGACAGGCGGGACCCGACACCAATGCACATGAGAGATGCGCGCTGCTCCCCGTTTACGCCGTGTCCGATTAGATTACACAGGGACACCGCGGGTAGGGTCGGTCTCCGACTTGAGGATGAGAGGCTGGACACACATCATCCCCCTTCCGCCCCCAAACACAGAGGACAGTGTGTACGTTTTGAGGAGGTGAAGTAGCGAGAGAGATAACAGTGCCGTTTTTTGTGGAGGAGTGTTGGAGTGGAGTTGAGATAGCGATGCTGTTGCGATTTGGAGCGTGTGTCTCCACACGTTTTATTTTACTTCATGTGGTTGTGGCTACAATAACCGGCAATTGCATTTCGGTAATTTCAGACGGGCCATTGAACATTTTAATATTTAGGAAATTTTGAAACCATTGTAATTATTTTGTAGTTGGGTTAGGTATTATATTTTAAGGAAGTTTGAATGTGATCGTGAGTGGGTAATAGCAACATTCAATGATTGTGGAGCCGTGCGTGCGAGCTTTGGCCCGGAATTAACTTGTAAATTAAATTGCTTGAATTTTAATCCTTGTTTACTTATTAAATAAACCTTCCCCTCCCGTAATTAATTAATTAAAGCCAAGACCCCTATGAGTCTCGTGCTTGGCTCAAAAACCCATGTCTGGGCTCCACGCTGGCCATCTCCCTAAGGATTTTGCGATTACAGTTTTCTTTTATTATATATTTGTGTGTGTGTATTAATTATGCGTATGCAGTGACGCCCGGGCCGCCATTCAACGTAAACGGATCTGACGGAGAACGTTACAAACTTTTGGTATTTTTTATGCCATAATCAGTTCCCTTCATCATCCACCTTCTACTCTTCTTCTATTACTGATCTAGATTTCCACCATGTTACAACTCTTCTAGATTATCATTCCACTTTTCTGCGTTTTCTTCTTTATCCATTATTGGCTTCCCATTCGCTGTCCTGATGTTCTTGCTAATATTTTTCCTCTCGCCGAATGTTTATTTGATTTTCCTATAAGCTGCGTCTATTTTCCCTTTCACAATGAAATCTTCAACTGCTTTGCATTTCTCTTGTAGTCAAGCCACTCAAGGGCGACTTAATGACCGCCTTGATTGAAAATCAGCCACTAGCCTGGTAGGACAGGAAACGGGCTATCACAAACGCGCCCGCCTTGCCATTGTGGAATTAATTTGCGTATTTTGGCCCCTTTTATGGGTGGAGAAAACAACTCCCAAAGTTAAGTTTGACCAACTTCATTCACAACCTCCACAAATGTTTACCACATGGACTATTAAGATATAAAATATACTAATCAGCAAATTCAGTTTTCCTTCGTTTTTGGGAATGGGATAAGTCTGGGATGATGCTTCCAGAATTTTGTCAGGTACTTTTATGAATTTCCCAAGGCGCTCCCTAATCCCTGGTACAAAAGAACATTGCCGACTCTACGGCGTCGAGTTTTATGACCGGACTTTCCAGGGGCTCGCCAAATTTCACAGCCGTGGGAATAATTCTCAACCAATGCCATCTTATTTATTGGACTGCATTACAGTCGAAACATTTAATTTTATAAAACACAATGTTTGACAAGAATGTTAATATTAAAAATTTAATTTACATATCGATTTTAAAATAACACCAGCATCGTATTTATTCAAAAAAGCAAATTGATTAATATTGGTTGTCTGCAGTGTTAGTTAAAATTATATATTAGTAACATCTATCGGTCACGAATTTACGACAAGAACATTAGTAACTTTATTTATATTTATTTGTCATGTGATGTACCATTTAGTACCTATTGATTGCTTTTGAAAAAACGATGATTTAACCTATAGTTTTCTTCCTGAATGTATGTATTTTTGATACAAATTAGTGACAATCTCATTATTCTACACCGTCTTCATAGCGTCTAGGAAATAAATCCAGTGATTAATTTAAATTTCATTTATAAGTTTTAGATTATGTTGATAATTAGTGAATAAATTATTTAATTTTGTTTTAGGAATTATGCAAAATGTGTTATCAACATATCTGTAGTTTAAAATATAACGAGACACTGGAGAATTACAGATCTGTCACGACAATATCTGAACTATTGAGAACTATTAAATGAAATAGAGGTTAAGTTTATAATTAAATTGAAATAAAAAAACAAGTATATCAAACAAAATAATGTTAGTTACGCTTTAAAAATAGTTTTCTCAATCTATTTTTTGGAAATGAGTAAGTATGGAGTTAACGAAGAAACGTTTACCAAAAAAGTAAAATATTATCAGAGGGTAACAGAAAAATGAGTTTCATAAATTAAGGTTTTTAAAGAGATTATACAAAAAAGTTGGAAGTACGATGCGATTGCAGAAATTAAGTGCACTGTGACATAACTGGGTGTGATCTTTTGAGGGTTGGTAAGACTGAGTGGTAGAGGGGATTTCTTGACAGAGTTAGCATACACGATATAAAGATGTCGGTAAAAACTCTCGTCAAGTGCGAGCCATGGGCTGTGATCCGCTTCCTAGCCACGGAAGGAATAACATCTACAGAAATTTTTTCGCGAACGATAACGGTTTAGGGCTCATTACACGCCTCAGTCAAGAAGACAGTCGTTAAAGTGGCGTCACACCAATTACCCATCAGCCGAAAGACTAGAAAAATCGCTATTTAGGGCAAAAAACAATGGTCTCAGTTTTTGACGAAAAAGAAATCTTTTGGTCGATTAGAGAGAACACTAATGCACAACGATATTGTTAGATCCTAAAACAATCAAAAGGAGCATTCAAAACAAAGGGAGGGGAATGATGACTAGAGGAGTGTGCTAGTTGCACGACAACGCCCGTCCTCGCACAGCCTCAGCCTCCAAGGCGCTCTTGGACTCATTTAGTTCGTATTTTTAATCAGTCCAACTGACGATCATGTGCAGAAACAGTTTCTGAAGTGGGGATGGAGCTGGCGGGACAATTCTTCGAGGAGGGCATAAACAAGCTAGTCCCACGGCTCACCACGTGCATTGAATGGGATGGGATGGCGATTATGTGGAAAGATACTCAACAAGTCCATCAAAAATTTTGTGCACTTTTTCTATAACAATATAGAAGAAAGACTACTACACTTACTTTCTGAACATGCCTCGTACTATGAACGGAGCCGTTCGTTGAAGCTCCAATGTTCAATTGAATCTGGGGGACGGCATTCAAAATAATATAATTTATATCGATACGTTTCACATCTTATCGGTGTATTTATTTAAATTCGAATCATACTGCATAAAATATGTTGTACATATATCCCAAATTTATGATCAACGAATGACTGAGAACGATTTTGTACGATGTAGATTTAAAAGATGTGCCTGTGCTTGCATGTACGCCGTGAAATCCTTGCTTGGGTCATTTTTTTTACTTTCATAAATTCTATAATCTGAAGTCACACAGATACATACATAATATCCAATGTATTAATCGCGATATTATACTTCAGCTATCTAAACCAGCAGAAGAAAATATTATCTGTCATCCTGTATTGTCCGGATATTGTGTCACAAGGGAATATCTGCGTTCCATATTCACTGGTGCTCCAGTGACTCAAAACTATTATTTTGATGCAGTATCACGTAGTCCAATTAATGAAAGTTGTTCAATCTAAGCCAAATCACAGTCGTGTTTTTGCTATTCCATAAATTATTTATAATATTATCTAACGTATCGTACTAAACCATCGGGTTATAACTTCATTTATTAGTTTAAATAGTTCCGTTTGGTTCTTAAGTGTTAGAGCCTGATTTGTGGCTCATCAATTCATATGTTATTTTAATAATTTTAGTGCAGATTTATCAAATTGTTTGCACTTTCTAAAAATTTGTAGATAGTAATATGGACCCCAAATTTTCTTGTTTTTTGTTAGGTAAAATTATGTTATGCTTGTACGCAGAGACCACTGCCGGCGGTCAGGTCCCTTGAAGCCTGGCAGCGCGGGGTTATTGTTTCCCCATGCACCCAGGGACGAGCTCGCAACTGCGCTGGGAAATTTGCCCTCTTGGGAGGGAATAGTGTAGCTGAGTGCGTGGCAGCACTGCGTAGTGTACAGGTGGGACACAAACGTCAGCCTCGGGGAAACCACGAACATGGCCGACTCCAGCCGATTTTAGCTATCGATTTTCGGAGGTGACACAGTCTCCAACTGAATCCAATTCCATCCGGTGACCCATCGGTAGCTCACGATGATGAAATGGTCACTATCATCCATCGAAATACTTGACCTGACAGAAAATGTAAAGCGATGAATAAGTAAATTTCATCGCCTCCAGAGGTTCTAAAACGTAGAAGAAAAAGCTAATTATGTAGCTCAACCACTCAAGTAAAGCCATATTATTCAGTATGTTAACATAAATAGGCATTTTCAACAACTTAAATTTCTTCGTTGTTGTCGTCGAATCGTAGAGGCTACTCGCAAATTTTGCGTTATTAACCGATTTTTTGGTCAAACTCCTCTGTTTCGCTATTTGGCTTACTTGACACGAATTTTACTGGAATAAAGTGTAGTTGTAAACTAAATTAAATGAACAGGATTTCAGAACAACTTATTTGAACTCTAGCTCCTCTTGAAGCTGCTGTTATAATTCTGCCAGCCAAATCTGATTCAATTGAGGAACTTTGAGCATTTACTGCCACCATCGTCTAATGATAAGCCCATCTGATGAAAATTAAAGCGGTAATGTTTTGAGATTTTGCTAGCGACATTTGGTAAACTTTTCAGTGCCGCCGGATTCAGAAATTCTCAGTTATTAATGAAATTAGAATAAACAAAAACACCAGCTGCGGCTCATCTGGTATAGATGTGGTAAATCCGGCTTTTACTCTTTGTGGAGAAGGGTGGGGGGAGTTGTATTGGATAGAGAGATGAGAGATATAGGTTAGAGAGTGAGTTCGTCATGGAGATTACTTAAACGATAGTAAGTTGTAAACACTAATATGGAACGCTTGGAAAGTTTTTGGACATATTTACTAAAATAGATCTTGGTAGGGGTGTTTATAAAGCTTATTATTTGAAGTGTACTTCTGAACACAGGTTCAGTATTGAGTCGGAGTGGAGCCTTAACAACTAAGGTCCACTGCAAACCGATACGTAAAATAACACAGGAACGTGCACACCAAAGAGTATATTAATATAGAAAGAGTGGCAATAGCGACGCTCTTAGTCAGGATTTTATATAAAAGTAAATGAAACCTTAATATTCTCAAAACACACAGATAAGTAATTTAAAATATATGAAATAGTTATTTACAATCAAAAACTTTACGTCGAAAGCTTAAAAATTTATATTTTTGTAATTTTAGTGTTTATAATCAGTTTTATATCAAAATGTTTAAATAATGTGTTCAGGTGTTTTATTGTGAATTAAAAAGGTGATTTTTCAATAGTTTAATAATATAGTGTTTTATTTAAAACTACATTCGGTCCAATAATATAAATAATATCTTATTTTGCGAATTTAGATCCTACAAAAAAATTATATTCCCCTCCAACATTTGCGAATAGAAAATGATATATTTCTAACATTTATTTGAGAAATATGTTGATGTAACTACTGGAAATAGAGATTTCAAAACATAGTCACTTTTCTTAATGTTCCGTGTGAATTTATGTTTGTAAATTACATATTTCAAAATACTAATATTTGGTGTAAATCTACTTTAATTTTGCCTTTTGTTTCTTTCTGGCTGATTTTACGGGTCTCAAAGTGCGCTCTTGCGTAGCGAGTTGATCGTAGAGGAGTGGGGATTACAATCACGCTTCCGTCTGTAGGGAAGCCCTGGCATTCCCATTCTATCTATATTAAGATACTCTTTGGTGCGCACTAGGTAGAAACATGTTCAATGGAACATGATTCATCTGAACATGCACCCTGATGAAACGTGTTTGAAGAAACAAAACACATTCACACTCCCTCATGCCATAATAATAGTAATGTATTATGTAATATTTCCCTATATTTCAATATAAATAACTAGATCTCGCTGTCAATGGTTATTGGAATCTGAGATTTCATCAACTTCTTTAGTATTTTTATTACTTCATTCAATAAGTGATTGAAAAAATTTAAGACCCTTACTATGTTTTGAAACTTTTCCTACGTCTAGAAAATCACCACCTTTGTTTAAAAATTATGCCTTTAAGCTACGACGCACTGGCGATATGTTTCATTTAATACGCAAATACAGGTCAAAAATGAAATGTTTCATTTAAACATGCAAATACGAGTCAAAAATGAAGTATGTTTAATTTAAATAGGTCTCCTCTAGTTTCATGAAACATGTTTCCTGTGCAGTGAGTCTAACTTCCTACTGACTGAGGCCAAACCCGCAGACATCCGGACACCGATAAATTGATATGCAGTATGTCATCAAACTTATCTTCTACAAAGTAGAAGAATTGGAAAAGACTAATAAATATTTGAAATTATGATAATGCATTTCCTTAAAGATTTTCTTGTATAATTAGAACCACTGAAATATATAAAAAATTAATTGTAGTTTTATAAATTTACAATTACCGATTTTAGAGTTTTGATAATGTTATTTAATTATTAATTACGAATTTACAAGCTGTGTGGAGTGTAATTAATATGAAAATGATGAAACGTAATTTTAAAGTATTAATTCATTATAACACCCCACTAATGAGATACACGAAAAGTAATCATAGGGCTGGTCTTCATATCACTCGGTGAATCAAGTTGGAGGAAATTCGTCACATCCTTATTTTGCGTATTAATGAATTATGGCTTATGTCGTATTTATTAAAGAACATCATAATGCATATATATAGAGTGGCAATAGAAGGGCTCGGAGAGTGACTGCTTATCCTACTCAATACGGACCTACGCCCTCGCAGCTCCTTAAGCGACAATATATAATATCTATCCTAAAGCAACAAAACACAAATTAAAGTGGATTCCTTATTTACACAAAAACTAAGCATTATCAAATATGTAATGTGCAAATATAAATTTATACGGGATATTAACAAAAGTGGCTATGTTTTAAAATCAGAATTGCCAGTTAGATACGAAGTTTATATAAACAAATTTCTCAAACAGAAGTTGAAAAAAATATTTTGTAGGTAAAATATAACCGAATCAGTACTCAGTGTATCAAGACTTTATTCATATTACATTGTCCGTCATTACATACAGCCAGAAGATTTCGCCAAATTGTGGCCAAAGTCATCTGTATTTTAAAAACATAGCATTTCAACCCTACTCTCTACCGCTCTCCCTTAGCGTTACCAGAGTTCTACTGCCATCCTCAAAATTCATGATTTTTTAACATAGCCACTTTTGTTAATTTTCCACATAAATTTGTATTTTATTTTACACAATTGAAAATAATTAGTTATTGTGTTTTAAGTGCTTTAAGATAGATTTTACGGGATTCGGATAGCGGTGCTGATTTTATATTGCCGCTTATAGAGCTATGAGCGAGTAGGTCCTGAAGGAGTGGGGAAGCAGTTACGCTGCCGCCTGTAGGCGTTCCTTGGCATTGACTATCTATATTATAATGACCTTTATATTTTTGTATTAAATGATTAGAAAAGTGGTGGCCTAATTGTATTTCTCATATGTCATTTATTGCCAGTAAACCCTTGTACAAAGACATAGAATTACCAATTCCGAAATTTAGATAACATATTTACAAAAAGATAGACCTAAAATTAACTTAATTATTACATTTGAATGAGTGAAATTGGATAATTAGGATAGAGCTCTTTGCAACATGACATAAAACATTAGTATACACTTGGAATTTGTTATTGACATTATATTCAGGTACATTCTAAAATCGTCTAAACTATCAAGATATTTATTTATTAGTAAATTTTTACAGTGATTTTTAAGTCTTTTTTAATTAAAATCTTACAGTTGACTATGTAACTTGCACTATTATGGACCACTGATAAGATATGTGGGATTTTTTCTGCGGTTCACCTATGGAGAATGTTTTTTCTGCTCCGAGTGTTTTAATTGTACCATATTGCTGTCGATAATTAAGATTTAGTCATGGTCAACTAATAGTATTACATGATGTATTCAGTAACGAATTCTCGGTTCCCCTTTTCTATAACGTAGGTCATTGCCTGATGAACTGACGCGTTTCTTAAGGCAATTACAATACAGGTTAACAACCCGGCAGTGTCGCAATAATGCTGACGAACAAATCGGCATATCAGCGGTCATACTTACTAGAGCAATGAGGCCCACAATGCATCATCTTTAAAAGCCGCAAACCACGAGCTGACGGAAGAAGATTAACGTACAGCTGGCCGCAGTCTCTTGTTCCCTTCTCTGTTAGGTTTCACCCTAAAAGTCTTCCTTTCCCTATCCCATTTCTTAGTGTGTAATATTGACTGTAAATTATAAACATATCTAAAACTACGTATCTGTGTCTTAACTGGTAAAAAACCCAACCTTCCGATTCTTACCTCATCAGACTAAGGCGTACCTACCCAACCACACTACTGAATTTTCCTGAGCTTTCTTGCCTATTTATAAGCCTTCGAGATAATCCTAACATCTCATTTCGTTTCTACGTTCAGAGCCAGGATCGATTTCTGTAGAGTGAACTAAAGATATCCTGAAAGTTTGGGAACGATCTATTTTATTTTAAATGAAAATTTTTCATTTATGAACTTTGATAATTCATAGCATTTCTTTTATAATTTTAAGCCAGATTTTATTTCTTTATTTTATTCATAAACAGATAAACATTGTTACCCGCCATTGTTTACCTCGCGATATCGGCACAACAATCTTTAACAATGTATATATGGTCTTCTCGTACACCTTGAATTTGTGAAAAGATTGTTAGTATTTAATTTTCGACTAAAAACATTTCTAGTATACCTCATTTTTCAGGTCACCCTTATTGCTCTTCTTTCTTGAATAAAAACTATGTACGTCGTTGCTTCCCAAAATTGTATGGGTAGTTGACCCCATAATAAGTATTCAGATCAGTATTTAGCAACCTAAGAAGTTGAATTCCAGCACTGACAATTTTGCGTACACTATAAACTTACAAATTATAACTGAGATTTTCTTCTATCACTATCCATAGAAGTTTAAGTATGTATAAAAAGTTTAGTGTGTTTAAAGAAAATTATGCGCAGTCACTTATATAAAGAATGAAGTGAGGTGGACCGAGAACCGTTGACGCTGTGACGTAAGAGATTTTAATGGAAACTTTCTTCTTCTAAAAGTGTCTCATTTTATAACAGTACAATCTACCATACATTGGAAAGGGAGAAATATTTTCTAAAGTGGGTCAAGTTTTGAAATACATTTTTCTGAAAGTATGATACTGCAAAATAAGATCTCTAATCTAAGTTCCACTTCGTAAAGAGCCTGTCACAACTACAGGAAAACATTATTGTGGTATTTTGAATACCTCATTATTCATGATTTAGACTGTGATATTTATCGATTCCGACGACGCTACTTCATTGAAAACAAATAAATTATCTTCCAACTGCTAAATTTAATTGAAGGTTTCTATGGAGACAAATCATATATTTTTATTTAAGTGCAACAAAAGAGTAAAGGAGAATTAGAAGCAAGATTTATATGAGAATAGAGTGAAAATATTTGTTATAATATAGGTTGGAAATCTTACAAGGTACTGAGCTGCTACCTGAATGCAAACATTTCTTAAAGCAGTAAACTCATTTAATTCAATTACTTTCAGAGCCGGTTATTGAAGCCTTCGCATCTGACTGAGAAAAAGTTGGACCTTGTCGTTAAATTTGTAGTACGGGGTGAACGTGACTGGTGCCCTTTTGTTCAAGTTGGCCGGGGAATTCAGCTTGCTGTCCGGGCCGGATTAGGGGGTTTCACAGATGGCCCTGGCCCTGGCGTTGGTTGGCATGTTTGTGAGAACAGGCTGGCTTCTCACAAGTTATGGACGTTTGGTTTTACTCAAACAATAATTACAAATCTTTGAGAATTTATTCCAGGTTAAGGAAGGCCGTCCGATGATTTGTCTATATATTCATTGAGCTTCCTTTTTGAAGAAAATGTATCATTGCTGATAACTATCGAAAGACAGACGGTAGCTGAAATTCGACGGGTGACTTTTATAATTTATATTTGGTTGTTGCTCATAATTTTACCTATTTTTATCTTCTTTAAATCTGTTGATCTTTTTGCTCGGAGACTTTGCATTACTGATTTTTCTGCGAAGTGAAAATACATATTTTTTATATTGGTATCTTTATTGTACATATTGGGTACATTACAGTTTTGCGAAATAATTTGAAGTATACAGTAAAAAAGGGGGGGAAAGGATACATGAAACATGTGTTGCGGTAGCCACCCAACAGTAGGCCGCAAAAATGTGCATTTGTGGGTGAACAATATTATTAAACAATGCGTTGTTACTACATATCTTGTGCTAAATGATATTACAATTTCGGGGGGAAATAAGAAATTGTTTGTTAGATCTCAATGTCTTTTTTCTTTTTTGTCTTTTTGCGGCTTTTCGTGGCGGTGGATTCTGGTCAATTTCTTGCAAGAGCTCATTGGAGTGATTACTCAGTCCTTGGTCGAGTAACGTCAGGTATATCCAGGCCTCGGTGCAAGATAATATTTCTGACGGACCAAGGAGCGTCTGTTATGAGCCGAAGGATTCTATTTTGGAAGGTTTGGATTATTTTGATTTGAGAGTTGGATGCTGAAGACCAAATTGCACACGCGTATTGCCAGATTGGTCGATCAGTTTCTTTGTTCTTAGAGGTATATACTGACTGACAATGAGGTGTTTGACAAGATACAGGTTACCACGTGTTTTTCGCACAATAGAACTGACGTGGGAGTTCTATCTCAAGATTTAATCAAGTTTTAATCCAAGGTAGCTCGTTTCTTCAGAACGATGAATATAATTTCGGTTGAGACGAATAGACAAATTTTCAGGTATGTTCTTCCGGTAGGTATACAGGACAAGTTGAGACATTTTAGAGTTTATTTTACTTCTCCATTTGTAGCACCATTGCTCCACCTCTGACAAACTGTTGCAGGTTATCCCTGGTATGATTGCAACATACATTTGTGGAAAGAGCTGCTACGTCATCAGCAAAGTGGGCGATAGTAATTGCATTGTTGACAGGGTAGACACTAACGTACATTAGGATCAAAACACGGCACAGAACGCTGTCATGCGACAAGCAAACGTGAATGGTGAAAGATCTGGAGGTGGCATTATTATATTTTACAGAGAACTTCTTCGAATGGAGGTATGATTCTATAGAGGGTGTCCGGAAGATGTTCTTTTAGTTTCACTAACGATATTAAATTTATTGGATAATCTGCATTTTTTTATTGGAAAGTATGTGGTGGGTCTTGTGGTTGAAGTTCAAGGTTAAGGAGATTTTTATTGCATTAATTTCGATAGATTTCTTTAGAATAAATTCATGACTGTACGCTGATCTACAATGTGATTTAAATAATTTATAAATTAGCATTAAGAATGTTAAAGTATTTAGATTTCCTAATAATTTACTCGGCTATAATATAAGGATCAAAATTAGAAGAATGTTAACACTTTGCATATTTTAGTGAGGGCGCGGAAAGGATCAGGCTGAGTCGAAGTTGGTCATAGAGAAGTTCAGCGCCGTCAGATTCCAGACGAAGATATTAAGATGTAAGTTCGTGTTATCTATAGTACCGGAGTTTTGTACAAAATAAAACGCGCTATGGAAGATTAAAGTGAAAGTGAAGTAAAAGAAATACTGGGTTGTAAGGAAGCCCAAAAATCTTCACAATCCTCCCCCAGAGTTCAAGCGTCTGTCCTCACGCGCAGCAGGGAACCAATCAATAGACTCCGACCCAGTCTCGTGAAGTGGTGGGGCCCTTTAATCAGTTAATACCGAACTTGTTCCAGGCATGCATTGCAACCTGATGCAGGTCTAGAACTGTTGATCTTTTAACTTAGTCACATCCAAACTCGTTGGGGGCCTTCCTATTCACTGTGTAGTCAATAACCAATAATACCTAATAAGGGAAACATTATAGTTTATAGAAATTTACCCAGTTATAGAATACATTTTAAATTTTTTAGCTGAAATTAAATCTCTATCTGACTTCCGTTCAAGCCTGAACTTTCAAAAAAGTTCTAGATATGACTTCGTGGTGTAATATTGGAGCATCGCTTTGTATGAGTGGGGAAAAATCCAACTAGCCTCCCAAATAGGCTTCCAGGGCTCATGGAGGCAACTGGCGACAAAACCGCCGGACTCTGTTTTGCTTTTGCATTTAATTTTCCCATAGATGGGAAGGTATGAGACAAAAATTGTAAGGAATTAATTGGGTTTAACAGCATATCGCATCTAACCAGGAATGTAATATCTCTTAAGTTACCAGGGCTCTAGGTCCAAATAGGCGGTATTCATGTGTTCCTACATTTTTCCCACCTAGAAGTAAACTTTTGTTTGTTATTAGATTTCACTATATAAATTTAACATTTTAAAGAACTTAACAAGATATTACTGATGTTTCGGGGAGTAGTCTATCTCTTTGAGGTTCCAAATATGTGGTCCCTTTCTTCATGGAATTTACTACATTCATTGTTTTATGGTAATTATGGTGTTGCATTGGGAAAGAAAGGAGGCGGATCTTTTGTGATTAGGTGAAGGTGAGTCATTTTGGAGTGGCCGGAAGTTACACTTCTGATACTTATTTGGCCCCTTCTATTTAAGGAGACATTGATTTTTGTGTACTTGATGGTGACTGCCTAAGTATTGTAGTTATTGGATTTCATTTCTTTCCATTTGGTTCCCCGGTGTTGTTGTAGTTTGACTTGTGTATGTTTCCAGATATCCCGGACGGTATTTATTTGCTTTGCTGTTGTGTTGTTTGAATTATTGGTATCGTTCTTGGGCTGTAATGACGTTTACAATGATGTTTTTGTGCGACGGAATCCATGCTCTTATTACAGCTGTTCCAGTTTCGGCTATTTCTTGAAATTTCTCGTGTATTTACATTTGAAGCTCGTTAAAGGTTTCAGTTTGAGTTAGTTTCTGTCTGGAGAGACTGAATGCTTGGTTGTTGTGATGGAGCTAATATGAGGACCAAGAGGATAGTTTGTAATTCTGAGGTTAAGATCGATGTTGTAGGGATTTGTGACATGGAAGTGGAGGTGTTACATGTGCCATTGTGATTTCTGGAGCCGTTCGTATAAATTGTATTATATCCTCTGTATTTTTCGTATAGCTGTCTGAATTTTACTTCCCATTCTTCTATTGTTTACAAGAGTTTAAAAAACTTTGTCAGGGTTGTATCGGTTTGGATTGAGTGAAGTTCTCAGGGAGGGATATTATAGAATCTGTATGCTTCCGTATTGGAATAAGGGATGTTTAATTTTAGGTTTAGATTTTGGAGTCTTTCGTGGAAGGATGGGACCTTGGAATGGGCTTTTTTGTGTATTGGGTGGCATGGTGTCATTACCTTTTCGAATGATGGGGTTATTCGAGGTGAGAGATTTTATGTCAATTTTTAAGAACAGGGAGAGTCGTTTATTGAGCTTCAGCTTGCAGACTTCCAATCGGGCATGCTCCGAAAACTACTAGTTACAATACGTTGCGTGTATAGTGAATTGAGTCTAGTTGTTGAGGTTTTTCTTTTTGGCTGAACCATGTGCAGAGTCCAATTTTGAATTATCTGATAACGGACTCGTACAATTAAATTTTACCTTCTCGCAATACTAGATTATTACACTTTGTGGCAGAATGACTTTAAAAAGTTGAATTCCGAATACAGTTAGCGATAGAACCACACAATAGATAGAAAATAAATGGTTTCCTTTCACCTTAAAATTTTGTTCCATCCTACATCCAGGCTACATGAGTATGATCGTGAAACAGGCAACTCCTCTATAATAGCATAGGAAGGGAATTGAAAAGAGGAGATGTGGAAGGTGGAGCAAGGTAGCCAGGGTTTGACCATGACGTCAGGCTACAGCTTAAGGATCATACCAGGTGGTTCATCTAAAGAGGTGCAGGGAAGACTCTAGAAAACCTGCATCAGTTAGGTCGGGCTATGGAGTACTTTTCTCACGCCCTTCTGAATGACGGGAGACGAGTTTTACGTGGGGTCGCAGCATTCCCTTCACCGTGTCTCCCCAGTTTTAGGAGGCAGTTGCCCAACTGATCCAATGGGATCAGCGGACAACTCTTACCGTATGTTCAAGGTCTTCGACCCCAGTACATACATCTGCCAAAATACATGAAGGCATGCGAGAATTTTGAAACAAACCAGAGAGAACTAGGCATTCCCAACATAGTCAGATGAGCCCCACAGTCAATATAGGGAAAAACGCGTGCGAGAGAAAACTCCCACAGGCGAGACGCCTGTTCGTGATATCCTGGGGAACTTGGCTCGAATTAGCGCTTGGATGTCGGGAGATTCGCCTGCAAGGCGGATTTCCGCGTGACTCAGGCCAAGACTTCGCAGATGATTGCTTCGAGTGGGCGCAAGCTGTACCCACCTAGATACCGGATTCGGGATGTAGGCGTGGACAGGTGGGGAATCACGTACTGCTTTTAACTCCGAACCTTCCGGTACTCCGGAAGACCTTCTCAAAGGTGCGAGAAAATGGAAAGAAGATAGCAGGAAAATCTTACGTGGCTCGAGTTTAGATCGCCTATGCGCTCACTCACTACTTATAAATTAACTGAGCCCGAAAAAAATGATCGGGTAAGCAACGGCACAATTCGGTATCCTGAGGTTTAAACTTTCACATCTGTTCAGCTTGAAGGCGAGACATACATTAGTTTTGAATCGCAGGAAAGACTAAGGTCCGTGAGTGGGGAACTAAAATGAGAATGGACAATTAGATAAAATATCGATAAACCGACATTGGAATGATTAAGTTTTAAAGAAAGGGAAAAAATGAAGAAAACAGTTTCGACAGACAAATAAAGAATATTTCTCTGTGCACCGGATAAAAGGAAGATAAATTAATGCGATCAACGGGAAAAATCATAAAAAATCGCGAAATAAATTTGTAGAAACAAATATAGGATATTAACAGAAAATTTGTGGAAATTGCAAATATTTCACAACGCACAACGCAAACCTGAAATAAAATAATGAGCTCAACACTACAGAAAATTAATAAAATATTGTAGGAGAGCTTGTAACTCACTTATTACCAACGGGTACATTACAATATATACTGAAGATATTAAAACAATATATGAAATTAAATAAATTTGAGTTTGATCGACAAACATCCACTTGGTGTGTACTGAAACGTGGATAGGGCTTGTCACAGTCCCCTGGGCCTGGTAGATTTCAAACTACCTGAACCGAAAATATCACTTGCAATCGCTACTTGATACTACTGTAAGTAATTTCCAATATGATTGGATTTTATGTAGACAATATATATATATATATATATATATATATATATATATATTGTAATGCTTTTAATAGTTATTAGTGAAAATTAAATTAACTAAATTCAACAAATTTATTAGCTGTGGCATTTATGGACTGCTTTTATGGGTTTATTGTAAAATGCGTACATTTCCGACAGGACTCAAGTTTAAATTACCAGCTTCGCTCAATAAACCTTTGAAGTCATTGATGCAGACCCTAGTATTTGCTCCTGGAAACCTGAGGACCGGCGGTGCCCTTTGATACCCGCGGTTCACAAATCGTCCCTGAAGTCTCAGCTACCATTACCATTTTTTGATATTTGTACGCCACTTACTTTTTGAAATTCAATTAACAACAGAACATCTTCAATATTTTCCACACGCCTCGGAATCTCCTCTAGATCCGAATCGAGAATCTATATTATTGCCATTCATTATCCACTCCCTTGAGTTTCAAGTACGGGATTCACATGTATTTCTACAAAGTCGTGACACCTCACGCACCACTTTATTGAACTTTTCCTGCGAAAAAGTTCAGACGTGTGAAAATGTTGAGATTGAAGCTTATGCCCCGAAGGCCTTACAATCCTCAACCTGCCAGCGGCTGCTTCTAATACTTTCTCCGGCAGACGCTTAAATGACTATTGTCGTGCCAGGCCTCTGCTACATGAAATGCATCGCCCTTACGGGTTCCGGAGCTGTGAAAGCTTTTTTTCACAAAATTTTATGTGAAAGCTTTTTTTCACAAAATTTTATTCAATAAAATAAAGCCCCTTATTAATTTATTTGCCGTATGTTCACTACTATATATATGTATATATATAGTGACTTAGCAAATGTAGATCCCGCATCTTCAGCTGCGTGAAGTGTGGCAACGTACGGAGAGGGGAGAATGTTTATTTAGGCTCAATAGTGTCATGTCCTAACACAGAAAAGTATTAGGTTACATGTGGAGCACCCAACTCGTGGAAGAGTACGTTACCAACCACGCCCAGTAGCCATTTGAAATCTTTTATTCGGACCTGAGGTGTTGGCTTCTGGAAACCTCAGGATTGGTGGTTCCCTTTGATACCTGCAGTCCCTGTAACGTCGTACAAGTCTCGGCTACCATCACCACTTATGAAATATTGTTACCATTTGTCAAGTCTCTCTTTCTGAAATTACATTCGCCATCACCACTCATCAAATTTTGTCCGCCACGTTCTGAAATCCTTTTAAGAAATATCTGATTTCATCAAACTTTTCTACCCACGACTATAGCCAATAGTAATTTGGCTTACAGTTCCCGAGTTTCAAATACGGGGTTCACATGTCATCTTCAAAAACGTGAAACGTCACGCACCATGTTATTGAACTTTTCTTCGGGAAAGTTTCAGGCGTGTCAAAATGTTGAGATTGAAGGTTATACCATTATGGATTTATAATCCGGCCAGCGGCTTCTAATCCCTTTAACACGCAGCCCCATAATGGCTACTAGTTCGGTCCTTGGTTCCCGGAGTTCATTGACATCCCGGGACCCGAACCTCGGAAAATTTAGTTTCGGAAAAGTTTTTAATTTTAATGAAATAAAGTAACCCTTCCCTAAAAATTTAGAAAACATGTGTTCACTACAGTACTCCTGGGCGAGATTCGGTCTAAGCAAGTAGGATGGAATTTACAGCTAGATGTTATCTACAAAACAGTGTCTAATGTGAACTCGATAGTGATATAAAACTTATGTCGATTTATGACGAACCTGTGAGTGTAATAGAGATAGTCGGTAAAAAACACATGCAAAGTACAGGTGAATGAAAACCCCCGTGTTGATAAAGACTTTTTGTGTGCCCTATTGCACTAGGGAGGAACTGTTCGACGACATGTGTAAAGGTTCTAGTTTACTAGTTATCATTCTTCGTTTTCTGTTGATAATTTTTATCCTATTCGTTTCTGTAACTATCATATTTAAGATAGATCATTATTCTGATGAGTAGATGACCTAGACTCACCATAAAATATGTATGACTATGTATGTAAGTATTAATGCAAGGTCTTTGATAGGACAAGCTGAGAGCAATTGAATTATCAGCAAAGAAAGTAATTTTTAATTGATTAACTCGGCAAGGGACTTATGTTACGTGACAAAGGTACGTTTCGCATCTTAAGTTAGTTAATGTGGGACAAAGTGTGGTAAAGTGCGTTGAGTTTCTTTTGGTTCAATTACGTGACATTTGGAAAGCGCGAATTGAACAGTAGCGGTCAAAACAGGGAACAAAGTGGACGTTGGAAGATCAAAATTGAAACCGAATAATGCGAAAACCCAAGAAGGAAATATCCGGTGATAATTTTGAAACTTACTGAAGTGTTGGGGAAAATCTATTGGTGACGAGATGTGTATTCGCCAACGGACTTGGTATTTGGGGACGAATGTGTTTACTGGCGTAAAACTTTGTGAAGTAAATCAGGAGATTTTTTTTAAATCTGTATGTTTCGTTGGTTACACTGAATACACCCTACCGGTTTCTCAGGGTTGAGGTTGTTTCATGTTGTTACTTAAATTAAGGACGCTTTATTAGTCGCAGGATTTAGTTCGTCTAGTTATTTTCCATTCCTGCCCAGCAGGAGAAAAATCCTATTAGCTGCTGGTTACCCGAGAGAGAATATAACTGATCTTTCTAAACTCATCATCCTCGTCTGCATTAACTGTAATCAGCTCAACTCAAGATTTGAGGTCTTTGGGTAAGAGGAAGCTTTACATCGCACTAAAAATACTGCTAGAATCTTTAGGAATCTCATCCGTGACGAGTCTCTGATGGGTGTTTTATTTCTCTGCTTTTATCTTTTCATAATTCTTATCTGCCAGCTTCAATTTTGCACTTAAATCTTATCTTCAATTTAATCTTATCAACCGGATCTGCGTTACTTTTGATGTAGAGGACAGTAAAGGAAGGGTGGCACAAAATAACATGTATGTATCGTTATATTCCATTGCACCTGTTACACATAGGTGTTAGCCTTTTCCAAATCAATGTAGATGGAACTTAAACGTGCCATGATCGGTGAGAATATTGGACAGCTCATTTTCCGGGATTGCCTTCCATCGGTTTCTGGCTTCACAAGTGGGAGATAGTTCGTAGAGGAAAGCGCCATTCTTCCTTTCGTGCCATCACTGTTCCATTCTTTGTTCATCCATGCCTGCATGATTTCCTTGG
Organism: Eucriotettix oculatus; assembly: GCA_034510155.1. Classification (NCBI taxonomy): domain Eukaryota; kingdom Metazoa; phylum Arthropoda; class Insecta; order Orthoptera; family Tetrigidae; genus Eucriotettix; species Eucriotettix oculatus. The sequence continues at coordinate 99,188,425 of CM067377.1, forward strand.
CTTTCATTGGTGCTTCAATTTCTATAATACAAGTTGCTCTATTCCTGATCCACTTATAACTATTGGATGTATTTTAAGTCTAACTCTTGCTAGCTGAACGTTGGATGCGAGAAGCCCTCGCCCAGTGCTCCATTCTCCTGATAACAACTTCAATTTTTCTCTGTAATTCCACTCTACTTTTCACAGTAAACAAGATCAAGATCAATTAAATCGTCTGTGTAGAAACCTCGACGTGTCTGCATCGTAATGTGGACAATCCTATCCTTGGCATAGCTGCAGTATATTTCTGAGGTAGACTGGAGTTGCTATCTTTTCCAATCTATCCTTCAGCATTTACCAATCCAGGTGGTTGAAATTATTGCAATAATTGATCAGAATAGTCATATTGTATTTACGGTTGCAAAACTGTTTTTGGTGGTTGAATACTTTACTCGCAAATGTTGCGTAAATTTAGCGTGCACAACATTTCCAAGAATTTGACTTTAATCTTCTGTAGGAATCTCTGTCTCTACGATGTCTTGCCTTTGTACAACATCTTTGTACGGCTTCGGGAACATACCAACTCTCAGGCAGTTGGTAAAAAATAGGGTTATAGACCAAGGAGAACATCCGCGTTAATATTTTTCAGGCCCGTTTCATTTCACTGATTACAGTTGCGATGTCGCTGGTGTTGTTTCCTGCTTCTGTTTACTTTTCAAGTAGTCTAACAGTCCCTGGTTCATGTCATCTCACCTGTAAGTTAGATCACCTTCCAGTTTACCGATTGCGTTCAGCGTACCCCGATCTTTAACTCTTTCCACCACGGATCCACATGGGTAGTAGACTTTACCAGCAGTGTTCAGAATTTCTCCTTGGTTTCTTTAATGTGGAGCTTGTATCTATGCCACCTATTTCAGAGGACCTCAAGTAGTAACGTCTAGCTTCTCGTTTTCCTTTCCTGGCTGTTATTATTTAACTTTTCATTCCCTCTTAATGTTACTTCTTCGCAATTTTTTCTGCATATTCCCTGTATCCAGTTGGCCATAGTGAATGGAATATTCTTATAGAATTGGGAGAGTGTGTGCCTAGGTCACAACTATTATGTCCGAGGCAAGTCTACAAGATTGGTATGTAGGATAGTTTTCCTTCCCTCTATCGACTGTAGCTCCAATGTGATGGGGCAGTGCTCACTTGGCGTGATTGGTAAACACGTAACACTAACCAATAGTATCTAGTGTGACTCCTCTACCAGCCGTGATCTCTGTATTAGACTGAAAGCCTGTGAAACCCTGTTGGCTCTTGTCCTGGTAGGATTACTATTGTGAAATTCCTCAGCGTCTTCTCCTTTGTCATCCGTCCCAGTGCCACCTGGTGTATTTAGCATTAATGTCTACCAGCCGTGATCTCTGTAGTAGACTGAAAACCTGTGAAACCCAGTTTGCTCTTGTCCTGGTAGCTTGACTATTGTGAATTATTGTGAAGTTCCTCAGCGTCTTCTCCTTAGTCATCCATCCCAGTTCCACCTAGTGTATTTAGCATTAATGTCGGCCAAGTAGACTACATTTTGATGCCAGTGATAGTTTGTTTCATCAATCTGGTCATGGTGACTCGCAATACGGTCCGCATTATTTTGCATTACAATACTCCTGTAGTGACCAATAGTCTGTTCGTTATTATTATCATCACGCTTCTCGATTATCGGGTCTTTTGTCCAGCTCTATTTTCTTCGCATATTCATCCTTCCTGTGTTCGTTAAAGTTGTAAAGAATCATTTACCTTAACGCTCGTGTAGCCTATGAAGATTCTACTTGAGTGTCCAATTGTTCCTGATTTCACGTGACACCTCGATCATTCAGTGAACCGTAGCCTTACCTCTTGGGCTCGTCATAAATTTTGATTTCATACTGTCCTTGTCCTCAACTGATCCGTGTGTTTGCATTTTGATTGGCTGCTACATTGTATAACATTTGTTTTGACCGTTTCATTTTTGTTTCTTTAATTGTGATATTTGTCCGTTGGTTATGGTTCTTGATTTTCTTCGCTGCTCTTTCGTCTCTAATACTAGGATTATATCCCTCTCCTCTGTTAGTCTTGGGCTCTCCAGCCGTAGTTTATCCATAAAAGAACGTACCTTCTTCATGATTTTTTTGCACATGATCCATTTTCACTTTGGGCATTACGATAAGAACCACTTTGTGAATACACCCAATAGTTGCCCATGCTGCGCCGCCAGTTTCTGCATATACTTCAAGTCTTACATCTGCGTTTCCTAGCTGTGGGTGGCACTCAAAGTCTTTAGGACAAAAGGTTGACCCTTCCGGCTGAATGTGGGAGAGGGTCCATTCACGAAAATGGATCTTCGTAAATAATAGGGGCTGATTTTGATGAAAACGAAAGTTCAGTGGAAAATATGGAATCTCACGCAGAAACGTTAAACACATGCAGTATTTAGGCCCAGCAGTTGAAAATTTTCCTTTTGGCTGTAATTCTTAAAGAGCAAGCCAATAGAAGTTATTTGAGAATTAGTCTATTGGTGGTTTGGAATTATGTAGCTTCCCACCGAGCTTTCGTGGGAAGGGATTTTGGAGAAGAAGAAGAGAAGACGTTGGGAGACTTAAGGGAGTTTATGCAAAAGTTAAATTGTTAGCCGCTGAGAGGTGAAGAGAGGCCGTCAATGGTGACCGAAAAATTAAAATGTTAGCCGCCGGAAAAGGGAGTTTCCGTCAGATTTGCCAATGCGTCCACGAGAGTCAGCTCGGTTGGTGATGAACAGAGGTCATCCGCCGATGCAGCCATCATCATCATCGACGGAAACAAAAATGCAGATGCAGAAACTTCGCGGTAATCGTGCATTAAATATGAGTTCACATTAGCCAGGCCTGTTGCCATTAGAATCGAAATTGCTTCTCGGTTCACCCTACAGAGTATCCTGATTTTAAAGTCTCAATGCAAATTTATTGTTTTTAGTAGTATTTTATTTAATAATTTGTAACTACCACCAATGATCATGTTTAATTATTTTATATTATCAAATTCAGAATCTTTAAGTTAATCTTGTCTTGTCTTTTCATATTTAAAAACACTATCATTAACTGATCCCATTATATTATAATAATTATTAAAAATCATAAATTAATTTCACCCCATCCAATAATTATCATTACAGTTCCAAAATCAATTCCACCGTTTTATTAATTGAATTTTTGGTTGGTTTGCTTCATCGCGTCTCTTAGTATAAGACAGTTCGTATTTCCGCTTGTATATTAGTGTATACTTCTAGAGCTACAGATTCCCCCTCACCTCGAGGCATCCCTAGTTTGATGTGTTTCCGCTGAGCATCAGTGAATGGAATTGTTAGACAGTCAGATAACAAAGTATCCTTCACGGTGGAAGGTTACAAAGTAAATTCACTAACTCACAAATAACGATGACCACTTAGTTATTAAGTTCATATTGAATTATTTTAGTATTATGATTGATTAAATGAGTGATTATTCATGAGCCGTTACATGACCTTAATAAATACTTGAATTTTTAATACGTAATTTTACTCGCAGATGAACCAAAAATAAATTTATGTGACTGTTATTACCAAAGGGAAAGTAGCAGGTGACAACATACTGATATATAGAATGTGTACCAGAACTTATGAACGCTAAAACTTTTGCACCTTAGGTATTTTATGAAAATTACACGATTTTATCTTGTAAAATGTGATCAATATGAATCCAAAGCATTTATAATAGACCTATATGCAACGGAAAGCAACTACGAAAGAAGAAAATTGTAATATCAACACCAAAAAACAATTTTTTAAACTTTTTATTTAAAGTCGCATCAGCTGCTGTGGTTATTAGCGACTACGGTAGGGTAACTCGTTCGCTGAAGTTTCACAGTGTGAAAACGCACACAAAGCATCCATGCCCAAGCCAGGATTCGAACCCAGAACCTCTGTGATGCGAGGCACCAAAGGAGGTCGGCAGAAATAAATTTTTATTAATTTTGGCTGGATACTCAGATGACTACCAACGTATTGGAAGAGTATTCTGCTATGGGAAGTGTTTTCTGTCAGCCACCTACTTTCGGTTCCGGCAGTGGGTCGCATTTGACTTTCTCCTCTGCCTCATTTAGAATCATCCACAGTCGTTAACAGAAAGACCCATCTGCTCCTTCCGAAAAGGAGAGGTTTGAGGCGAAATGAAAGGATTCCTACTCATTGTTCTATTAGTATTCAACCAATAATCAAAGGGAAATTAATATCCATCTTATTTTGCCAGAATTTTAATTATGATTTGAGAAAATAGTTCTGGCCCTATAACAAAAGCGTCGAAGGACACTGTTCCCTGTATCGTGGAAAATTTACCGCGCTGGACGATGGACTCATGGGGATTGACGGAATAAAAACCACGTGGGATAGCGTTTTCCCTTAGCTGAGAGGCGAGAAGCCGAAAAATAAGCAGAATGATTCTAGACGTTGAGAGAGTGAGGAGGTAGAGAGGGAGAGTTGTTCAAGACCTTGAGAAGGCAAGGTGGAAGGGAGGAGAAAGCTGAGGAATGGAACGGATTTTGAAAGGGAGGAGGAAGCTGGAGAGTGCAATAAGAGTTGAGAGTGAGATGTGAATTTTTGCTCTTTAGTGAAAAGGTATTGAGAACAAAAAGGCCAGGGAGAAGGAGGAGGAGGAAAAACTGGGGTTTCCTCAATCACCGGCAGTACTAGGTTCATCCCACTTTCCGCCGGCAGAGGGAAAATCTACTATTCAACCCGAAGGAAGTTCCGGTCGCCTAGTAATCTGCATCGAATGAAGATATAACAGGTTCGTCAAGTGAACGAAATCTGTGCTACGCGTGGTAATCCCTATGAGTAATTAACCCTGATATTGAAAAATCGTCCCCTTGAATTAAATTATTTATTTGTAATACCGCGCAGGCCCCCTTTTAAAGTAATTGTTTTTTATACAACAATTATTATATCATATCGTAAAGTGCAAGTAATTTTATTAAATAATTTAAATAAAAACCCTAATATCATTTACAGGACCAATCAGGACGAAACACGCTACCTAGGAATGGAGTCTAAAGATGACGCGATAACTACAGGAAGGCACTTCAGTTTAAGAAAGATGGCAGAGCACGCCACCGAAACGTCGTGACTATTTGACACGGGTGGAAACTCAAGAGTTGTTTATTCAGAAAATATTCGATCTTTGATGATTTTGGAAAGTGTTGTAAATAGATGGGTGTTTGTTCTTTTGCATTCTGGGATAATGTTTACTGCACCTATAAGAAATATTAAGATTTTAGGTTACAGTCTTTTTAATTAGAACAGACCCGGGTAGCTCCATTGAACAAAATGGTGGCTATTCCGATTCTGCGTTATACGGTCATACATCATAATGGTTATTTTGGTGAGAACGTCAAGAAAACTTATTCGATTGCTTCTTTTACGGTTTTGTTTATGGAGGTAATAGTTTATTAGAATAAAAATAGTCGTGTTTTCCAAACCGAAATGCCTCACAGCGATGTCGACATGAGGCTTATAGAACTCGGTTGGATTTACTGAATCAATTGGGTTGACTGGGTATCCCGCAGAGAGGGTCGTCGGTTTGTTGGTTGCAACTATAATCAAATTGGAAGTCTTAATATTTGATACAGCGGGTGAGCGGCTCCGTGATATGTTTACTAAGACTCTGAACAGGTCGGTAAGCGCAAAAATTATCGTGTACTGCACAGGTAAACTTTTAATGTTCAAACTTACCACCATGCCGGTGAAATATTATTTTACTATTCACACACAAAGTAATAAATATTTTGATTTATCTGATGTCAGTTTGTAACTGAATGTGATGAATATTAGATCAGTGATTTAAGCATCGAGCAAGATAATACGCCAAATATATAAAATTTTAACGGAAATGTTTTTCACAAGGCAGAAAATATATTTTAATAATTGGACTTAAAAAATAAGGAACATGATTATAACAGAATGGGAAGAATAATATTCTGGTGTGATGGCGGGACAGAAAACCTAAAAGCAATAATTTTATGAAGTGGTGGATTATGTAAATTGTATTGAGTTACTGATCGGAGTTGCAGAAAAGGAGAATATTTCTTTCCAAATGTTTATCCTTTTCTTATTTATTATTCACTTTGGTTTCTTTTCCCTTTCGTTATTTAGCAACTTTATTAACAACTATATTCCATTATAGTTTTCTCTTTTCGTCAGCGTAACAAAATACAGGGTGTTTGAGAAAGAAGTCCCTAGTTTTAAGTATCAATATAATAGGGACTTTAATGAAGAATTACAGATATGAGTACATATCATGAAAGAGAATACCTTCAAGATTTGTTTAATGTTTAATGTTCAACGTGGAATCTATTTGTTGCCCTGCACATGCCGAGTCGAATATTCCATTTATCGCCACGTATTCACCAACATTTAAGGTGCAACTGTCCCAACCGCCGCGACGATTCTTTCCCGTAAATGATTGATGTTTCTGATCTTTTCACTCTACACAACATTTTTTTATGTGACCCCCAAAAGAAAAAGTCCAGTGGGGTTAAGTCTGGTCTTCATGGTGGCCAAGGTATTCGGCCAGCCCTGCGCAGCCACCTTCCTGGAAAGCGAGTGTCAAGAGCCGCTGCACATGGTTACTGCAATGAGTGGGGGGGGGGGGGCATCTTGTTAGAAAAACACAAGCCCCTTTTCCTCCCCGGTATCGTCCATTTGGGGAAAGATGTACTCTGTCAACGTGTCACAGTAAACGTCCCCATTTATTGTTTTTTATACAAAAATAAAAGAACCAATCACACGATCTTCCATCAAACCGCACCAGACATTAAGTTATGAAGAGTCACATTGATGCTGAATAACTTCATGTGGATGCTCTACCCTACAGTTATGACGATTAACTGTTCCACTGACACGAAAAGTAGCCTCGTCAGAAAAGAGAATGTTTTTTAAGAAATTGACATCATCATCATCAGAAAGTCAATAGCAAACTCATACCTTACGATTTTATCATTAGGTTTTATTTCATGTAACAGTTGCAATTTTTAGGCACGTAACCCAAGTCTTTTACGCACATCATCATAAACAGTACCTTTAGGCACTTCTATATGTAGACTACGTCTGGCCAATGACTTCTTCGGGCTCCGAAAACATGAAACACGGATCTGTTCAACAACATCTTCAGAAGTTCTCGGTCTACCTGGTGAATTTGCTTTTAAAACACCACCGGTTTCCTTCAAAGACTTCAGCTAATGACGGATAGGTTTTGCTGTAAGTGGTTCACCACCATACTGACGTCAAAACTACGTTGCACTGTTGTAACTGACTCAGTTTGCACAAGCCAAATAACACACTGCTCTTTCTGTTGCGGAGTACACATTGTTACTAAGTTGCTCTGCACTGCTCGCACGCCTGGAGGTGCCTGCAGTCTCAACGTCAAGCAGACCTGCCAACTGCAGAGCAGACAAACTTGGAGAGTTGATGAATCAAACACAACAAACTAGAATAGTGTTTGTCATTCAGTACACATTCCAGGACACATTAAAACTAGGGAGTTCTTTCTCAAACCTCCCGTTCGAAAGTGAATAGTTCAATAAACGAATCAGTATATTTTTATTCTATTACCACAAATTATTTAACGAAAAAGGGAAGATGGCTATTATTCACAATCTCACCCAGAATTTTCTCTATTAGTATCATTTGTTTGTGTCTTATCTTAGAAGAATTGTTTCCAATATAACAATCAGATAATTATGAGGGATGTTTTGAAAGTATGGTAATTATTTAGAAGAAGTAGAATATTTTTTTTACAGAATTTTTATTTTCAATTATTACCTCACATTACTTCCCCTTCATAGGCACCGCCGTTGTTCAGGAACTTATCGTAACGGGAAACCAGTTTCTCATTGCCTTCGTCAAAGATGCCGCCTTGTCACACAGAAGGCGGATCACCTTCGTTAAACTGTCTAATCCACTTCTTCATTCAACTCATACAATTGTCGCTGAATTATGTTGGCGTAACATTTCTAGTATTCAATGAACGAAACACTGATTTGACTTCACAGTCAGCTGATCGTTTCAATTGTTTTGAACCTCATGAAAAGTTTTAACAAAAGTAAGAAGAGTCGATTTTTTACTATGTGGGGAAGTAGTTCTTGTGGTATGTTCTCATGCAACCATCCATGATAACCTATCTTCCGAAAGCCTTTTCATTTTCATATAACTAGTGCATCCCGCATCATCCTTAATCTAGTTAGCGTATTCAATCCTTGGCCTCCCCCTTTTGTTCCTACCCCACACACTTCCCTCCAATGCTAATTTTACAAGACCTTCATGTCTTAAAACGTGGCCTATTAATTTATCCTTTCTCTTGGTCAACGTCCTCCATATTGTTCGCTCATCCCCTATTCTGTTTAGAACTTCCTCGTTAGTGATTCTATCCACCCATCTGATTTTCAGCATTCGCCTATAGGACCACAATTCTTTTATTGCATTCTTTTCCTTTCCGCAACTCCTATCGTCCACATTTCGCACCCATATAACGCCACGTTCCATACGAAATTTTTTAGCAACGATTCCTAGTATTCACACTTATATTAGCTGTAAGTAAATTCCTCTTTTTCTCGAAAGCCTTCCTTGCCTGTGCTATCCTACACTGTATGTCTCCTATACTATAATATGGACACTTATAAATAGCCCTCGTGTGTAAGTAAAACAATTGTAGTGATACTTATCCATCAATTTAGATGTATGTATTCTGGACAGTGAAGAAAGTAATGTTTAAACGGAAGTAATAAATGTCTGTATTGTTAATTAGATAGACACGTTTTGACCACCTATTCCTAGGGGTGGCATGTTTTATAAATACACCTCGTCCCGAGTCACACATGCCCCTGTTCTCTCTCTATGTCTACCTCAGAGGCGGATTTCTATTTCCGTCAAGGTCATATACCATTTATAGCCCCCGGTAGGAAGCAATACTATTATGTGCTACCATTTGGTATATACTTCCTCAGCGTTAAGATGAAAATATTAACCCTTGTACGTAGTACTTGGCGACCAACGTGGAGATTCTCAACTGAGATTTATCAAACGCCGTCGAATGAAGAAATCACCAATCAATATTAAAGTTTAATCACGATACAGTATCTATTCTTAAAAGTGAACTTGACGAAAGATGAACTTTTATTTTATACAGATCATTTTTCCACCATATTTAGAGGAGAAATGATTATTGATGGCACTAAAACGTACCACAGAAACTATAATGATTAATTAAACGTGATAAGAGCTCAGACAACCATATCTTTTGCATCATTATTTCATATTTTTCAGTTTACACTCTTGAGCTCGATGTAGGATTTGTCTGGAACTTTATTTAAATTTAGCTGGGTTCCCGGTGTTACTCGGGTATTTATTTTTACTAGCCCGGTACAGTACTGAATACTCAGCGATTTTCATAACCCTGAAATAGACACTAATCTCAGATAGTTTTGTGTTATAGACTTTTACTGCAACAAAACTTCTAGGTAGTGTCCTTTCGAGTGTATTATTAGGTCTAAAATGATCTCAATATTGTGAACCTCTCGTACTTCTGTATATATATATATATATATATATATATATATTTATATATGTTAAACATATAAACTTCATCGCAGATATACTCCCATTTATTGTACTAGGTTTGACATCCATTATGATGTGACGCTAGTGTTGCTCAACTCGTTTATTTTTTAATGAATGCCCATATAGTACTATAGTTAAACTGGGGGACTGGATTTTAATATAATTCTTAAACAAATTATTTGGTTAGATTAAATAAAAATAAACGAAACTCATTAACAGAAAACAAAAAAAACACAATTACATACTTAAGGTCCAATTAAAAAATTTATCACAACTAGCTCAGTTTATAATCAATTTCATAAAGGGTCATTTTGCTGGGGTTTTCGACATTCATGACATTTCAGACAGTGGCACAGATAAGCACCTATTCTCCTTTGTGAAACGGTGGCTTAGTCCTTCCTTGAGTAATTCAGTTACTTGCGTAGTTCTTCCTCGTTCAGCAGGCGGTTACTTCTAGTGATGATTTCTGCCGTCGATATCTGGTCTCCTGGTCTTGGTTCTAGAATTCTGGTGCCCGGGTTGCTCGTTGCCGTCCTCCTTCTGTTTAGTATGCCTCAGATTAGATTGCAAACAAACTTCTCTTACTCTCAAGCTACTTTTTCTTAAGTTCTGATTTTCATCGCTAAACTCCAAACTCTATCTCTCATCTCATCTCTACCTTCCTACTTCCAAGTTCCATTCCCGATTGACTAGCCGTGCCGTGGATCAACCACCACGTAACCTTCCACATTTTTTTCTCCTTCAAATGTTTATATCCAACTGCCAAACTTTCTCCCATCCATATTCGCAGGCCATCTTGTTCATTCTTCCCACCATAAGGAGCATGGTAGATCACTAGACCCTCAGTCTCCAATCAAAATCCAGCATGGTCCGCGGTTTCTCTCCCTAATTTATGGAAGGGGACGCGCTCTTCAAAATTCCCAGGGTCAAATAACTGGACTCAGGTACCAGATCTTTAAGTCACCAAACGGTGATTCTGGCTCGTTCGGTACTCCGATGTCTCGCCTCTGCAGCGCCTTGATGTATGCTTGTACCCAATATGGGGAATTTTTCATCCAGTGGCGAAATAAAATGGTGATTTCCACATACACTCATTACAGTACCAACGCCTAATAGATCGTTTTTCACTAATTACAGTTACATTCAACATCCATTTTATTCTCACAGGTAGGTAAGTGGTTTTGTCCGGATGTGGTTTGAAAATAACTTTAAGATAGTACACGTACCTTTATGAATTTTAATGAAAGGGAATACCATAATTGGCCTGATTTTTAGTAGTTTTCCAATCCGAGTATTGGGTCACATTGTCACCTGTTAATCCATTGCTGTTGCTCTAAATTTCCAAATGCCTGTCTTTAATAGCTATGACATGATTTAAAATGACTTTGTCGGATCTCGGGACTGCTGCCATCTTCTTCTAATGCGTCGTTTTGCTTTGATGAACTCTCTCATTTCCATTGTGTAGTTGATTCCAATCGTTTTTCTAGTTAGCACCATAGTATTACTTCATGCCTCTGTCTGGATCATCAGATTGAATCTCTTTGCTTCTGAGTCGAGCTGTTTCTTAGTTTTTAACGGCACACGCAAGTTAATTTAGAATAGTTCTTAAGCTTTCCCAGCCAGTACTTCCGTTCACTAGCATTGATATTATTTCTTCACGCTTAGATCTTCACTTATGTCTACAAAATCTGATGAAATAGCTTTTTTGTTGAAAAAAGCCCTGAAGATCCGGAACGTACTACGTACTCTGTGCAACCCACATATTGTCTCCGATATATTTCAACACTGTTATATAGTCTTATTGTTTAATATTGTGCTTAGGAGGGCAGTGCTGGGCAATGACCAAAAAGTTTTGTTTCGTCGTGTTCAATCCCACGATGATAACCTGAAATTCACATTACACATTGAACTGATAATTTATATCGTTAGATATTTTCGCGAAAGAGTACTGCACCTCCACCCTTACCATCGTTGTCGGCGTATATAGTTTATAAACACTAAATCGGAGTCTGTCGTATGAAGTACGTCACTGATATCTGGAAAATACAAATTGTGTTGAGGTGTAAAAATATTTCTATCTCTTCTACTCATGTTCGAACTCCGTTGGCTACCATGCCACTTCTGATCATTGATAATGCCAGATTCTATACGCGGGAGCCGGTGCGAGAACTTAACCCTTTGACGCATCATTTGCTTAATTGATAATCCTTCATTTGAATTATGAACAGACGTCTCAGACACCGAACGCCTATCCATCCGTACGCCATTTCGGGGACGCGTTTTGGTTGTGGTAGTCCTATTATTTGGAGCCTATTGTTTCTTGACCGATTTGTTCGTCGTTTAAGAAGCTCTTTTGTCACTGCACTGTAACGCTTCCCTCCCCCTCGGATCTTTTATCGTCGCAATGCCGGCCTGGGCCTCGCTGCATATGCAGAAATAATATATGTTTTTCTCTAATAAATTAAGCAGCAATCGCGAATCGCGAGATCCCGAGGGAGATGGCCAGCGTCGAACCAAGACACGTGAGTTTCTAGTTGAGCATGAGACTCTCAGGGGTCTTGGCTTTCATGAATTAATTAAGGGATGGATGATTTATTCAATAATTAAACACGTGGTTAAAAAAATTTAATTTAATATTTAAAACCCGGCCAAAGCCCACTCCGACTCCACATTCATTGAATGTTGCGCACAGTCATACGCTCAACTATTAAAACTAACCAAAATAACCTAATCTAAAATATGATTACATAGATTTTGAAAGTTCATCTAAATAAGAGACTGTTCACCGTCACTGGCGAAATTTTATAGTATCGGTCGTTGCACACACGCAGTGTAAAGGGGAAGGGGAGGGCTTACGGTTTGCAGGTCTCGGTGTGGCAGTCAAGATGTCCACGTTCCGCCTGCGTTCATTCATTCCGGTTCTTCGGGCTGGTGTCTCTGCTGTCCAACAATCACTGACCTCCCACCATTCACAACAACACAATATCCATTTCCTTGACTGCCTCAATCTGAACTCTTCCGTCTCTAAAAACTCCTGTCTACCTCGCCATTCTCAGCAACAATCTCCCCATCGCCGTTCACGGCCTAAATCACTAATAATAATCTCCACACCGCCGTTCACAGCTAACATCATTAATAATAATAATAATAAAAACCACATCAGTCCACTCTGTTTTATAGGTCCCAGGCCTGCCCCCACTTCCTGAGGGTTTCCAAATCCAGCTTCCTGTCCAGATGCCTCCACACCGCTTTCAGATCAACGACCGTCCACGATCAAAACATCTGACCTGCCAAACACAATGGCCCTCCCCGTGGATTGCTGCAACGATCGACGGTGCACTTATCTCAGTTTCGTGAAAACTATAACACGCCTGAAGGGCAAAATCACTTATTACAGCACATCCACGATAATTAGTCAGATGGGCTTCCATTCTGTGGAATAATTTCGCTGACTCATTTCTTTATCTGTTGCACGGTTCCGAAGGATGATTTACCGTGCATTTCAAACACTCAGAAGCGTGGCAGCAATAAATGTTGGTATATCCGTATTTCTGGCACTTCTTTCACTGCGGTATCTGTTAACTCTGTTACACCATCAACAAATTTATAACCAATACCTCATTCTGACTAAATTCATGATTGTTTTCAGTATGCAGGTTCCTAATCGTAATTCGTTGCGACGTCTCGCGTTTACATGCAATTTCCATCCACCGCACTTATCAGCGCCACACGTCAGAAAAAAACTTCCTTGAAAATTTAAATAATTTAAACCACGACTCATCTAACCATAAATTTTCATTCCTTGTCGAGTTGTGACACGGTGTCAGTACCACCTGCTGAATACGTATTGTATTGGTGACGTCATGAGTTACTACTTATCTTCAGGTCGTTGTATACGCATTATTCAAGGAATATGCACAAGAAATTTTTATGGGTACACAAGTCGAGAATTTAAATGAATATTAACTAAGCACAGTCCCCAACTCAACACGTATTTTACTTAATCACGTAATTCGTTACCCATAGGAACGAACTGTTAATTCCGTACATATTTATATTTTATATCAAGATACCAACTGATATTGTAGTCAGATATATGGGTCTTCACTTCGACGATAATCTAACATGGACAACTCATCAAGTCGAAGGATAAGACAAAGAATCCGTCAACTCAAGCCTCTTCTGCAGGAAAAATCTCCCTTATCTCTGGAAACAAAAATACTAATATATTTATGTGACTCATGACTGGAGCAACCTGGTAAGTTAAAAACTCTACTCTTCACGACGACTTGGGAATACCCACTGTAAAAACAATGATCCGACTGATGTATATGGCCTGCGAAATGGAAAGCTTGGTCTTGACAACCACATCATTTCATCAATCGTGGAAGCTCCAACCGTCGACTCAAAAAATAGAAGAATAAAGCCGAAGAGACTCCATGATTCGATTGACTAAAGAAGTGGATAAAAAATAAGTGAAGAAATAAATGTAATCACAGAAAACAAAAACTAGTTTCTGACAGTTTGTAAACTGTACCGGATAGCACGTTTACTAAATTCTTTGTGAACATTACTGTACAGTTCTAGGACAAAAAGTTAAATAAAATTTACAAAAAAAATTTAGGTCACTTCTTTAGTAAACAGATTACAAATACCTTTAACTATAAAATTTGTGTAATACTCTTCTTTGATATAATCCGTCATACATCACGGTTCCGTCTCAATAATAAATATTTTTCAGCAGTCACCGATATTCCCAACTAAAGTCATATATATTTTTAATATCCTCTGCTCTTTTAATAAATATAAATAAATAAATGGGACATTTGAAATAATGAAATTTTTTTTTAAAAAGTTAGCGATTACGGCAATTTTTTTCCGTTAAAAAGAAATACAATAATTGAAGAAACGAGAAAAAAAATTAATTAATGACAATGTGTGAGGTTAAACAATCAAAATTAGGCGATGGGTTGAATTTAAAATATTTCCGCGGCTTTACTCAATCTCGTGAGAATCCTTCCCATCTGGGAACTAAAAGGGGGAGAATTACAGATGAAAATTTGAAGTGCAAAAATTTTTATTATTATTTATCTAACTGTTGATGTCTACCACGGGCTCGAACATGCGGCTACCTAGTTGGAAGCAAGTTGAACTTCTCTCACTGTGATGAATGGTTGAAGCAGCGGAGTCGACACAACTCTTAAAGTGGATCTGATTGGACTCTGACATAGAAAATTTGTAAGTCCTAGTTCTATATCAGACTGCCGTGAATTAGTTGGTACATCTTGTCAGTTCCGCGTTACTTTTTCAAGTTCCGTTCTTCGAAACTTCCTTCCTTCTCCCTCCCACAAATATTGATTTTATTAATCAATCGGATTTTCTTGAATATAACTACGCAGCAATATTTGGACTTATATTTGTGTCCGCGACCAACGTAAATTAAATTGCTCACGTAATTAACGGGATCTGCGTTAGTTTAAGCTCAACAGAACACCCATGAATTATATATATATATTATTGTAACATGTAAAGTTACGCAGAACAATGCAGGCCAGCTTGCGAGTTGCAATTGTTGAGGAACTGACGCAATATGGGCCAACAATGTGGTCTGGCGAGACGTTGAGAGTCATCATGGGGTGATTGGAGAAGCAGGTTGTGTCGGCGGGACGACGAGAGAATGACCACGCCCTGCAGATACAATTTTTTTCATGCTCTGATTGAAATTAAAACTATTAAAATCAATGTTTGGTGTTTTTATGAAAAATACCTGGCGCCCTAAAGGAATTAAGAAATCCTCGAATACGGAGGAACGACGGATCCGCTACAATATATATATATATATAAATTATATATACATATATGCGTGCGTGTGTGTTCATCCTACCTTTCAAAGACTTTAACACAATACCCGCGTTACATTTAAAACTAAAACACAATCCAACCACTACAGCTCACCTCATCGCTTCAATATTTATTAAGATGTTTTGAACATATTTTATACGAATACTTTTCAGAGCTCTCTGCGTTCTGAAATATCAGCATGGAAGTTTCATTCTAGTCACTGCGTTTCCATTTCGCACCTTTTTGATTTTATTGATCACATCACTCATGTTGAGACCGCATTGGATCAATTCCGCTTTTATGCCCTCTGGATCAGTGCTTTCATGGACGTTTTTCAGCATTACCCTTAATGGTCAGTGCTGCCACTATGTGTGCCACTCGTATTCGTTGCCACTTAACACGCAAGTCAGATTTCTGTATTCTATATCATTACTGACGTTGATTTTTAGCAGGTCATTATTTAATATACCAACGTTCCAGTTCATTAATTGTTTTCTCATTAACACATTGTTAAAATTTCTCACGTTGTTCACATAAGGTATTACTGGATGACGGTTCTTTGTTTTAGTGATTATGGTGTCTCTTCTGTTCTGCACGCTCGCTACAATATTATATGTTCCCAGCAGGTGACTTAGAAGTTTTATGCTTCTTGGATTTAGGCAGTAGCCAGGTCGTTTCTTTGTCTATTTCCTCTTCTTCGAAGGTAGGGAAAAATTGTTCGAAGGTTTGTACCTTTCCAATGTACCTTCTTTGTTTTTTTATTGTCTCTCGTTCACTCTCGATTCCACATTCAGTACTTTTTCTCTTAGGATCTTGATTTGTTATCGTATGAAGTGATGGTTTTTCATTCCTTCAATTTTGCTTATGTTATTGTCTACTTGCATCTGTCATTAACCATGAAATTAATAATGAAAGGAAGTGGATCCATAGGGAGGGCAAAATATTTCTGAGAAACATACGGTCCCGTCGAGATCTGTGAGAAATCCTAGCAGAGAGGGACTAACAACATCCCTTGGTATGTTGTATAGCTGACCGGTCGTTAAAGGACCGTTCTCTCTCCTGCGGAGGTCATAATGGGTTAGGTGACAAGGCCTCCACCCATCGTGGGGATACGGGTAGTAATTCGTGGGAGACATCAAGTGGAGTGAGGTCAGTGTTGGAGGAGAGTCGAAAGACGTGAGGTTGGTCTGAACTCAGACAAAGTAAATGGTGGATGAATCTTGAAGATAGCTGTCGTAGATGAGTTTTCAGGCCTTCAGAGAAGGAATGAACTGAGAAGAGTATCTGTGAACAGTATCCTCGTAATCCCGTGACGCCGCACGGGAAGGAACGACGGAGTAAATGGCAACACGTGAATTCCTGGAAACACCTGCCGACTAATAGGATGCTGCTTCCAACAAATGCAGTATGAATCAGGTGTTGCATCGAAATGTGACAAAAATTCCTGCTGTACAACACCACCCACATTTCGTGTTGACCAGAAGTAGCGGGATTCCCGACTTGTCATTAGCACGAGATAGCCGAAGGAAAAGCCAGAGTTTCTACTTGGGAATAAAAATCTAGTAGTGTCTATCACAATAATAAAGTAGCTGAAGCTATCCTGAAATGAATGAATAAAATTATTAAAAAATAAAATCTGTTTTATGAAGCTTTAATTTTCATTTAATTGATGATCTCTTTTCCAACATTTGTCAACGAAATTTCTAATTAGTCATTCTTTCACTCCTTTTTTCACAAAACGCCCGTTTTGGAAACAGGGAAACTATCAACCGATCGTTACGAATCATTGTCCAAAATAACGATAAGTACTGAATTTGAAGAATGCTTCTCACTGCCACTAACGCCGGTCAAAAACAGACAGGCTGCAACTTGCTTTCATCGTGGCCGCCTACACTCGAAAACAAGAAGATATTTACTCTCGCTTATAGGGGCTTATCAGCGCTGACTCACAGGCGTTCTGTGTGTACGTAACCATGTAGGCTGGGCTTCATTTGCAGTTCTCCCTACTCCGAGACCTATAAAAACAGGTAGCTCCTCGGTAACGGCTTGGAACACAAGCCCCAATGTCTAGGGTCACGGCTTGGATCAGAAATGCCACGATTTTCCAATCTTACAGCCATATTTTTTTGACTGCCCTCAGCTAAAATAGGAACCAATCAAGTTGACTACAAGCTCCACGCCATAAAATTTATGACACTGAAAGATGGTTGAAATATAGTATCCTCGTCTATGCCTCCGACGATTGGGGAATACCTAATTCGTTCTGCTGGTTTTTGGAATCGAACATGCACCCTTTTACCGCCTTTTGGGATGTTCTACAGGTGTGATAAGACACGAGGGACCCCTGTCGAGAAGCCTCCCGAATGACTAACCAAAAATACTAACTACATGTCAAAATAAGTTCCTTGTAAATGCCATCTCTTGCAGCGCATAGAAAACAAAATTCAAACGTGAAGGTGTACATGTTTTGGCATCAGAATTAGAGTGATTGTGAGGAAGTGGAGAGATTTTCCTACTACCTTCTAAGAATTTAATGGTTTCTGTATGCTCCTATAGTTACTGAAACTGATAAGAAAAGGATTGACGCATTATCAAATATTTATGTCGAAAAAAAGTGGACAAAATTTGTTGCTAATACACAAAAATTTTAATATTATTTGGAATGTATTGTAATGCATTATAATAATTTAAAAAATTATATATTTAAGATTTAGGGCCACACCTAACACAGAAGGCGAATATTTAGATAATAAATTATCGTGTGTTCCATTGTCTATGGTAGAGAAAACGTCTTATGACATGGAGGAAAAAAGAATAATCCTACATTTATAACAGAAACTGTCTTGGCTGGTTTTCGGAGAAAACGGTTAAGAATTTGAGGGGGAGAGGGGCAAACTATTCTTCTCAAAGAAAAGTAACGATAAATCTGATTGGTTAATATCCATCCTGCCAACTTTTGGATATGAATTAAATAATTGGGGAAGAGATATTAAAAACCCTTGCAGACGTATAGAGAGGCAGATATGGGAGATTGATAAGGCTAGAGCGGTTGATCAGACGATATTAGTGGCAGATTATGAGATTTCAGCGCAGATGATCATATTATCGGACATAGTCTGAGGAGACGAGACGAAGATTGGGAAGTAGTCCTATATTGTCCAATATATTGCGAGGTGTGATCGAGAAGGACCCAATTAGGAGGAGGAAATGGCAGCGAGGGAAAACGCTTGGAGGTCCATTATGCTGACACGGTAATTACCCCTGTAACTCTTTTGCTGATTTCCTACACTGCCAGGTCCGAGTAGTTTTTGTGTGAAATATGTCCGCTCTATGAGTGGACTCATAAGATACGACCCTGAGTATACAGACTTAGAATTTAGTCATAAGAAATTTATTTGTATCATTGTTTATGTAAATATATATCGTGCTTTATTATAAAGAATTGCCGGCTAATAATGTTAAAATGAAGACATTGCAAAGTTATTAAGTACAAAGTAATTTTTTTGTTATTATAATGGAAGTTCATTCTTAATATATTAATATTGCATTATGAAACAAATAATACCCCCATTCATTTCAAGTACATGCAGTTTAAATTAGCTGAGATTCAGCAATTAATTTTATGTATTCAATTAACTAGTAATTTTTGTTAATAAAATAAAATATTAATTGAATTCCGTGTATAATAAAATCGCCAACCTCCTGTTGTCTAGTGGCTAGTGTCGCTGCCTCACAACACAGAGGTTCCTGGTTCGGATCCTGCCATGGACATGAATGTTTTTGTCGTCATGGTCACAAAGATTGGAATTAACACTGCCGGAGAATTAATAGGCTGACCACATATCACTCAAAATTCGGAATGTGTCTAGTAAGATGACAGTCCGCAGTCGACCAGGTAGGCCTTGAATGGGCTGTAGTGCCAAAAAGAAGTATAATAAATTGCTCCATTATTGTAGAGCCACAACATTGGAACAATAAAATTCAACGCCTTTCCATTTGCAATCAATATAACAGTATATTGTTTAGCTTATACACTGACAACCACAGGACGTGGATACATGTAGCGCACCTTGCACCTTGAAAGGAAAATCTAATAAGTAAATGGGAAACTATTTACAAAGATGAATTTATGGACACCACGTAGAAGTACTAACACAAATTTAAAAAGTAATTAAATCAAATTAAAGTTAAAAATCTAAATTTATTCCAATAAATAAATCAAAATAAATTTATAGAAAAGAAAATGAGCTAAGTTAAAATATTGCCGACTACTCCAACCTGACATTCTATTATGGGTTACCGTCTCTTGGTATGGAAACATAAAAGTAAATTAGATGTAAAAATTGATAACTTTCGAGTCGTAAAAACTCCAGGAAATAAACTTCCGACGGTTTACCAGAACAGGATTTCTGCCACAGGGCTGGAAGCAGAGTTCGTCTCATTCGGCCACGGGTCTCACATCTTCTCCTCTACCCGTCTTCCGAGATCATTCCCCCGTCAATTCTGACCAAAAGTCCCCATCTGCGTCACTCTGCCTTTTCTTTGCTTCGCTGTCCACCGCTCTCTCTTGTTCGTACAGCACATTTAATTGGAGAAAACTGGTCTTAGCACCACCATAAAAATCTGTTACCTATTTCCTGATTGGTTAATGGAGAAGTTTCCCCCCCTCTAGTAGCGTACTGACGCTTCCAGAATATTACGTACCTGTGGAATTTTCTTAGCTGGAAGCTTATTCAGGAAATTCCTTATCTGTGCCTTGCGACGCTGTTAACAGATATATTTTTTACATTAAATGTAAATTAAAATAATAAATAAAACAACAATTGAATCAAACGACAATAGTGCTCTACATCCATGTATAGTTTTAATAAATTTGTTCATTCATCCTAAATCCTGTGCGAAATTACAAGTATTATAATCGGTGCACAAATAAATCAATCAAGTAAATACTAACTTCTGAACAAAAGAAGAGGATAATTGCGCATAGAGTATACAACGTTAAATGCGAATACACATTGGTTATTATAAGACAATATGTTTATAACGGAATTAAATAAATTTAAAAAAACGTGGTATTACTTTAAATTTCCGTTTTTATACATTTACCGTAATTTTAATTGACAAATCGATGCTAATACCTTCTCATTCTAAATCCTCTTTCAGCAAGTGATGTGCAGTGTGAGATGGGAGAGTACGCTGGTGGAGTGGATAATTAATATGCCGTTGAAAATTAAGCTCGGGTGGGTCGTTTCATGGACGCACAACGAGCTTTCTCTATGAAACATGTTTACAAAAATAGTGATTAGCTAGTTTATTATCTTCAAAATGATTCAATTCCATCCATCTTGAAGATATGGCTAGTCATTATTATTGATTTGGTGTTATCTAGTTGAATGGATTTTCATATATATCTTTTGCAGTGTTTAAAAGTGCATTGAAAGTTTCTTGGGTGAGAACGTTGAGCAAGGTTATTGATATTCTTCTTAGAAAAGCAGAAATAGTCAGAAATGTAACAACCCATGTGCCCGACAACGGACAGATTTTCTTGCCTATCATATCACCTATCTTTCCCCCTGTTTTTTTTATTCATAGATAATCCCTATGTATTAAGATGAAACGTAATATTCTACCAATAAATTTAATAAATGCATTTCTATACATATTAAATTATTGTCTTAGTCGTTAGAAGTTGGTTATACTGATTTTTAGTGAGGAAGAGTACAAGGACAACTCTCTGGTGTCTGGAACACGTTGTTTGTGAAGGAACCGCATCGGCTCCAGCTCCGTTGTTGGCATGATGTTTGTCGGGTGAGGGAGTTGGGGGGGGGGGATGATGGAGCGACGAAGGGACGTAAGCAAGCGGGTCGAAGAAGGTCAGAGGGCTGACTGCCTACGCTGCGCCACAAGAAGTTACTCGTCATTCAATTGAGTTACGGGGTAGCTGGCCGTCTCGTTCGGTAATAAAATGAAGCTTTATCTGTGAAGGTACACATTTCAATTTTTAGTTTGGTCGTAAAAAAGGTGTGATTGTCCGGAGATCAGATGCAGTACGTGTCAGCTGTGGACCGAAAGTATGAAGAACGGTTTTTATTAAAGAGTCCAACCAAAATAATATGAAATTTATGTGTCTGAACGAATTAAAATTTTTTGCTCTGTTTTAACAAGTTAGTTTCCGAAATGGCGAGGACAGTGGTTCTCTCCCATATTAAGACCACCATAATATTGGAGTTTGTCTCTTCTACAAGTTTTGTGTTTTTTATTTCTGTCGCTTCACGTGTCCCATGCTATTTTAACTCCAAATGTTTCAGCTTGTACGTACTTAAAAGTCACTACCCTTCTTTAAAAACATTTATTTCCAATTAACAGTAACTCGTCTCAAACACTCATAAATATGTTTATTTATATTCCAAATATTCTTCCAAATATTTCTTACCTGTAGCTTTGAAGTCTACTTTTAATCTTAATGGTGTTCTTGAACATACTTTCGAATTGTATGATGAAAACTCTTTCTCTTTTCTACAGACGTTTATTCTACAGAATATGGAATGCGCGTAAAAGCTGAACTTAATTCATTCGCATGTACCCCGTCTACTAACATTTCATGTCGCACTAGTCATGGAGTAACATTAGAAAAATTATTTTAAATATATGGAATTTTCGTAAACAATTGAATATTTGAAATTTTCGTGGAAACGGGATTGGAGGGCTGGAAGATTGGTAGATGCTGGAAAGACAATTATTTAAGTAGGCGCTGTCTCTGCCCTTAATACACGTGATTAGATCCGTACAGAATGACGTAGCCTAGTAGGTTGAAATTGTTGTTAAACTGAGAATTCTACGTCCAGCGCGTTTAAACCTGGCCTGAAAGTTGGCAGACGCAGCAAAACGGTTAACTATTTCCTAATCAAAAACTTTGTATACAGGTTTTGTACATATATTTAATGGCTCAACACACCCTACTTGAAGAGACTCCTTTGCCACTGTCCGCGATACATAATTTATTATTCTAATTGTGCCACGAATTTAAAATAAAATAGCTTAAGAATAATAAAATTCAGTATGCATTAACGCTTAAAACATTTCTCCTATTATTTTGATTTCGTCCAAGTAAATTTGTTCCATAGTACTTTCCACGCCGTAATTATTGTACTAAGTCAGTTGCATTTATCCTACTCGTTTCTGATCTGGTTCGTCATACTGGAAAAATTGGTCAGTATCATATTCGAATCGAATAAGATTCAACACTCTCCATTTTACGATGAAAGTAATGTGAAACGGATTGTAATAAATCTTAATTTTTAGACGAGGCAATGATTTTAATTTGCAGACTTCTCTGAGAGTTTTAAGCATAGTCTCAATTTCATTGAGCATATTTCTACTGTCGTTATGAAAGATTGAAAATAGACATCCCTTCCATCTGCTATAAGAGATTGACGCACTGTTATACAAATATACTTTATCGTCTCGTAGTGTTGACCTGGCATAACCAAAAAGATGGCGGTCGGTGGGTTCCAAGTCTGGAAGGAAGGGTGTGAAAAAGTTCTCCACCTAAATGGCCTTATCTTAAGCTCACTGATACGAGAAGTGTGGGGCCGCGCGATATCATCAACTTCCCAAGGTGTTTCTCAAAACTATGGTCAACAGAGCTTAAAATGCGTCTACATGTAGCTGATGGCAGGATCGAGGAATTCAGTCAGAATGAAACTCACTACATCGTAGAGGCGCTGTTCAATACGTTCATACGTTCCACGCATATTGCTTGTCGTTCTGTCTTCCTTGACGACGAAGACAGGTAGTGGCATACTATACTCTGACGTATTTTTTCAAGCTCAGAATGTTAGAACCATACTTCATTGCCTGTCAAAAAATAATCTCCACTTTGATATCTCTGAAGGCGATGGTTCATCTCTGTAATTTTTGGTCTTCTGTCAAGCAAGAGGCGCCAAACAGGAACAAACTTTTCGATAACACAAACTTTTCAATAATTGTTTGCACCACATTGTCCTACAGCATGTTACGATACGATTTCAATAGCTGTGACACGCCTGTCCTTTCTAACTGAACAAATATTTCCTTGTTGCCTTACAAGGTTGACCGCTACGAGGCTCATTTAGGATACTCGTGTCCCCGTCTTTGAAATGAGTTTTCGATCTCACAAGACTCTTGACGTTCATGCATACGTCTCCGTAAGTAAATTTTAGTCTGAGATGAAATTCAGCAGCAGAGTCTTCCTCTTTAACAAGGAATTCATTTACAATACGCCGCCGAAACGCAACATCGATATCGGTTATTTTTGAAATGCTGCCCATGGTCTCATGATAGAAGATATAATTTCAATACATATAGCCTGTACATTATGATCCAACAGTCGCTTTTGTTACAAAGTTGTCTGCACTTTTTACTCTTGGGATACAATTAACTGACAAGTTTTGTAGACGCAATGGAAGATATTCCCATTATTTGGTTAATGTTCTTGTTTATATGTGCGTTATAAACTCTGACACCGGCTTTTATCGAATCAAATTTTAAATAAATATTTCTATTTAACAGAATTCTATTTAATGTTACAGGCTTGCTGAACCAATTTTATGTTTCGCATGGTAGTATTTCATATGTCTTCCAATTCTGGAGGCAAAATATTTTTTCATTTTTGACATTTGTTACTTTTGGAAAAATTTATTTAATTTAATAACTAGAAATTTTCTCAATACTTTTAGATGTTAAAATGGAATGATAGAACACAGACACGGATTAAAACTCGTAATCTGAGAGTGAGTGGTTGAAGAGATGTGGGTAAGATATTCAACATAGTATTTAGCAAAGAATCACACTAAGCCACGATATTGGACTAAGAACTTCAGAAATGCTGTGTTTAGCAAAGAAATAGATGATAAAGGATGACCGTGCATTCTCAAGAAAGCGTGTCTTTAAAGTATCTTGTGGATGGTTCAACAAGTTACTTCGTGACAATATTCATCTCTAACATAGAACAGTGAATTTGTGTTTCAGTTTCTGTCTGCTGTTCTTCGAGACCTCACTTTTTACAAGTTATAGATATGTATATTTGCTTCGTTCAATAATTATTTTTTCGAATACAAATCAGTCTGCTGACTTTTAACCTTTAATTTTAAATGTTTTTATTACAAACTTGAATAAGGTCCACATCCGGACAGAATCATGTCATTTGGTTAAATTAAATTGATTGTTATCATTTTATTGTTTTGAGCTCAGTTACAGCACAATCGAAACATTATTGTCTGCTGATGGCAAAACTCGAGCCAGTCGTCGATGGATGCTCAGACTCACAGGATGTCGGTCTACGTGGCCGACGGAGTTATAGAGGAGCATGATTTGAAGTAATGGTTATATTTAACCTATACAGTCATCGTGGAAAGGTAAAAAAACCCCAACAAGTTATGGTAAGAGCAAGTAGCTTGGATATTATTTTCTGTAATGAGATTGATATTTAAAGTCAATTTCACTAGTGACTGACTGGGAAGCTTAAATTGCATGAAACCCTTCAGGACCGAACCTGTCGCGAGTCTTCCACTTCCTACACAACGCACGTGACCAGAAACCACTATTTAAAGTTGACCAACTTCTATGTAAAATAAACTGCCAATTTGTTGATTTGTAACTGCAGACTGTAACCGTTTTCACGAAAATACTCAAAAACGACTCTGATTTTATTTCAATGTTTAATAGCTTACTACACTATATATAAATTGTTTGAAGGTTATTTGAATCAATTTGATCCGTTTTTACACTGTTGATTGATAGAATTCATTCTTTTTCGTATCGAATATAAGATTGAGATAAGTCTTATAGGAACGATCTACCAATATGAGCTATAAATGAATTATGCATATTTTTATTATTGATTTTATTTGCAAAGGTAAAAAAATTACATGTTTTCGATGCTATGCAGTCGTGATTAATTTCTTGGAACGACCCCAAGTGCTGTTCTGGAATATACCTACAAAGGTGCTGGATGCGGAGAATAAGAGGAGATGTGATGATGGGGTCGATCTCGAAGATGAAATGGGAGCGGCGCAATGGAGCAGGTGGTGAACGATGGTGGTGATGACGTTTCCACGACCAGCACTAGTGATGCAGGTCGCCGAATCCTTCAGCTCCAGCGAAGCCGCCCCCGAGTTCGTGGTGACCGCCGAAGCCGCCTTCCAGACCAGCCGCCCCTTCGTAGCCGCCGCCGATGTGGCCGACGCCTTCGAAGCCGGCGCTCAGTCCGTGATCGGCCCCCAGTTCGACGCCAGCAGAGGGCAAGTGCTCATAGCCTCCAGCAGCCGCGTGGGACACCACAGACTCGTAGCCGTGACCTCCTGACAGGTGTTCGTAGCCGCCTCCCCCCGCCTTGTAAGGAACGGAGCCGTGGCTCTCGATGTGGACGTTCTGGTACGAGGTGGCTTGGTGAAGGCCTCCGTGGCTCACGATGCCTCGCTTCACTACCTCGGCGGCAGCAACGGCCATCAGCAGGGTGACTGCGGTCTATCAAGGGCGAAACACACCACTCACTCACACGTACAATCAAGAGTAGATAGATTTATTACGTTACAATGGGCTGAGCCCGGTGGCAACATACATTTAATATTCCAATACAGGAATATAAGTTAAAGAAAAAGAATTACACTAATATAAACATTCAATATATGTTGAATGAACTGTTCAGTTTTTTTCTGCTCTTTTGTTTGTTTCATGTATTGCCTGGAGCTACGACGGAAGGACATTTTCCTGGTCGCAGAGCTCCAAGTAGTTAAAACTCCATTGCGTATTTCTCAGTGTGTGCTTGTTTGTGTTTCCCAGTGTGTGTGTGACATCATGTGTCCGTGTTGTGTTTATATTGACTTTTGTCTATATAAATTTTCTTTTATTAATTTATTTTAAGATTATTTGTCTTTAATTATGTACCTTATTTTGTTCATTTTTAATGTATGACGTCCTCAATCGAGGACTAATGGAAACAACAATAAATCTAAATCTACAAATATTTTAACACTAATTATAAGCCTAAATAAATCAAGTTAAACATTTCCTTAATTCTGTCCCTAAATAATTTTACACTCTTCGGAAAAAACGCTAGTAGACTTGCAGGCAAATCATCCCAGTCTTTTACGGTCCTATTTACGAAGGAGTATTTACCCACGTCCGTTCGTTGTCTTCTCTGATTACCAAAGAAAATATCAGGACAGTTAAGTTAAATAAAGTTATGAAGTTTGTTATGTTGCAGTGTATTTGCAATTAGCATTTGATAACAAACATCTCAGAAAATGAAATGAGGAAGAGGAACGTGAATTGAATTATTAACACTATTAAAGGTAAAATAAGAAGCCATACTTTTTTAAACTGAAATATGTCGCATAATCATAACATAACTTTGTAAATAATTAATTAAAATTTTATTTGGGGCACAATTAATTTTGGTGAGATGTAAGAAACAAAGTCCATGCAATAAGGATTCGCAATACTGACCCAGGGGAGAACAATGGGTGTGCAGAGGCATCCGACAGGGTCTAGAGTATTAATACTGTAAGTTGGAGAATCAAACGCAGGAAATTGAAATGAATCTTACTACAAATTCAGCATTACTTCACGAAAGGCATTTGCTTGTAGAATCGTATTTAAATAAATCGCAACAGACTCATCAACCAATGATTAATTTTAATATCAAGGTTTGAGCCAAAATTAAATTATCAGGCATGAAACCTTTAATTTTTAAACAATTATTTTAATACGTTACCTGTATGTTTAAATTTTACAAGCCTATTAAACAGTGGGGAAGGAAATTTTGCTTAAATTGTATTTAATAGAATACTTTGCGCAAGCGTTTTTGGTATATAATTTGGAAATAATTCATGCAGCCGGAAAGAAATTATTCCGTGAAAATTAATTGTAGTGGAGAAATAAACTTTGCTCTATTCTGATCAAGTTAAATGTCGCTCTACCTCGCTTTATCTCGCTCTATCTTACTCTAACTTGCCCTATCGCCCACTAACTTCGCTCTATTATGCTCTATATCGCCTAACTCGATCTACTTCGTTAAAAGTTGCATGTTCTTTGGCAATTGGAGTCTCTTTCTTTTTGTTATCCGCTGTGTTTAATTGCACTAATATTGAATGCAATTGTGATATTATTCCTATAGGTAACTATTATAAATATTAATACTATTATGTTCTTCGTAATTTATTTGTTCCGTTATTTAAAATTTTAACATGTCATGGCAATTATCCGCGTCAAGCAACTTTTCAATGTTTTTAATTAATCCTGTTAGGAAATATGTTTCGCATATTAAGCGTATTTGTCGATTATGATTAATTTTTTAGTCCTCTTGTTACAACGACTTTGCTTAAGCTCCCAATGTCATGGTGCCATTTTAGTTTGGTATACAAAACATTTTTAACCAAATATAAGTTATTACAAAGAATAAAGATTAATTACATACCACATATAAGTATTAATTTTAGCTCAAAGTATATATACATATATACATTTCATTAAAACAACCTGAAACTATTACATTAGCTTAAGAAAGGTTAATGTAGTTTTAGTCCGTGGGCAGAGGCATCTATTTTCCATTGCTGAAACTGAGACGTTTGTTTTAGTTAAGGGATAATTACAGTCTCTGTTGACGGGAAGGTAAATATTTCGTGCTAATTAACCACCTTTAATGAGGCAATGCCATCGCAACGACAGTTTTAGTACGGAGTAAAGTTGCAGAATTCGTTAGCAGAAATTTGTAACGTTGGCCGAGCAACAACACACACATCGTGTTTTTAGCGCCATCTCTTAGCAATCAGCGCAACTACCAGGTGTTACTACCCGAGTTCGTCTATTTTTACGAGCAGAATGCCATCTGCTCGTCTTCTACTTTCGTTCATTTCATCAGATTAAGTCAACTTATAACCGCGACAATAATAAACAAACTGAACATGGCACTTGAAAAGTGTAAATGTGTTTAGAAACGTGACCCACCAACAAAGACTTTCTTCTGCAAGTATGGCGGCCATCTTGGACAACATGGTGGACATGCGAAAATCGTATTACTCTAAACACTCTTCGACAATAATTTCACCAGAAAATAGCATATAAAACTGGTAAAGTGTTCGTTTGAATAAATGTTTGGTATTATTTTAAGTCAAACTGCTAACAAACACAAAATAAATATTCACTTAATATATATTATTCCCAAAAGAATATTTACTGCGTAAATGTGCCCATACACTGGAAGGAAATCCTTGAGGGTATCCCTGAAGAGTGTGGGGAAGACTTGACGCCGATTGTGGATTGTACAGTTTTCGAAACCGGAATTGATCAATTTTGACATGGCCTCAGGGCCGGAACTGAGCATTGGTAAGGCAGTGCGTGTGTGTGCTAAGTACTCAAGTACTAAAACCTCAAGGTTTATGTTCAGTACGGATATATTTAGCCGAGTTTTTAAACTTTATGAAGACGAACAACGCCTGTGGTAAGTCATCTCAAAAGATTACCATGATAGCGTTACAAGAGAAGCTGGCTACGCAAAGCTCTTAGATAAAATGAAAGAACAAAACCCGAACGCCTCAAAAGATGACGTTTTTAAGAAAATTATTATTTTTTGAGTTGTGCTTTCCGAAAATAAATTAAAAACATGAAGGAGTCGGTGAAGTCTGGAACATCTGCTGACGCTGTTTTCAAGCCAAAGTTAATTTTGCAATACACTGATTCGTTGGTTTCTGGAAGCTTGTGAGAATTCTTACCAAAGTGTGGAAAAAACTGAGTTAAGGAAATCCTCCAAGATAATCTTCTTGACTATTTCCTGCACATGTGTGTTTGGTTGAGGAAATCTTTAAGAATATCCTTGAAGACTATAACTTGAGGATTTCTTCCTACTGTTATTAAATGGAAAAACTCTGTGATAACTTGATGCATGGCTTCACACTGAATAATTTAGAAGGGTATTGCTCTCGTATTTGATGTAAAATTGCAACTGAAAATGAAATTACTCAGCACAAATGTAAATTTTAAAATGATACATTCCACTCGAAGAAGAAATTCCTGTTCTTTAAGTAAAATATTGTAATAAAAATAAGATATTTTCTTTAAAAACATATGTGTGGAACGAAGAAAAAATTCTAACAATCTGGGTATGTTCATGACGTAATGCATTGAAACAGAATATGTTAAAATGACTCGTCAGGCGACCCACTGAAGTAGACTGAATTTAGAAGGTTTATTATGTTAAGTATCGCTGGCATTTGCGTGTTGCAGCTCTGACTCTCAATATTTCTTTCCCTGAACAGAAACAAAGTTTTTAGTGTTCGTATTGTTGGAACAAATTTTTCATTTCGTCATCTCATATCAGCCCTCTAACTTTCATTTCATTTCTTTACTTCACTCTTCTGTAACAGAAGAAAAAATGAATTCCACAATCACGCCTGTACTTCTTTCATTTCAAAGTATGAAACATCCCAATAGAACTCCAAAACAAGCCTGGACAATGGGAATATATTCGCGTCACTTGCTGTTGAACTGTCAATGTGTCGAATTAATTGATAAATAATACGCTCAGTATGCACCCAATTACAATACACGGAATATATAAGAACTCGGCCATCTGAAAGCGTAATGTCAAAACAATGCTAAGATACGACGCAATTAACTTGCGCATGTATTGGTGCCTGAAACTGGATCTCGACAATAGCACCTCATACCTATTATCTCTATAATTCACGTAACTCCATAAATACAACAAAAAATCATCAGAATCGGTCAAGCCGTTTAGGAGGAGAAGAATTTTATACATAACGATGAGGACAGTTTGAATAGACCAGAGTGTAAAGCAAGAATATATATGCTTTTGAGAGTAGTAAGTAAACTCGGTTTTCCTCAATCACCAGGCAGTACCATGTCTGGAGCCTTTCTTCCGTTAACAGAGGGCAAATCCACTACCCAATCAGGAAGACGAAGGAAGTGTGAGAGTGGAGAAGGAAAATCTACTACGCAGAAGTTCCTGAATTGCCGAGAAGATAAAACATGTTCGTCACAAACGTAAAATCTCAGCTACGTGTAATTACCCCAAAAATTAACCCTGAGAACCCCCTTCATATTTAAATAGTAATTTTCCTTAATATGTATAATTGTAGTAGTGCGCAGGACCCAATGATAAATTGTTTCGATATATAAATAAAATTATTATATTTCTCAAAAAAATGAAATAAAATTTGTTAAATAATTTTAAAATTACCCCCTTTTATCATTTACAATACATAAATAAAGAATGGAGGACTACAAAGTATTATATATAAATATATTCACCAAAAAAGTGAGAGACTATATCAAGGGAATATAAGGCTAAAAATTCTCTATGTAGCGGAGGCAGCGTCTCAAAATAATAACATGCCTGTCAGTTCTCGTTACTCTTTCCTTTTCCGTAATTTAGTGAGTGACAGTAAATAGAATCAACGTTACGTAAAATTGGATGCATGCTATCATCAACAAAATTGTTTTTCTTTGGGTTTACAAAATAGTATTTTTTTGGTGTTGATTTGTAAGAAAATTATTTTTTAAGAAATTTTCGATATGTGAATAATACTGTAATAAATTCCCAAACTGAATGACTGAGTATCCCTTATTAATAATAATTGTGCATTAAAGTAATTTATCATTACAAGAAAGGTTCTTCTAATTGTATACCAAGTGTGCATAAATTTTATAATTGCTCAGGATAAAATATTTATAAATTAGTGTAGTTGATCTCCGTCAGATGGTATACATATTATGTATGAACAAAATGTATTTCAAATTTTAATTTACGGACAAGTAAATTGGTAAAAGCCCTAACTTCTTGATCGAGAACTGTTTTCCGCAATTGCTGTTTACCGTTCCTAAGACACGTTGTTCTGCACACGTCAGAGAATTTATGCTCCGTGGTTTGTTAATTGTTCCCACACAGGAAGAGGAAGTAAAGAAGAATGCTGTCGGTGAAGATTCATGGCAAAGAGAAAAC
Source organism: Eucriotettix oculatus (assembly GCA_034510155.1). NCBI lineage: Eukaryota > Metazoa > Arthropoda > Insecta > Orthoptera > Tetrigidae > Eucriotettix > Eucriotettix oculatus. Next base: position 99,219,882 of record CM067377.1, read on the forward strand.
GGTGAAACTTTCTTGTCAGTAGCACGCAACGATATTTGCATTGCCTCTTACACAAACAAACAAAGCGTTTCTATGAGCGAGCCACACTTATAAATTGTAATTGTTCTTAATTCTACGGGAAGAGTGAATCGTGGATAGAGAAACGGAACTTCGAATACAACGGCTTAGAAGATGAAGGCGGTATTACTCAAAGGTAGCGTACTCAAAGAGAAAATAGAGTCAACTTCTGTACTAGAAGGCGTAAAGGCCAAAATGTGTATGTAGAAAAGTGTAAAGTAAAAAACAATTTTAGACGTCTAAAAGGAACTTTTATGGAGAAACGTCTGCTGGATTTGATATAATTTTTTTTTCAGGGAGTAGCAGCAGTTGTGCATTTAAGTTTATGCTACATACTTGGAATTAATTCATAAATTACCAATTTCTCGAGGTAGCAAATTAGAATTTTTCTAAAAATATTTGGAAAATGCCAGTGGATGAAATTACTACAAATTTAGAATCAAAGGAGAGTATACAGTTTCGTGTAGTGGACCCTCCTTACTGCTTTTAATTTTTCTTCATGTCCAAACATGAGTAAAGACTTTTCATGAGAACAATGGGTCCAGTCACGAACTGTATATATCATATTTTTGTGATTCAGTTACTCAAACTTGAGTTTTGACAGAGTATTTCAAACATCCATCAATGCAATAGTCATGATACAACGTGTAGGGCGGATATTTGATAAAATTGAATAAATTAGCCAGAATGGGTGGCTGTAATAAGAGTAGTATGAGAAGTATGTTTATAAAGTATTAGCACGGTATAGTGGCTTCAATAATGCATATGTATATAGGAATGTGTGGCTGGCTGGTATGACGTTCAGTCCTTCTGTTCTGAGGAAGGAGCCATAGACCCTCGAAAATGTGAAATATTGTTGCTTTCAAACTGTCGATCCTATCTGTCGGTTTGAAGTAAGCCAGCCGCTCTCTTTCCCGTTAAAATGAGTTAGTTATAAGATAAGAATGAAAAAATGTTGGCCGGACCCGGGAATCGATTGTGGGACCTCCCGCTTGCCGTGCGGATGCTCTAACCATCTGAGCTGGTTTAGGTGGACCTCCAGATCCGATGCCAGATTTCTCTAGTCTTATAAACCTGATTCGGACCACCGAAAATTTACTTATCACATTCTTCACAAATTTATCTAGGAAACTAGTGAAGAACGGACATTGTGTAAATTGATCAAAGTGTATGGATATCAATTCCATGAGAGAATAATTGTTTCAATTGAAGCTCAGCCCAACGGCCATTATCTTGATAAGGTCACATTATTCTTCCTTGCCTTTTGTATCTATGCATGTTTTTGGGAGAGATATTTGTATATAGAAATTTATGCAGCTTTGCAGAATATAAGAAAATGTAGTAAATGACCTATTCATATGGAAACAGAAATAATTAAGATAATGAATATATTTAGAGCCCATATCAAAGTGAAGGGTGGATTAAGTTTGATATTTTGCAGTAGAATATAAATGGTAAATTCTGTACCCCTTACTTCCCGTAGTTCAGATGATTCTATTACTCACCAGGAGCTTCATGACTTGGAGTTTTGTGTGTTGTTCGGCGGCTTCGGCTGCTGAAGAGTTGTGACTGTGTGGAGGTCCGCAGGCCCTTCTTATAGTCCTTCCACAGGTCTCCCCTCCCTCTTCGGAGGAACTATGGTTCCTGGGCCTTTCTAGAACCCGACGGTTCAAGTTAGCCAACGTGCTAATAAGGCGGCGTGTGCTTCCCCGTATCGAAACCGGGCTGTGGGAACCAACACAGCAGAAACAATGTCAATTACTGTCTTACCTCTCAAGAACCGTACACTATCCAGATTATTACGAGATCACTTTCAAAAACCAATTTGTGTAATGTTAGCAGAAAACGTGAAAGATATTGCTATTAATAATTACAGAAAATGAAACTTTAATATTAATGAGCGAACGTTCTGAACCCTGTGGAGGCAAGTAATATGTTTATTTCGAGAAATACAATATCTTTCCAAATATGGACGTAATTATATACATGTTGAGACTTTTCTGAGTTTAATTTGAAAAAATCGTAATGGTTTCGGTATTTTATGAACACAAGAATGTATAATGTATGATGGCCAAATAAGTAACAATAAAAAGAAGGTAAATTCGTTAGACCTACTCGGCGTTTCGTCCTTACAACAAGGACTCTTCAGTTATTAATTAAGTAGTATAATTTAAAAAAATTCAATAAATAAAGGATTTTAGTCACTAATGTTGAAGCAGTAATTCCACATAATTGAATTTAAGGTTTATGTTTTAAAGACCATCTAATTAATTAATACCTCAGGGGGACCTAATTAAGGATAAAAATGTATATGAAATATTATGTTTTTTTTATCTTTTTGTTCTGGCTTGTATCTTTCAAGAATGTCAGAAAATTTTCAACTGAGACTGTTTAATCAACTCCAATTAATGACTTAAAAGGAGTCTGAGAATTTTGTCAAGAACTCTGAAATTTTCAGATATTAATGACTTATTACATTTCTTATAGGTATTATTTGTTTAATGACTGAACTCAATAAATCCTTAAAATACAAATTTATCTGAACTAATGAAATAAATTATGACTGGATGATATTTATAATTTGTTAATTACACCTTATATAGCAGATAAATATATTTTCAATGAAATATTGTATAGTATTTTCAAGTATAGACCATGGACTAAAGAAGATTTGGAGGACAGAACAATACAGAATTTGTAAAAAAAAAAGAAGCAGAATGTGCTTTAATATTTTGATAAAATTATTTGAAACAGAGATCTACCATTTCTTTACTTCCGCATATTCTATTTTTTTCTAGTATTTATGCTCTATCAGAAAAGAGTTATAACCACTCAGTTACCCCAAGAATGCCGTTAGCCAAAATACTTTATAGTAAATCACTAATTTTTATAAATCAATCAAAGTTATTTTCACATCATTCCTGTTACTTGTAGACGTATTTACTGTATACTTCCTGTACTGCGCGTATGTCAGAGTTCTCTACCCAGGCGTGCCTGCGTGTTCAAGTTGCTCCAGTGGATCGAAGTTTTCTATGTTTCTCGCTGAATAATTGTGGTCTTTTAGGAGTCCTTTAGGAGGCCAATTGACAATTTAATTAGCATCTAGTATTTAGTCTTAAAATAAGATGGCTATACCACAGTTAAGTTTGACATGATAATGCGATGGCGTCGGATAACATCATTGACAAGCGTCATGCCATTACCAACGAATTCATTCAAAACTCGACTATGAACGATTATATCTTCCAGCTACTACAGAATGTGACCCCGGAAAGCCTTAGGTGCATCTCGAAAATTTTAAACGGCAATGCATGTGTCTCACTATCTTCAGTAGCAGAAAAGGACAAGTTGATCAATCAAGATTGGCGTCATATTATATTTTGTTTCGTGTTCCATCAGATTCGCAGTCACCAAGCAGGTGAAACTCATATTGTCGAATGTTTTTCCGTCGATACATATTGAAGCCATATCCAAGGAGTTAGAAAAGTTTGGAATCTATGTTAAAAATAGTATCAGCCAAGTAAACGCCCGGACATCTCTTCCTATTCTTGCTCATTTGGGCTAATTAGGTGTATTACCTATATCCACACGGACAATGTAGATATGATTCCGGTATCTATTACTGCTCTACATGACGGGGTTAATTACAGAGTTTTTCTGACAGTGGACTCTGGTTTCGTATGCAACAGTGATGGTCATTTCGCTTCAGAGTGTCTCCAAGGACTGCCTCTCAAGCCGCTTCCGCAAGTATGGACGCATCGGTTGAAACGAACAGCTTAATAGATGGGAAAAAGACGGGAAAGGATGAGCGGCGCTGGACGCTGGAATCCATGGTCACTGAGGATCTGGACGGTTATCGGATGATCTCCGAACTTTGTGCTTTAGACACTGCCAGAACCAGAGCGACAGCCCCCTGTGAGGAGGATATAGCAGATCAGTACTTATCCACATGTTAGCTTTAGCTAGGGTCCTAATCCGGCTGAAAATCGCCCCTCTTAGACGTCATCTCAGTCCAGTGCTAACTTTGATGATGAGCAAGGTTTTCCACCTTTAACGTTACCTTCTCCATAGGCGGCCAATGAAAGGACAAAGCTTAGACTACCGAAATCCGACAGACCTTAACATAGTACTGAGCAAATCCAGATGTATCTGATTTTATCCCGGTGACTAATAATGACGAAATAGTTTAAATTACTGGTTAAAACATTTTCTTCAAATGACCATCTGGCTATTATAAGGGTAATTTTTTCAGATCCGACTAGGTTCTTTAGCCTCCTTGATAGATTTTATACAACCTTGAACGAGAAGGGCATCAAGGGCAAAATTACGAAGCCGAGAAACTCTGTGGTACAGCAGATAGGCCTCAAATAATTATGTTATTCACTTATATATAAATGAAGGAACTCTAATAGTATAACAGGGAAGAATGGAATCTTCAAGCACCTTTTGGATAGGTATGATCCTGATATAATATACCTACAGGAAACAAACTGCAAGGATGCGAAATACTCCAGTTTTACCGGACATAAGGCTTCCATTTCTTTAGAATATCGGTAACACCATACTTACTTATGCGTATTTATTTAAGAGAGTAGCTCGATCTACTTGTGGTAGATGTGGGGACATACTAACGATAAAGCACATAATGCATACCTGCCACCCTGACTCGGATAATGCGCCCCAGGTGTTCACTAGATCAGAGAGGGAGAACTCGCCCACTCGGAAAGAATCATAAAATATTTGTTCACGTTCCTGGTTCATAACAAGCAATTAGAAGAGATAAAAATCGGTCATATTATCTGGGAACTACAACTTCAGTCTGAAATATATTCAGCATAAATTTCCCTGAGTGCACAGGGATCCTATGGAAGTCTCTAATGACCACATTTGTTAATGGTGCGTTAAAATAAACTAAAAGAGTTATTATACTTGGAAATATCAGGTTAAGTATTAATGATAGAAATAAAGAATATTTTGGCAAAGATAAATAAATCAAAGAGATACCCGTTGAAGAGATAATTCAATATGGTTATGAACATTAATTTCTGACACAGTGTCAATAGTTATGGTTATGGTTCATATTTATTAATTTATTAATCATATTTATTAATTAATTTGGAATTCAATTATAGATAACTTTTAATATATTTTAAGTTGACAATGAAGAAATTGTCACGGTCTGCGTGAGGTTACTGATCCAGAGGAATTATTTTGTGTGATTCCTGAGTTTTGAATTCTAATCTCCGATTGGGTTGAAGCTTCAAGAAGAGGCTTTTCATAAGGGGATATAGAGGTAATATTGAGGCAGATGTGTCTGATATGAATAAAGTGTTGGAAGCAGTTGAAGTTGAAAAGTTAAATAGTTGCATACTTACGTTCGATTTATGTAAAAATTAAATAAAATTTCGGCCTATTTCAGACTATTTTTAAAACAACTTCAAGAAGAAGAACGCAACGTTTCGGTAATTATTTATACCTGAAGATCTCGTTAGATTCGCTGAAAAATAATTGGAAGTGTAAAGACATTAAAACGATATATCAATGATGTTGAATACAACTGGTTATTTATGACTTAGCCAATTTGTCACTATCATATGCTTTACCGAAAATCCACAAACATAATAACCCTTACAGGTTTATTGTGGCACCTATTGGCAGTCCATTACACAGTTTTCAATTGGACAATTTATCATACAGACTAAATGAGAAAAATTATTCCGTAAACAATAGTTTAGACTTAATAAATAATATGAAAAAATTACATATTACGAATGATTACGTTATTATATCCTTCAACATAACAGCTCTTTTTACCAATATTACGAATATTTTGGTAGTTCGTAGAAGTGTCATTACGAAAAAATTTAAAAAATCTTCAATATAGGATGGAAGGTATTGGAAATAGCAATAAATTTGATTCTACATTCAACGTTTTTCAAATTTAACAATAAATGTTCCCAACAGATTGATGGTTCTCCAATTGGTCCACCATTGTCACCATTGTAGTTGCTGAATTGGTTATATGAGATCTTGAAACACACTGTTTAACTTAATTGACAATAATCCTATTAGTTACCACTAATACGTTGATGATATTTTTTGTATTGTTAAGAAAATTGAAATTAATGACATCATCCAAATGAATACCATAGCAAACTCCAGTTCACACACAAATTATAAACTAATAAAAAAATTAACTTCTTAGATGTTAACGTTATCAATAACGACGGCATTATTGAAAATAATTGGTTCCGGAAACCAAAATATTCGGGACGAGTTTTCTAATTCCATTATAGAGCCATCTCTTACACTAGAAGTCAACTATGGTGTATAATCTCATGGATAAAGTCTTATTATTATCAGTTTACAAACTGGATTCAAAACTGTCTTAATTAAAGAACTAAAATCTATTATTCTGATGAAGCCACTTGTAGGATTCAGTACAGAGACACAGCGAGACTGGGCTAAGCAAATTTCCATCGTTTTGAGCGACCAGCTCTGTTCATCCAAATAGGTGGAGCCTCGTAATCCTGGATTTCCAGTGTCAGCCTCCAGCATCGATCGGCGGGGGCAGCTTCCAGGGGGAACCGTTGTGGGAGCGCCTCCACAAGTTTTTCTCGTTTGCCGTCAGAGGGAGGAGGGATAGAAGCCAAAAGAAAGACAAACAGAGAGGAGAAGAGAGAAAGAAGACGGTCATCTTGCGCTCAGACGTCACACTGATCGGAAACGGAAAGGGTCGTAAAGATGTCAGACAAACAACATTGACGCTGTCTAGATTCTCGTTTCACTGGGACGTGACCAGAGGAATTAATACAAGATAAATACGTTTAACCTAAAAGGTATTATATGTCAGTTTGACATCGGCGGTGGAAATTACAAAAATATGGTTTGATAACGTAAAAATAACAGATTAAAGTTGAAACTGCCTACTAGTTTCATTCTCCTCTGGATCATATTGACTGCCTTTCTATTTTCTGATGAATACACTATTTAATGTTTTTTGAAGCCGTTGATAAAAATGTTCGTATGGAGTGTTGCGTGATATGGGTGTGGTACGTGGACGGTAGGAGTTGCAAAAAGGAAAAGAATAGAAAACTTTGAAATGTGGTGCTATAAGAGAATTCTGTAAATCAGATGGGTGAATAGAATGATTAACGTTGAAGTTATAAGCAGAATAAGGGAAGAGCGAAAAATCCATATTTTTGGAGGACGTTGGCAAAGAGACGGAATAGATTAATAGGTCACATTTTGAGACATGACGGTCTTGTAAAATTAGGATTAGAGGGAAGCGTGTGGGATAAAAACATAAGAGGAAGGTTAAGGATGGAATACGCTTTGCAAATTAGGGAGGATATGGTAGCTATGAGGAAAAGACTTGCGTACGAAAGGTTAGCATGGAGAGTTGCATCAGACCAGTCTTAGAACTGAATAGTACAACAACAATCAACGTGTTTCCTGTAGCTATATTTAAATGTAATCCAAATTACTAGTAGCTAATTTTGATATTTCAAATACATAATTTACCAGAGGTTCTAACTGTTATGAAGATAATTTATATTTATGAATTCTTCATTGCTGTAATTTTCAGTGTAAAACTGGCACAAATTGCTTTAATTTACACAAAAGAAACTGGTGACACATACAAAACGAAAAACATACGATAAAAATAAAAGGAAAAAAATAGAGCCTTTGAATTGTGGTGCTGTAGAAGAATACTGAATATCAGATGGGTGGATAGAATCAGTAACGAGGAAGTTCTAAACAGAATAGGGGAAGAGCGAAAAATATGGAGGACGTTGACCAAGAGAAGGGATAGAGTAATAAGCCATATTTTAAGACACGAGGGTCTTGTAAAATTCACATTAGAGGAAAGTGTGTAAGGTAAGAACAGAAGAGGCAGGAAGGATGGAATACATTTAAGTAGGTGAGGGAGGATGCGGTAGTGAAGCGGAAATGTAAAGGCTTGCGCAAGATAGGTTAGCATGGAGGGCTGCATCAAACCAGTCTTTGGAGGGAATACCGCAACAATAACGATTAAAGTATTTACATCGGCATCTACTACTGAAGTCAACTTTTCACTTCAGAAACAAAGCAATTAATCAGTTTCAATTCAACATTCCTAACCAATATGAATTCATGAAAGAAAATCAGAACGTTTTCGAAAATTATTATTCAGGGTAATTTGGTATGCATCATACTGTCTGAATTTTAGGGATTCATTCTCTACAATATCCTTCCACCACGATCTTTCTTCACGGGAGAATATTTCTTCTAACAACAAATATTCAAGACTAAACCTAAATTTCAAATCCACCAGTTACAAGAAATGCGCGGGACTTCGTGGGAGAAGACGTGAAGGAACATGATTACGTAATATGACTGGAATAAATTGATCGCTGAAGAGAGATAATGATGAAGTTTGAATGGTTAAACGTAGATAAATTAAAGCGATGCATTAGAAGCAAAAGGAGAGTAACGACAGCTGTGTGATTTCTTGCGTGCGTTCTCTGGTTACACCAGGGTCTTCACTCTATAGCGGATATCGTGTAATGTAATAATCGTGGTTGGTTAGCTGAGAGGAAGCTGTTACGCCTCGGAAAACTTGCACGCTTCTATGACGGCCGCGTGGCCAACTTGGCTGGAAATCCTCGTGGACTGTGTCGCTGGAAAGTTCTTCGTCAACAGCAGGTGCTGTTGTAAGCAGTCACGGCAACTAATCTGCCTTCCCTCCAGCAGACGCACACACACGCCGCCTATGGAGATGTCACCTCTTCAAAATACTCGAAACAAAAAAGGCCCATCCAAATATGAAAGCGATTTCTCTCTGCGGAAGTCTCTGTCAAATAAAATTGAGTACACCATGGGCTTTCACTACTCAAGATTGGCGTAGCATTTCGCATCCCACCGTTCGAGTCAGTGTCATAATGATCCATTCCTTGTCAATGATAATGACACTTTTGTTTAAAATAGTATTTCCATCCTAAAGGACAGTTGTGTTTTCAACATATGACTATTTAACATAAAAGTAAATGAAGGCAATTTAAGTTATCGACATTATCGAAATTACAAGAAAACGAATGAAAGAGCTGGTGAAGAGAAATCAAGATTCAGAGTGAGAAATCATTTTAAAACGATTAAATATTTTTGTAAGAAGTATTAGCTTATGTTAACATTGTATAATTATGTACGCCACAAAGGCAAATTATAAAGTGGCGTAAGATTATGAAAATATTAATGAACAATAAACCCTTGTTTACTAAAAAGTATTTACTGTGAAAGTTGTTTCTGAAGCAACGAAGTGGATGGAAAATTCGTTCATGATTGAGTAATACGTAAAGCACACAAAATACGGGAGAAAGATAATCAAAACTATTGGAACATAATTCATAAATAAGAATAATTGACAGTCAAACTATTTTTAAGCTAAATCTCTTTTCGCACTATTCGAGAAAGACACACATTTAGAAATTAATCCCAAATTTCTAAATATTTATTGGTAGAGCATAGGAAATAAATTAGATTCATTACGATTATTTAATACGAAATTCGTTTTCTTAATGCATTCTTGTAAACCTAACGAAGTTCCAAAATAGGAACGGATCGTATTGTAGGGTTAAATTTCCTTTATGAACAATGAAATTGTTTTTGATGTATTATCCATTTTATTTACAAAATAAAAAAGTCATAAGTATAAATATTACATTTTATTTTAAGCATCACAGCTATGGTTGTTATAATTCAGAATTAATACAGTCAGGGTGATTTATCTATTTACAAATTTTATTTTAACTTTTTGTGCAAAATCGAACAAATATTATCTCTGATTGCTTACATGTGGTCAAAAATGTCAACGTTCCAGCTGAACCCCTTAATTCAGGTAAGTCTTACGTATCTGATCTCTCCGTTGATCAGACGCGCGCGAACAGGTGTTCCAAATCGCAACAGCCTGGCGACATCCGTGGCCACCACTCCTCTCCACTCAAACACTTCTCACATGCCACGCTGCTCTCTCCGTCTCACCGCTTACATTCATCTCCTTTCCAACTCAGTTCTGTTTTCTCACATCCTACATACATCTCTTGCCACTCACAGCCATATGATTCCAACTCTGTACTATTCATACTTCCAGAGGGTTTTCAAATAAATTTTAACGTCTGGCCCAGACCGCTCCTCCAGGTCATCGGAGAGATCAGGTGCGTAAGACATTTTTTTTATATTTATTATTCACTAATTACACTAATAACCTGTTTTCTTGAGTATCTATAACAGGCCTTATTTTAATTTCTTACAATGTTTGTCTTACAGATTTATTCTATTTTATTTTATAAATAATTATTTTCTTAAACAATAATAAAACTAATAAACTAAAACTAAAAACAGAAGGGTATAGGGTGAATGGGAGTGGGAGAATTGAAGGGAAAGTGCTGTAAGATCACAGCTGGCGGAATATGGAAGGGGAAGAAAGAGCGGGCGCTCTAATTTGAAGGGAGAGGAAAACTATGTTAAGTCATATCTGCTTCCATCTTCTTTTACATTACATTACAGACTGAGATTTTTTAACATTTTTTTATAATACTTATATATATATATATACATCAAATATGGAAGTATATTTTTGCAGGGGGTCTGTAGAGCAGACTGTGTATTATGCAGACGCTCTCCCTGCATAAGTTCTACCAGTAAAAGATGTGTGGAGACGCAGGAGGTCAGCCATTGCTCTATTCTTGTCTCCTGGGCTTCCTTTTGGAGGCAGGAGACTGTCTTTCAATGTTTGCTTCCTCCACCCTTCCTGCATCTCCACTTCTCTAGCACAGGTTGTACTTCCAGCTCCGGAATTCCGGTTTCCCTCATTTTCCGGCGTCCAGGATATGAGGGTTTAAGCTGGCTTCTTCAAGTGTATTTTTTTTTTCAGGTGCGTAAGACACTCCAACATCACAATATTTGACCTTTATTTTTGGGATCCGTCGATTTGCCGCACACAATAACAAGGGTCGCCGTCTTTATCGACGCCCACTGGCTACAAGAACCGACCGTGTCCACATCTTGCTCACTGAAATTCACAGAAAGCTTGAAGGACGAAATCACTTATTACAATGTATATAAAACTGAAAAGTAAATTTTAAATTTAAGAGTAATATTAATATTTATATAATAAGAAATTAAACTGTAAATTCAAATAATTCTTTTAAATTAACTCCAGTAATTAAAATCAACCCCGTCAAACGAAGACGGAGACGGCCAGTGGCTTAAGATGTCTTTCGTTCCATAATCGTGCATTCCACTAAACAATCAACTCATATCTGCTCCGGATTTTTCAACTTTACCTACGTTCACTTAGCTTTTTGTTTTAATTCAAAGACATGTGATGAAAAATTAAAAGAGTATGTTAGGGAGGTGCCTTCACTATTCACAACATAAAATATTTTGATGCATGTTTTAAATTAAAAATAGATTTCATTACATAAATTGACGAAGTCACCCTCTGTCCCCATTTCCTATAAGATCATCTACCTTTTTCTTCGTCCAAAGCGATAGTAAATAGGTACCATTTCCAGCGCACTGAACTGCTTTTAGATGACTATTACCCGTGTCAGCCACGACATAGTACAATATAAATCGACCTCATGTGTCATTTTTTTAGATTAATGACCGAATTATTAGAACTGATGTGAAGCATCTGACTAATCAATCCAGAATAAAGCTTAAATTCAACATTATAAATTTTTGCCAGTCAATTTCATGATTTTTTAAAATATGTATTCTTTGACAAAATTGAATAAAATTAAACTAACATGTGAACGATGCACCTCTACATGGATAGTACAGACACCCTCTCCTTCTAGCTCCGAAAGCATTGCAGTAGTCGTCAGTGGTAGATATTATAAAAGATACTAAAAATCAGTACATTAAAGACAGTAACGGTAGTCTAAGATACATTTTCAGATGGCAGAGTTCGAATATACAGAAAAGCAACATGAAAACAAAGACCCAAACTGCATTGTCACAAAACTTCAAACTGGTGGCGCAATGTTATGGTTTGGGGGATGATTTCTTGGCATTTGATTCTTGTGAAACAACGTCTGTTTCCACAAGGGTATTTAAGTATTATCGCAGATCAGGTACATCCACTTATTTTAATGGTGCACTCTACCAGGGATGGATATACAACCAGCAAACAATACTTGGGAATTTGTGGAATGAGATCGAACGAGCCATCAGTCATCTGGATCCAGTACCATCAAATCATAAGGAATTTAAAGTGCAGTTCATCAGATATGGTCTCAAATTCCTCTTACCACCTACCAACATTTCAAGAATCCATGCCCAGAAGAATTAAAGACATTAAGAGCAATAGGTGGCCAAACATTGTATTTAGAGGGGTGGTCATGATAATTTGGTCATTCAGTGTATATTCCCTACGTTGTTTTGTAAAGACAAAATAGTCCAACGTTCATATTTTCAGATAGTGGCTGGTCCGGGATAAACAAACATACTTTGAATCAGAGAGATAATGTCAGATATATAGATAAGATAAAAAGATACTGACTCTGCAGTGAAAGTGTTCTACGTTTTGACCTGAAGGTTATGGTGCAGATTTTAAGTAAGGTATGGACTGCTGAAAAATTAAATGTATTAATGTGTTATAAATAATTAAATTTTTGTTCAATTTACTACTCAAGTACGATCATAGTCTTGGTAATGCTCTTACGTGACCAAATTATGCCGCATCACCAAAAGAAAATTGGCGCATTTCATTCTTGTAACTTGGACGAGAAGTTCCATTACATTGTTAGAAAGCATTGTCCAGTTAGACATGTATTATAAATAATTATAATGTATGTCCAACAGTCTGAAATAGAATAATCTAATAACAGTTCTACTGGCAAACCGACAGAACAGACTATCCCAAGGTCAAAGCCGATCTCGCTCTCAGTGCCAACAACTGTAGTCCAGAGTTAACTTCAACAAACGAGCATAATGAAGCTGTCACCCTCTCGTACAGGAATATCATTGTTGAGTTTTGTAAATGGGTGATTCGTTAACTTGGCGGAAATCAATTAATTTAACTACGTCAAATTTATTCTTTTTCGTCCCCTAAGCGAAATGACTCCTGCCGGCGGGAGTAATTTTGACTTTCTTAAGGACGGCGGGAGTAATTTTGACTCTCTTCACGGAATGGATCTTTCTATCCCCAAAATTCAATTCAACTTACCTCCTATATCCCTCCATGGAATCATCGCAAGTTCCATATTAATACTTATCTACAATGTGTACTCGAGAATAAACAGCGCTCCCAGTATGTCAACATGTTATTTAATCTACTATCGAAACATCATAACGATCTTCCAGTACACACGGATACTCGAAATCGGTGGTACGCGTTGGTAGTGCGATTCTTTCTACGGACCATAGTCAATCCCTTGCTATCAATTACTTGGCATCCATGAAGAAATTGGTGATTTGAGTTATGCTATAGGACAGCTGGGCATCTATCAACAACATACAGAACCCTAGGATCACGAATGGTAACAACAACCTAATTAGAGAAAACTTATATGACAACACCATACATTTGGCATGTCTCACAGCTCACTAAGGTATGGACGGAAACGAGAGACCCCATGCGTTGACTGCTGATAGTCTCTCAACATTTCAAGAACACTCTCCCCATACACACTGCAAAACACGTAGTTCAAGAAATATCCAACCTACTGGAAATAAAATATCATGATAACAGGAAATATAAAAACAATGGCCAATTCCATCAGGAAATAATCAATTATGCAATTGTGCAAACAACTGCTTTCAACAATATTAAATAAATTAATAAAAGAAATTAATTAGTTATTTCGTATCCGATATTCTGTCAGGGAGAAATAAGAGAGAAGAAGATGGGAGCAAGCACGATATCCAGACGACTATAATGTTCTTAACAATGAATAGTAAAAATTAAAACGAGAAATATTCGAATTAAAAAAGATGATTCGATGAGATAATTCCTAACAAAAATTAATAACAACTGAAGAAAGAAATTATTTCACGTGGAAAGTCACAAAAATAAAATAAACACCAATAATAGCAAATCCCTTGTATGGAAGGACGAAAAGATTGGGCTAGAGAAAACGAATAAAAGGGGAACCTGTTTAATGAACATCTTACCGAAATTAGTGATCACTTCGTGATAACTTAACTCTCAGAAGAAATAAAACTTAACTTATATCCTGCCTTTGAACTCATTCCTGGACAAATATTAAAGTAGCTTCCTCAGACAGGTAGTATCGTGCTAACATACGCATTCAATGCTGCATTCGAATTGAAATACATTCCGTCTTGCTGAGATATAACAGAAATCATCATACTACCAAAACCTGGTAAGTCTCTTCATGATCTCCAACCAATAGTCATATAGTCCCTCTATTGCCGATTTTTCAAATGTTTAAAAATCTGTTCTCAAAATATTAAAATCTATCAGATAAATTAATATCAAACTATTAATTTGGGTTCACAGAAAAACATTCTACAATTGATCAAGAACTTTGAATTATTGATATAATAGAATAAACTGTGGTGGTGTTTTATATTTATTGGTAGGTGGGGAGAATAAATATAAATTGTGACGATTAATAAGGGATGTAAAATATTTATAACTTTCAATTTTAACAAATATGGATTTATTAAATTATATATTTAGGGGACCCTCGCTTGCTACATCGGGAACATGAGTTACTCTTTATCTCAGGGAAAGCTAATTCTCAGTGGGTATTTTAATCAAATATGGGAGGAGGGCGAACACTTCGATTTCTTAAGCAACCAGACGCGAGAAACAATAAGGTGGGTACATCACCACAGTGTTGTGACGATCCCCGATGTCCTTGCTGGCTGGTTAATCGGCTGGTGACTGCTGGTTGTAGTCCCCGAAGCGTCGGAGGTAGGCTGAGCGTCGCTTTCGTCACTCCAGGGCTGCTCGGCGACTCGTACTTGAGGCTTGGTAGCCTCTGCTGATTTATCTTTAAAGATGGACGGATGGTTATATCAGATTACGTCCAGGGAACTTAAATTTTGGCCGACGTAACTATTTGAATTTAGTAAGGTCGGAAAATTTTTCTAAAGTCTGCTCTCTTAGTGCACCCTGGTTTTAATCTCCACGCCCCGCCCACATCTCTACTAGTGGGCGTGTACTTTCTACTTCCTCCTTATGGAGGGGTAGACTTTTTGTTCTTATACTTTGGCAAGTGTCCTTCATAACCTTTGGCACTGCATAAAAAATTGTTGTTATGAAGTCACTTGCCTGTATTGTTCCGGCTTTCGGGATAAATACTTGACCTGTTTAGCAAGTAGCAGGTCCAGGCGTCAGGTCAATTTTTCCTTTTCCCACGGCTGGCCAGATGGATTCCTGGTAAATACCATCTGTCGCCCATGTCTTCGACAGCCTAGCCTTGACGCTACCTCGTCCAATCATATTGTACCGAACCGTAATGTTTCCGTTTTCTGGCCGACGAGATGACTGTAATTCGTCATTTAATTAACCTATCGCGTTCATTCATGTTCCCGACTTCGTCCTGCTTAGGTCTAGATACTTACATACATTAAAAATAAGAAATAAAAAATACCATTTAATTAATCTAATGTGGTACGTGACAATCGTGTACCACAAAACCTAAGATTGATTCCTTGTGGTTGCACAAGCATTGGATAAAGTGTGCTATAAATGATTAAATTTGAACTTAAATAAAATACTACCCAGGCAGAAAGACAGTACAAAAACAAAGAATCTAAAATGATATTGGGTTATTTTTGTACTATCCTTTTTTTTAGTTTATTTTAATGTCCCATTAACAATTGTAGTCATTAGGGACTTCTATAAGATTCCCTTGGACTCAGGGACATTAATGACTAGATGTTAACAGACAATAGTTGTAGTTCCAAGTGAATATTAACTATTTAAATCTTTTCTAATAACTTATGAGCCAGGAACGTGAACAGAAATTTTATGGCTCTTTACGAGAGTGCTAGTTCCTCCTCACCGATTTGCTGAGTACCTAGGGGTGCATTTATCCGAGTTAGGGTGCTTTTCGTTAGTATGTCCCCACATCTACTACGAAAAGGCCGAACTTCTTTCTTAAATAAGTAGGCATGAATAAGCGTGGAGTTACCCGAACGGATTCTGGATATTACTTTTTCCCTTCCGGTTACGCCAGCAGGGAAAAGAATCTGTGGGTCGCCACCATTACTTGGATATTCCGGACCCAGGGGACCTTTTCTGTCTCTCAAACTATCGTCCTTAACAAAAGCCCCAACCCATAGGTTGGCAATCGATTTGATTTCATTCGAGTTATGTATTGGATGACTGTTATTTGCTGAACTCGCTCGATTCGCCTCAAGGCCAGCCATCTGATTTCCAATAATTTCCACATGGGGCGGGATCCAACGCAGACATATTTCCTTGGAGTATTATCTTCGTTCATATTATTTCAGTCTATCTCAAGTATTGATCGACAAGAACCGCATTTGTTGGTCGAAACGTCTATTAATTTCTAAATTATTATTTAAAAATTTAGTGTAATTTCCTAGTAAATGGGTCATAATTCTTAATTTAGTTATATTTTATACAGACGTTAGTGTTCTTATACGTAAGTTGTCAACACGATGGGGAAAATCAGCAGTTTGGACTGCATGTACTGCGGAATTGTAGACGACGCGTAACACACTTTTTAGGAATGAGATAGATTTTTTTACGTGCGCAGATAGAAAATCTTCATAAAGACGTCGTGAATCCCGTACTTCACGGTGTATGGGATTTTTATCCACTGAAAACCACCTCCCTAACTAAAACTGGTTTGTAGAGACCAACCATTAGTATTAATTTGTTAATTCTTATATCTAGTTACTTATTAGCTAAATTAGTCTAATGACATCCTTTAGTTTTTATTGTTGTCCTACGACTTTATTTCACGCTCACGCAGCGTGCTTATTTTGTAATTTATCACTCATACTAATTCAAATGGTTTCCTTCTCATGAGTTTTCTGAACAGGTATTTATTTTATTGTCCGAGAACTGAAGAACTTCTGTTTTTTCATGCCAGCGAAGCCTTTCTTCGTGTTTACCCGCAAATCTTTTAATTTCTTCTTTGACAGTTGGAATGTCAATGGATATCAGTGTTTCTATTGTACCATGTGGCATTCACCATGGCACGTAAAACTTTATTTTGGAATGTCTGTGTTTTGTTGATATTATTTTCTTTTTCACATCCCCAGAGTTCTATACCATACGCTTAGGAAGGTTTAATAATTTGCTTATACACCAAAGTTTTGTTATATAAAGACAGGTTGGAATATCATCCAATGAGCCATCTATACTGTCGATATTTTATCAAGAGTTCTTCCTTTTTCTTTTTTACGTTTTCTTTCCATCTTAACTTAGTATCAAGTGTCATACCAAAATATTTGGCTGTATTTTCGTATGGCACTGTGGTTCCGTGTATGTGCAGAGATGGAGGGCCAATCATTCTTCTATTCGTATAGTTAACATGAATGCATTTTAATTAATTTAATTTAATTTTCCATTGTCTGGTCCATTCATATATGGTATTAGTAGCGACTTGTAGTACTTCTGTGGATGTTGTTGGATTGTGTTCCGTTGCTAATATCGCTGTATCGTCAGCGAACGTAGCGAGTTTCACGACATCTAATTTTGGGATGTCACTTGTAAAAATCAGATAGAGGACTGGTCCAAGACCACTCCCTTGTGGTAACACTGCTTGAATTTCTTTTAAGTCAGAATATTCATATTCTTGTTTGATTCGGAAGAGTCTATCAGATATGTAGGAGTTTACAATTTCCACGCATAGTCCTGTTCAACTTACATATTAATCCTTGATGCCACACTCTATCGAATGCTTGCGCAACGTCAATAAATATCGCTGAGCAGATTAATTTATCTTCTAACGCTTTTTCTATTATATCAGTAATTCTGTGATCTCGGTCAATTGTTGTGTGTTTTCTCTAAAGCCAAATTGATGGTCTGTGATTAATTTACTTTCTTGTATGAACGTTTTTAAACTTTTTAGCAGAAGTTTCTCGAACAATTTTGAAATTACTGGCAAGAGTGATATCGGTCTGTATGATTTGACATCACGTTGTGGCTTACCAGGTTTTGGTAACATTATTACTTCAGTTACTTTCCAGCTGGCAGGTACGTGCTTCAATGCGATAGATGGATGCAAGAAATACAACGCTTGGAATACGAGCTTGAAGCGAACGCAGTAACACCGGAGAAAATCGTCCATATGATGCTGAGACGCGTTCAGTCCTGGAACGTGGTTACAGCGTGTTCAGAAGGAAAATACGTGATGGTGACGAGCTAGACCCCTCCCCAAGGACTAACACACTATCGTGGCGGGGAGGTTTACGTTCCCTAATGACCCTTTGAGCTATGCTGACGTGAGCTCAAGTTCCTGGAAGGACCACCCAAGCCAGACAGGTCAAAGCGTAGGGGACAGACCAAGAGTAGTGCCTCCAGTTGTCGCAAATCCTCAACGTTTACAAGCCGGACGGATTGAATATAGACGACCGTGCAAGAATAAGTGCTTACGATTTGTAAAATAGAATGTAAGAACATTGTATAGAACAAAGGCTTTTCAAAATCTTGTACGTAATATACAAGAATACAATATAGATATCTAGCCCTACAAGAGATACGATGGATTGGGCATGGAAATATGAAAACAAGGAATATAGTTCCTAGTATAGTTGTCATGATAAGACTCAGAAATTCAGTACTGGGTTCATTGTGAGCAGAAGTATGAAGCACTTGGTCAACGATTTTCGGCCTATCACAGCAAGACTATGTAGACAACGCATCAGAGGAAGATTTAGAAATTATACTTAATTTAGCAAAAATTAAGAAGAAAAAGATTTCTTCTGTGAACTACTAGAAAGAGAGTGTGGAAAGTGCCACAAATATGATATTAAATTGATGCTGAAGGATTTTAACGCCCAAGTGGGTCAAGAGGAACATCTAACACTAATAATTGGAAAGCATGGTCTTTATAGAGATAATAATGAAAATGTTAAACACTAGTTGACTTCGCATCCTCAAATTACATGTTAATAGAAAGTACAATGTTCCCACATTAAAATATATGTATATTTATGTACATAAAGGTACGTGTGTGACAACATAGTTAATCAGATTGACCACATTCTTGTTGATCAGCTCAGATCATTTCCTAGTCATTGTCAAGTTCAGAAGTAAAATTAATAGCAACTATAGGTACAAAGCGAATTAAAGAAATATGATGTCGAAAAGTTAAAGGACTTAGAAATAAACTAAACTTTATCAGGATTGGTTAAGATAACTTTTTGAAATTGCTGAAAGTGCTGCAGAAGTTGAAAAAATAACTTGGATGAATTGTAAGCGGGCGATGAAAGACACTGTAGAGGAAATAATTAGTGAGGTAATGAAAAATAAAATAAACACATGCATTGACTAAGTGTGTGCTAAAATAATTGAAAGTTACAAAACAATGATCAACAAACGTACCAGAAATATCTTCGAAACATATAGAGAGTTAAGAAGAAATTAAAAACGGACACACAAAAGAAAAAGAGAGAGTATCATGAAGCAATGCTTCAGGCTCGCAGATGACATCAGGCAATAAAGTTAGCGCAGAAATCCACCTTAGACTATTAAAAGAGAATCAATGCTACTACGCACTTTAAGGAAATCTATCATCACGTTACACTAACCGTAGTTCTCAGTGCAAAATTTATGAGACTTTAATAAGACCAGTATGGCTCTGATTCCTGGGCCGTCGGGATCACTGATATCAACAGATTGGCTATATTTGATAGGAAGATTTATGAAGCAGTTAATGATCATGGTTGCTGGCGACTAACTATACCAACTGTTCAATGAGCGTGATGTTCGTAGTGAAATTAAAGCAAGAATGGTAAGATAGCTAGGACATGTACACAGAAAGGATAAAAATTATCCTTGTAAGAAGGTGACATTTACTGAACCTTATGGCACCAGAAGAGTAGGAAGAAACACATTGAGATGGCTTCATGAAATGGAGAAGGGTGTAAGGGGAAAACGAGTCAGAGGATAGAGAATGAAAATACAGGATCGGCAAACCTGGAAGCGTATTGTTAGGGCGGTCAAGGCTGGAACCCAGCTGTAGAACCAAACGAAGAAGAAGAAGACGAGCTAGACCAGAAAAAAGTCGACTGAAGAGGAGGGCAATGTGGAAAAGTCGTGAGGCAAATGCGGTCCCGGGGTGAAATAAAGTCGATTGGAATGGGACTTGTGGTTTTAGTGAGGAAGAGTCTCACAATATCTGAGTGGTGCGGAAACATCTCGGGTGCCCATGGTGGATTTCCAAAGTTATTCCTCTTAAAAAACATTCAAAACTCCAAAACTAGAAAAAGTTTAAAGGTTAAATTAAAATTTTATAATTAATTTTTGTGAATACTTATTGCTAAAACAATTAAATGGCCACCCAATTAATTAAACAACAATTTTACAGTATTCATTAGCGGGTATTAATTAAAATAAAGTCAGTAGGAGACCGAGATCACATTAAATCGAAGAAATAAAGCGATGTAGTGGCTCAAGGATTTAGATTTCAATGGGTAACGAACTCAAATCATTTATATGACTTTTGCAACGTTCAATAGCACTCGTGTTGACAAAATGCTGCTAAAGTTGCTGTTTATTCGTGTTCCGTAGTAAGCGCAAGGTAAACAATTTGTGGATTGGAAAGTCTGTGTCCAAATTTAATTTAGAGATAAAGATACTTCATTATTGAAGTGAATCACGATTCATAAAAACTGAGCACCATATCGATTGTCCGATCTGAGCTGCTTCCCGGTAATTCCTTTCTCCACTACGGAACTAGTTCATGATTAAATTCTCAGACTTTCTCCGGAACAAATGTGTTAAATGAAGTTAAAATCCTTGAGCACAAAATAAAAAGAAAACATTCAGAGTTTAAAAATAGTAGTTTTTTAACCTTAAACTTATTTTCCTGGCCCTAGTAATTGCCTTTTTACTGCGTGTCATTTGGCTGCAAAGACTGTCAATTACATTTCTGACGCGGCGTTGAACATTTGAATATTTAATAAATTTTAGAATCTTTGTAATTATTTCGCAGTTTGCTTAGGTATTATAGCTCATAAGTGAGTATGAACGTGAGTGTGGATGAGAGAAGCAACATTCAATCATTGTGGAGTCGTGTGAGTGAGCTTTGCCCATAATTGATTTTGGAATTAAAATTAATGATATTTTAAGCCCTTGTTTCATTATTAAATATACCATTCCCCCATAATTAATTAATTAAATCCAAAACCCCTGAGAGTCTCATGCTCGGCTCAAAAAGTCACGTTTCTTGGCTGCACGCTTTCCATCTCTCTCAGGATCACGCGGTTCGCTATTGTCGTTTCTTGTATCACATATACATAAATTCTGCCTATGCAGTGGCGCCCGGGACTCATTCGAGATATACATATACCAGGGAGAAGAGAAGCGTTAAATCGTATCAAAAGCCAAACGAAAGTGTCAGTAGGGCAAAATTCTCTTACAGGGTGTTAAAGTAACAAAATAACGGAACAGAGGCGAATATGCATAAGTAGAGTTTTATCGGAAGGTACTTGGATTTGATGGTCATCACTTCGTAGTGTGGGTGCGACTGGCTGCATCGCTGGCGTCTGGCAGGATGGCGGATAACTGCGTGATTGCTGCTTGCTAATGCAACATTGCTGCTGTTACAGTCGGTAACTTTGATTATACGTCCGAATACTCTGGTCTCTGCAATTCTCCTCTCTGTATCAAAATGGATCTGCTATTCTGAATTCGTGTATACCAGTCTTCTTCCCTCAACTGACTGTTTTGCTGTATTCACACTACTTGTATTTATTACCAACGTTATACTGCAATCATTTGAATTCTTGACTTTGGTTTGAAGTCCGAAATTATAGGACTGAGTACTCCGGAGCGTCAAAACAACTACTTTCATCTGCTTTCCTTTCCTCGGAAATAAGTTCTAGCCACACCCCGACGTCTATAAAAATTGCAGGTTTGCAATTTCTCTTCTGCTCGAAAGGTTGCTTCTTTGGAGGTTAGTGACTTTAGCGTCTTCCACGAAATTTCTGTCCTGGATCTGGAAGTGGCATTATTGGGCAATTAATTTTTTAGATTGGGATTATCTTCGATATTGCCATGTGCCTTTAGCCATCGGATTTACCCAAAAGGTTTAATTGACTGGACAATGGTTTGTTGAGAATTGATTATTACTATGCTTCTCGAAATATTGAATTCACAAATAAATTATTTAAATACAATGCAATATATCTAGCGTGTATCACAATGAGACAATTCTCTTCAGAGCTCGGAAGCCGGACGTTTCGGACACGAAACGGTCTAACAAAACGATGTAAACAATTAAAGCAAAATTTGTTTCTCCATTTTCATAAATTATTCGGTTCATTCTTTTCCAAAAAAAATCCATTATTATTCTGAACAGTATACACGTTCGAGCTATTGGAGTTAACTGTCATTTCGACCGCTATGATTTTACGACAGGCACGTCTAAATTGTTATCCTTTTTAATGTATTGAATCTGTAATTTTTCGTTAGTTATAATTACATTATATATCATATTATACATTTATTTTGTATTTTTATATTTTAAATCACAGCTGATGAAGTTCTAAATTTAAAGAACGCAAAGACTTCTGCTTATTAAAAGCTTATAGTATTGATGAATAATATATTTTATCATTTAATTGTTTCAAGTCGTCGTTATTATATGCGAAACTTAGTATTAGCAATTTAAGACGAACCTCCGTATTATGATAAAAGACAGTTTTCTTTTTGCAGAAACGTTAACTAAATGCTATGATGTCGTCCAAAGGAAGCCATCAATTCCCTCTTAGCACAACTGTTCAGCCCCTATGAGGACCCTCCATCATTTCCTCCATTTCTCGTCCTGATGGCCTCCTTCCCAGTCTGAAAATAGTACAGCGTCATTTGTGTTGACTGTCTTGCACAACTGAATTTACAAATTACAAGTAATTTATTGTTATTTTAACAAAATAAAACTGTTTCTACATTTTACACGTAACGATTTTATCCTACACCATTATGATTAATAGCTTTTTCCCAGAACTTTCTCCGAAACAGATTATGTTTATTAATGTTACGTCATACGATCTCCAATATTTCATCAACTTATTTGACGAATATTCGAAAGTATCTAAACATAAAATGTTGAGAATATTTTTAACGCTTCTCTTTCGTAATTGAACGAATTCACCCATAATATTCTTTTTGATGTTGGTTTATCCATAAATTTGATGCTTCCACCATATAAATTGCTACTGACAGTTTTCAATAGGCGTTCACAACTGAATTTCGCCTCAAGATAGACTGCGTCAGATAAAACTGACTGTGGCTACAGCACCGCGGGAAAAGCAGGCTGAGGATTTTAAATGAGGTTATGACGAGCTTTGGGACGTGTTCACAGATGGTTGGTAGCATTTTATATGAGGGTTTTCTCTTTGTGAATATCGCAGAGCGTCGTTATGGGAACAAAACCTTGGTGTCCATAGGTTGCCACCAATGACATATACCTCTTTGGTAGGCACAAATTGGTTCGTAGGGACAGAGTTCGTACGAGGTCATGTTAATGTTTCAGTAGAAAAATTGAAGATGACATTCTTCATTACACAATTTTTTTTAATGAAAAGAATGACAATTTACTACAATAACAAATATTACCGGTCCACACAACACACTGGAATGAAAAGCAAAATCTTCAATATTTTTATAATTTTAAAGTTGCGATTAATTCTCAAGTATTAATCGGAGCCATGGAAAATTACTTTAGATGTGCCTGGCTACTGAAGTTGTAAAGTGTGTGCCGTGGATTCTTTCAATTCTTGCAACTACAAAACCTATCAATGTTGAAACGTGATGAATTCAATGTGTCGATAATACTTCAAACAATCTTTTTACTTAATTCACAAGGAAGCTGTCTGTGTATTTCTTATAACAAAAGAACTCACACTCATAAAAGTTATCGCCCCTATATCTGCTATCGCAGTTTCTATAACAAGTATCGTATTACATAAACATAAAATGTGCTTAATACAAAATAATTTTCACAGCGTTGAATCAAGCATAAACATCTTTTTTTCAATTTCTTCAACTTCTTTTCCTAGGATTGTAAGTTAATATCTTATTTTAATATAATAATTAGAAGGCGCCAGTTTATTTGAGGATTCTCGCTTGACAGAAAGTGAAGAGAAAGGTAAAATGAAACTAATAATAAATTACTATGATGTTAAAGAGGAGTTACCTGTTTCAGGATTACTCTCATGTAGCTTGTTAGCCAAAAGAAATACATCTTTTAAAACAAAAAGATAAAAATAATTCAGTTACCTAAAATATTGGGTTCTTAGACATTCCCACGGAGAATAATATTTTCTAGGTGCCAGAAAAACTTTCTGTTCTCTTCACTTTGTCCAGGTTAAAACTTGATAGTGAACTTAGTGCAGACCACAAGACAGGTTTTACCACGAACCTAACCGCAATATGTGGCCAGAAGATGTTGAGGAAGCCGTAGACGTGTAAGTAATCACGAAAAAAACGGAACTGTGTTTTTGAGGATGCTTATAGTGTGATTACCATAGACAAAGGCAAAACAATTAATGCAAGGCGCTACGATAGACCAAGTAAGAAAGTATTGTCATCTACTACAATAATTCGCTGAAACGAATTGAGTTTTCTATATGCAATATATTCCCCAAATTTAGTTCCTAGTGACTAATTTCTTGCTCCATAAACTAAGGAAATGGCTTCCTCGACGATAATTTTCTAAATAATAAAAAAGTAATAGCTGAGTGAAAGACCTATTTAGCTGAGTTAGAAAAATCGTTTCAAACTGATGACATACACGAGCATAAAAAGCAAAGTTGTAAAGGAGACTGTGTTGGAAAAGAAATTGGTAATAATTCTTTTACCGCTATGAGAGTTTGTCGAACCACTACAAATACAAAGTATCGTAATGACAGTCATTATTTTCCAAACTCTCTTGTAGAACTACGAGTCAGCTATTAAGTGTTAGTATATGATAATTATTATGTCTGATTATCAGACTCGTCAATTACTCTTGAAATTTATGTTCAAGAGATACGTAGTCCGGTAAGTTAGTTCATTGAGCGAGTTTGAATCAAGATCTTGTCTATAGGGCGATAAACTTCAGGAGGGTTTCAAAATAATGGCATTTCCCCTTTAATAGCATAGGATAGAATTTTAAAGGGGAGAATCGGAAGCGAAAGCAAGGCAGCCAAGGGTTTACTAGGGACCCCGGGATATATCCTGAGTGGTCAAATTACTCTGACCACCCCCTAAATACAATGTTGGCCCACCTTTTGCTCTTAATACTGCTTTAATTCTTCTGGATATGGATTCTGCGAGATGTTGGTAGCTGATAGGAGGAATGATGTTTTGCTCTTTCCAGTTCCTTATGATTTGATGGTACTGGAGCCAACTACCTGATGGCCAGTTCGATCCTTCCCTGGGGAAATACACCATTAACATAACAGGCTGTACTTGATCTGAAATAAAAGTTAAATGTTCTGGGGAATTCAGACGTTGATTCACAAGAATCAAAGGACACGATACCATGCCAAGAAAACATCCCCCAAAGCTTAATACTGTCGTCACCAGCTCTGTGTGTTGCGTCAATGCAGTTGGGGTTTATCCTTTCGTGTTGTTTTCTCCTGCTTGATGTATTTGAAATCGTGAATCATCCAACAACATGACCCTTTTCTAGTCATCTTCTGTCAAATTCTAGCGCTCCTTTACGAGCTGAAGACGTCTGCTCTTGTTAAAGGTAGACAGAAGAGACTTTCGAACAGCTCGTCGGCTTCCATAACTCGTACGGTGTAATGTGCGGCAAAAAATTCGTTCAGAGACGTTCACAGTTAGTCCTTAATTATGATTCCTTAGTTGCTTTTATAATATTTACCGTTGGAGATAACTGAAAGTTCGCAGCTAGGAGGAGAGGGTGTCTGTACTGGCCGTGTAGAGATGACGTGTTCATCGTTCATATATTAGTTGGATTATAGTCCTAAAGAAGTAGTAGCGTGCCGATCTATTGTCTGTAATGCACGTATTTCACTTTCTAGGCTGCGGCGTTTTCCGATGGGGGTTGGCCAGAGCAGCTGCCACACAATACGACTGCAGGAAGAGGTGCAACACAAAGGAACAACCCTGCCAATTCCCGCGACTATTCAGACGAACATTTGCTAACAACGTTTTTACAAGTAAATAATTACACTTTTGGACTCACAGTACAATTGATGATTAACTTCTCGTACATTCCTTGTTAACAGCTATCTCGCCTCCTAGAGGCAACTCTGGAACGCTGTCAGGTGGTCATAATAATTTGGTCACTCTGTGCAATTTAAGTATCATACCCGTTATTGCAGTCTATTGCAAACCTGCATCAGTTGGCCTGGTTCTGGTTACTTGTTCCCCGCCCTTCCGATGACGGAAATGGGGTTTGCTATGGGGTCACAGCATTCCCCTCCCCAAATCTCAACCGGTTCCAATAAAAATAGGGGACAACGCTTACCCAAATGCTCAACGTCTGTGACCCGGTTCCATACACTTCCCACGGTTTATGGGAACCCTAGCGCAAAACTAGAGAAAGAAGACATAACTGAAGGTAGTCCCGTTGTTCTCTGCAGAAAGCGTTTCTCAAGATCACTGCAATTAGTTTTGATTCAAAATTCTATATGTACATTATCGTGTCTGCGGCTTCTTTGTAGTCCACTGTTACTGGAGGGTATAATTAATTCATAGACTTCTTGATTCTAATACACACATTTTTTCTGGTTAACAGCGTCAGTTGAAAATAGTAACTTATATTTTGTCATGGGGTTATATGAGGGAGAGGACATTTCTGTTCTGTTAAAAATAAAAGCCTATGAATATATCCAATAGCTCGTTAACAATATTAAAATTCAGTATGATAAAAAAAGCTGAAATAAAACTATATGAAGAATATTGCTTGTTTATGTTCAATTCTGAATTTCATATTTCGTAAAGAACAAAACAGTAAAAAATACACCAAGTTTTAACAAGATTTTATTACATTTATGATGCAAAGAAGCACCTCATGAAAACACTGTAAAATTGAATTTATTTTAGCTATGGATGATTATTTGCTACACAGCTCATTCCTGCGTGGGAGGTAAACGTGGCCAGAGAACTGATTCAATTCACTGTCAAAGTCAATATTCATTTTAATTTATAATAAGTCAGGTAAGAAGAAGATTTGAATGTAGAATACGCTTATGATTTGGGAAAGCCTGGATAGACCCATTTCAGAAAACTTACCCAAATAATCCCCGTTGCGTGTTTCGCAGACCAATCGTCCTTGTCTGGTTATATATAAAACCTGTTAGTCTTCAAAAATGCCTAGACGTGAAAATATGGTTTCAAAATTGTGATTTACCATTTCCATGTGTTTTGGAATTTAATTTCAGCAAACGTGCTTCGATTTATAACCTGAATTTTGTTCGAGATAAATCATAGCAATATTTACGAATAGGATAAAATGTAAACTTTCCATTCGTCTGTCATTCATAATATAAGATTCTACTGAAAAGATCCCGCTACAGTCACTATTGTCCTTCGCTCCCTTCCCTGTTCCATTCCCCCCAAGGATAGAGAGGGTGAGCTAGTTGTACCATAGCCTTACATGGGGCTAGGGAAAAGTGCTCTTTGCCATGAATATGCCACTCGGGGGGGGGGGGGGACTGTTACAGAACACGGGACTATGCGACGCTACGTCTGTAGTCACTTACATTAGAAGATGATTTTCTATTCCATAATTTCAATTAATATGACCAGGTCTGGAAGTATTCATTTAAAATTTTTTTAATTTAAAAATTGTGATTTTGTTTTTGCAGATAATCTTTGAAATGGAATATAGCTTTTGGTTCCGACTTAACAGCCTGGCCTGGCGGGTAAATACACCACGCATATGACTCAGTTTTATTTCTATCTAAGCTCCATAGATGGAGTTCTCCTATCTTGACGACGTGCATCCGGCAGTTCCTTAAAGCCAGCCGCCTTAATTACCACGGGGCATGGTGCCACCATGGAAGAAAGTTAACAGGAAGCAGGTAGTACCAGGCAGAGCAGATGCAGAAGAAGAGGGTCTAACATGTTTAGTAGATAATGAAATTCTGGGGAAAGGTAGTCGTGACATGGAGCCTCGAGGAACTGCAGGATCACAAATGTCATTGTACAACGGAATATTCACATGCATCGCTACTAAAACCAGCTAAATAACTATTAATCTTTCACTATTTCAATACATAATTGAATGAGCAAGTCAAAATGAAATAAATTTAACCATTATTGACCCATTCAATAAGAAAAATATATTTTTTGCCTGTATAAGTAAAATTATGCTTAGTAGTTCTCCTACAATACAGTAGTAAATTACTGAAACCAAATTCTTGTCTGTCTCGCTGATTTTGTTCACTGCTCAACAGAAAACTCTTATTGCTGTAATATACAGTCGAGTAAATGCATCCATCACAGAGTCGAATCTTACTTCAACTCGACTACCCAATCAGCTCGCTGAAGACTCTATGACTCGAACTTTGAGCCGTAATTCTATATACCGTGTCGTGTTAGAGTACTGTTCTTTCATATCGAATCGACTATTTGAATCGATTCTTGGTTCTTTTTCCCCACCTCTTCTAGGAAATGAGTTCAAAACTGAACGTAGTGAAACACATTTGTAAACGACCGTCAAGCTTGTATTTCAAGCAAATTAATTAAAAGGTAAATGAAAGAGATGTTCAGTGCTTGACGAAATCTATGTAGTCGGTAAGGAAAGTACTTCTCCAGTTTCCTGAAAATATTATACAAGTTCATGATGCAATTGACGCGAGATTGACCACGGGAGATAAACAATGATCACGAAAATCATCTTGTAATATTTGGGAAACATGAAGTTGGACGTGTTAGTGAAGTACACAAGGGCGTATGCGAATGGGACATTCTAATACTGAACAAAATATTTCTGCCAGCAGTTTACAGTTCATGGAATTAGCAAAGGCATTCATTTCTCTCTAGTATTTTCAATACTTGCTGATAAACGAGTTGAATCATACATAAAAATTTTCAGCAAGTTACGTAAAAACTGTGAGGAAAAAATGTGTATTTATTTCCACGTGTTATTTTCTCTGGGGCTATGACAGACGTGTGATCTCTAAGTGACGTCAAGATATGCAAATTTCACTTAACCCGACCTGGTGGAGGGAGATTCAAGCTCTAGACCTACTAAACAACTATCGACATAAGGCGGATGCTGTTTTTACAGTACTTTGAAGCCGAAGGAAGTTGAGGATTGTTTCACAGAAGATTTTATGTCCATATACCCACAATCGGAAAAACTTACCCACGTCTGTGATTATTTGACGGAAAATTTCATCGAAGAAAATTTCCAATTTACTCCAAACCATAAAAGCGGAATTTTCAGCCAACGCGTGTGAAGCTGGATGAACAGTTTTAATCACACAATCCCGATATCTTTAAATTCTTTGAAGTTTTGCTTTAGCTGCAAAAGCCAGCAACACCAAAATGAAGTCAATACAAAAGTACGAATAAATGGCAAAACTATGCATATAAAACAGCTAATGGAAAACTATAGAACGGGTGAAATATATGGATTGGAATTTTTTCAAGCTGAGTCGCACCGAAATATATTCATTCCGAAACTGTCATTCAATAAATAGTTCATATTAATAAATAAAACATAGCGTGAAAATAATAATTAACGAAAATACATTCCACTTCATTTTACCCCACTATCTGATTGGGAAGGAATCGGGTTGCTTCCAGTTGTTTACCTCTGAAGGGCCGGAAAGGAATTGGAGACCATTACGACCCTCCGATGGCTCTGGGAAGGAATCGGGGTTATGCCCATTAAAGTGATTTCCGGCCTACCCCGCCAGAAACTCACCATTAGAAAATATATATTACATAACATATACACCAAAATGAAGGCAATGTACAGGAGATTTATGATTTAAAACAAATTATAACCAAATTTACTTTTATATTGTATAAATTTCATGTACGAGTATATTATGATTTATAATGTTTCAATTAATTTGTTTTTAAAATTGTAGATGACAATACCATATGCCGAAAGCTCCTCTAAAAGTTTAAAAAAATTACAATCAAATTAAAAAATATAATTCATGTAGTATTAATAAAAAATTTCCTGAAGTGATCCTAATTTTCTACTAGCTGTTAGCAACCTCTTTTCCATTCTGTCTTCTACAACGAAACGAACCCGCATGCGGCATTACATTTTGCTGATCCGAGGAAGTGACACGCAAACGCATTCTCACGCCTCTCTGAAAGCACTGTCAGCTCTGCCGCAACTTTATACCAAGCATGTCGTCTTGTGCATTGTCTCATATAAATACATGCAACACGTTCACAGACTCGTGGGGCAACAGCACCTCATATCATGCGAGGGTACGAACGGTGAAGTTTGGATCACATTTAAAACTTAAAGACAAAGAAAAGGAAGAGACAAGAACTGTAATGTGCCATCAAATGTATCCAGCTTTCGATCATCTCGAGGTGATGCTTTTGAAATGCAATACATCATTCGGATTCAACAATTTGTCAAACTTTAGAAGTTCGCAGGTATTTAAAAAAAATGTACGTTTTGATATGATAGTTTTCACTCAGCACTGTGTTTGATTTATATGAGACAGTAGTTTAGAACGTGAGACATAAAAGACGATATACATAATTAATAATAAAAATTGTTTAAGGAATCGGACACAGGTCATTTGTACAACATTTACTGTAATGCTGTAAAATTATGACACTTACTAACCGTTCGGAAAGGAACATGTTCACTCATAGTAACTAACTTGGTAAGTTATCTTTAACATTGTTATGAATTTCTCAAATCTATAAAAAATTTATTTTGTGACATTTATTTAGGTCTGAATATAGTATTAATGTTGGCATTATAAAAATAACTATTGAGACATAACCTCATCAGATGAGGAAAGACTTCCATCCAACAAATGAACAGAAAAATTGTTGGCCCCACAAGACTTGAGGGGGATGTGCAATAAAATAGATACTAGAAAAGAAGACATTTCAAACGTCACGTGTAGTTTTCGTTTCCCCTGCTTTGTGCCGACTATTGGCAGCGAATTGGATTGTTTAACTTTAGCGGCTCATGAGCTATCGTAGTAGGTATAATTTTATCGTCTCAAGACAATTTTTTATTAATTCATTACTACATATACATTTGTGTATTAATGCATAATTTTTTTAGCAATTAAGTCATTCGGATCAGTTCCACATCCTAGTCTGACGTATAACGTATTCAGTGCGCCGAAAAACCCTTTTTCGGTCTGCGCAGAAATCTTCTTCAGACTTTAATATTACGAGTGTGTGCAATCTTAAGGCAAATAAATACATCGGAACGTTAAACGTCAGGTCGATGACTTGGGTAAAAACGTTAAATGTCTTTAAAGAAATTAATATTAAAATAATTAAAATTTATGAACTATAATTGTGGTTAAGAAACGTGACATTAATTAAATTTATTATGAAAATACATGACGAGCCGTAAAAACTTAAGGAATACGATAGTAAATATTGAAGAATATGGATATTACATTTGCTACTATTTTAACTCCACGTTTCTTCGTCTCGATCAAGCGATATGTCGGACGTTGGCAACGCTGACAACATACTAGGAAAGATTTCAATTTTTGCCTGCGCAGATCTGGTCTCCTGATTTTATCTGGCGTGCGTGGTGACAACAAATTAAGATAAAAAGTTGCAGACTATTCTGCACTTACCTCGTCTGCAAACCTTTGTGTGTATGTGTGGACATTATGAGAACAAACCAACATCCGGTATGTGACGGAACATTCCGTATCAATGTGGCCAGGCATTCGCTTCTTGAAACTGTTAGCAGAAGAATAGGACATACTCTCAATACTCTGAATTGTTTTTCAACTTGGACATTCAGACATTCACAGGTACCATGGTATCAGTCCGTAGGGACCCTTTCTCTCTTGGGTTACATACATGCTGTAGGACGCCGAGATCAACCCAAGAATTGCAGCAATGATTTCATTACAAATCTTCTGGATCATTTTTTTTCAATCATTGTGTAAACTGGGCTGCAATATAAAACTTGACCTGTTATCAACATAACACGTAGTGCGGAACACCACGTGATGTTTAAAATAGTTTGTAGGGTGTGAGATAGATTATTTTATTAATAACTATACTAATGCAATTATCGATAAATATATTGCCAACTACAGGCCGAAAGCGTTTTAAATAATGGCTGTTATAAGGTTTTTAACTACAACAATAACTTTTTATTGCGTTTATTCTTTTAATTTTAAACTTTCGTAACATGGCATTTTAAGCCCAGACACTTTTTGGAGGCGCGCTATTTCACAAAAAATAACAATAGCAAAATTTGGACCCGGTGCAATACACTAACAAATTTATTTTTTCCGAAAAGTTGTTTAGAATTTTTGTAAATTTTGGAGCCCTTTTTGGTTTAATTACCTAAATAATGGTGCGGCAAATTTGGCCTACGCCCCGGGCGGTTGAATCCCACGCTACACTACTTTTTAAGTCAGTATTTTTTTTATCCCAATCGTAGCTATTTTCGCGCGTTAAATGTCAGTGACGATAACCTCCTTGTTGGAAATAATATCTTAGATCGCGAATGCGTGACGCATTATTTAAGAGAATTAAGTTGATAGGCGTTATTAACATTTAAGTACCTCCACATGGACAGATTTTTTTCTATTAATGTTGATTTAATGTACAATTTGCTTTATTAAGGCAGGTGTTACAATGCTGTTTAATACCGTATTATTTTTTTCATGTTACTTCTCCGTGAGCCCTTGTTTTTAGCTGATCCAGTGTATATCAGAATCGATCAGAAAATGGTTTACTCATGCATCATTGCAGGTGACAACAACCTAGGAGGCGTCGCCAACCAAGAAGACGTGTACGTGACATTTTAAAGGTTAGATCTATGCCGTTTGAACTTAAGAATACGCGGATCCTAATAATAAACCGAGATAGACTACATCATGTATTAGATGTCGGGTTATGGTATTCGTAAATATTGTATTTTACTGTTAATAAAAAATGTTTGTTATAATGTTGTGTTTAATAAATAGGAAAACAGCCTATAATTCGTTACACATAAAATTTCTTAACGACTAACTATGACCGCGACTTCGTTCACGTGAAAATAGCTCTTTTTATTTTGCCATAAAAAAGTATGGTATCATTTATTTATGATCGCTTCACGGAAAACCTTATAACTCGCAGTTGGTTTAGAACAGATCCTGCTTTCACACGTTTGCAAAAATAGATGGAATGAGAATTCTCGTCCTCCTTCTCTCTCATACTTCCAAATTACGCTTAAGTGGAATGAATGGTTTAGGGACGCCAAATAGGACTTAAAACTCGCAGCTGATTTTCACGCCACCTTTCGCACGGCAATTCAATGGATTGATAAATATTTACATTAATATATTCTGAACTCTGAAAGATATCGAAATTAAACATACACGAAAATATAACTTAAAATTCCTGTTTCAATCCCTGAAATGTCATTGAAATCCGTTACACTGTTTTGGAGCATAAAGAGATAAAGATTATATGCAACCCTCATCAATATTTTGGAGATTCCAATGCACTTAAGCCAAGAAACCTTTGAGTAGAATTAATATTAATATTTATAATATATTAATATCATTATCGAAATGAAATAATGCGTCAATATTTATGTTAAACCTCCCGTTTTTAAACCCTCAAATATTAATTGAAATTGAATTGAAATATTAATTGAAATCCATTGAGCCGTTTCGGAGTCTTTTGCAGACAAACATTGACAGACAGACACTTCAATTTTATTTCATGGCATAGATTAGTTCATTAGACTACACGACTTTTTGGTGACGACGCTAGTGCGACATGCAGGCCAAAATTTTCATCTTCTAAAATTTCTTGATTAAATAAAATTCACCAGATGATGTTCCATATTAAGGACGAAAGGTGGTGTGGTGTAGTGAACTAATGTTACAATTTATATATATATATATATAAAATAAAATTCAGCAAATGATGTTCCATATTAAGGAACGAAACGTCGTGTGGTGTAATGAACTGTTAACAATTTTTTATATATATATATATTATGACTTTTAGGTAGATAATATAACTAATATTATTGTTTATTTAAGTGACAGATTTTGATGATTGACCTCCCTAGCTTATCATTTTCGCCGGCGCATAAATCAACTCGTGCCCGAATAAGTTAATATTACTATCAAATGAGCACAATCAGAGAAAACAGGTATTTTCGACAGGTACACAATTATAGACAAGAGTAAACACAAGATTTAATTAGTGTGACACATGATTTGTGGAATTAAGAAATTGAAAGAGAATAAGTTGCGATATGTTCGACTCAGAGCCCGAAATTGCGAGTGAAGAGTTCTCTGTTTATTGGAATCAACGAAACTATCGATGAATCAGGCAAGGTCGGAATAACCTAAATAGAATTAGACCGTATTTGATCAAGCAGTTGATGGTGTTGACAAGTTACTTAAGGGTCAAATTTACACGCTAAAGTTGTACTTAGAAACATATATTTAATAAAGTCCTTGAAGAAAACATACTATTTTTCACAAATAAAAATTGATATTATATTATCAATAGATTAAATTTTTGCCTCTTGCAGATTTTCATTGGCGCGGGTTACGTTGGTCTTCGTGACACATGCAACGGTTTCCGAATCACGCAAAATATTGGCTAGTGTGCCGTTCCACAGAAAAATGGAGAAATACTCAAAATATTTAGGTTCTCATTCATTATTTGAATATGAAACGGAGCTGGTGTAATAAAATTAACTATTATGCGAATGGCGGATATTTATAAGATTCTGTTAACCATTTTAGGTCAACCTGTTTCTATTAAGAAAGCACGAAGATAATATTTAGCTTGTTAAATATAATTTGATCACATATTAGTTTATGGGAAGATATATTAAACTTGGCGTGGTTATGACACTATTAATGACCAAAAACGTCAGAAATGTATTCTATTCGCCTAAAACTGTGTCTCTATTCGCCTAAAACTGTGTCTTACTTTCTAATGTGATTACGAATTTCAATTAATTTATGTTTTCATATTTCTTGATACGTGAAAAATATAGTACCTAAAAGAGAATGTAGGCTTTCCCGGTGGATAGACTGAACAAGAAGTTCTCAGGTTACCTGAAGACGATGGCGGAGATAGCCTTCGAAACGTCGTATCTAATGATTGACATAACCCAGGTGAAATCCCGAGAACTTCTTGTTCATACTACCTAAAAGTAAGTAATACCCTTTCATATATATATTGTAATAAACATTTTTTGTATATAAAACATTTATTAATTTAAATTACAAATATGATCAATTTTAATAATTTTGTTTATTAATTTAAGTGAAGACACGGGCTTAATCCCAGGGGATTTTGGGTCTCTCAAGAGATGGAGTATGCATTAGCTGAAAATAGAAAGAAAATAATTGAATGTTAATTTATCCAGAGCAATGAGCAAGTTTCACAATTTTTATATCGCTTACCCACAATTACTGGCCCAACAAACATCCACCTCTCGAATGTTTGTGCGTCTCTGGATATCTGCTCTCTGGATATCGCCTGCCTTCTGCGCTCTGCTCCACTCGCCTCCCTTCTGGGGTCTGATGCACTCGCCTCCCTTCTGCGGTCTGATCACTCGCCTGCCTTCTGGGGTCGAGCCACGTCCTCTCGGGTCTGATCTGGTCTGGTCGCCTCCCTTCTCGGGTCTGCTCTGGTCTGGTCTGCTCTCGTCTGGTCTGCCCCACTCTGATCTGGTCTGGTCACCTCCCTTCTCGGGTCTGCTCTACCCCACTCTGATCGCGAGCCACCCATCGGCTTCCCTTATAAAGCTTCTGGCGGGAATTCCCCTATTTCTCACCATTTCGGGGTTCCCCGCCCTCATTTCTCCCGCGGGGGTTCACCATCGTACAGGCAAGGCGGGCCTTCCCCCTCGGGGAAACACCATCTTTCGGCCGACTAGGCATTGTTGTTGGCCGAACTGCGCCTCATAACGCCACAACGTTACAAAATCCCCTTTTTTTATCACAATATATATATATATATTGTAATGTATTAATTTGATATATTAATTAGAATATATTAATTGATAAGCAAGCTTGCATTTTATTAAAACCACAGAAACATTTCCTTTAATTATTTTCTCTATTAGCCGAAACACTAAGTTCCCTCCACTCAGGTCTGCTATACATCTGCCCCTTACCCCAACGTTCTTGTCGTCTTTCATCCAATTTCTGGACAATGAGCCTCAGTTTATGACTTGCCACTCAACTGCTCTGGACGGCTGACCGTCACCAACACTGTGGCAACGCTCAACGAAAAAGTACAAGTTCTATTAATTATATATATATATATATATATATAATGTAAAACCGCAGGTGTCTGCTGATTTTGATTCTATAGTGTCATTGTGAAGTGCAGTTGGGCCTACAATGAAGGAAGTTTTGTGCGCCACAATAGAGGCCAACAACAATGTAGAATTTGCTGAAAGTGGGTAAAATCCCGAGGGGAACCCCCGCGGGAAACTCCCGCGGGGCGTGTGTAATGTGTAATGAGAGTCTCATGCTCGACTAAAACCTCACGCCGGCCATCTCCCTCGGGGCTCGCGGTTCGCGATTGCCGTTTATTTTATTATAGAGAAATATATGTTAATTCTTCATATGCAATGGCGCCCACGTCGGCATTTTGACGTGAGAAGATCCTAGATGTAAAACAACTGCAAGACGCACTAAAGACAGAGAGACGCGGAAACATTCGTGAGGTTGAATGTTTGGAGGCCCTGTAATTTTGGTTAAGTTCACCAAAGCTGAGAAACTTGCTCATTGTGCTGATTTTATAAGTTTAAATGATTTTTTTCTATTTTTCAGTAACTGCGTACTTTATTTCTCGAGAGACCCAAAATCCCCTGAGAAATTGTTTCATGTAAGCATTGTAAAGTTGATAAATATAAAATTTTCAAACCGTTTAAAATTTGTTGATTAAATAAATTTTTATCCTATATAATAAAGAGTATATTACAATATATATATGTATATATATACTTATTACTGTATTCCATTATTGCCCACAAATGTAATGAAATTATGAATACGACATTAAAGTTGTAAATGTAGTGTAGAGGTCAGCGTTATCGTCTGGTTTCGCAAAGGTTTGAATCCCGACATGGACATGTCATCATGTTTAGGAAAACATCACTGCAAAAAGAACCGAAATGTGTCATGGAAGATGATAGTCTGGCAGCCGTACCGGTCGGGCAACACCATCAATGGAACCACATTTAAATAAGAACTTGGAATGCATGATTGTATGGGAAGAAGAGAGTAACAGAATTTGAGGATTGGAGAGAAAAAAGGCAAACAAATGATGGAAAGAGTTTTAAGAATTTTATACTTAGAAACAAGTTATTATCATTCTGCATCAATAGAAATAGTCTTTTTGAATGTAGAAACATAAAGGTAAGTTTGTTTCTGTAAAGTACTTCTTAGGCGGGCATTGTGATATCTGGTTTGTAGTAAAGCACATGCATCATGTGTTTATATATTAAGTAGATTTAAGTACGAATTGTGGTATATATATATGCGGGAGCACGCACTTCCAGGCCAACGAAACTTTTTGCTCGTCTTTGTATTTGAAGAATTCAAACTTATAGTGCGAAAAGCGTGCTAGCTCTAAACCTGGAGGTCAAAAACCCAACTGCCTGTCGTTCACGTTCTCCGGCGGACGTGACAACAAAAGATACCATGCGACCAACAAGATACTGAAACGATTTTAACAACATCCTTCAAATATATATATATATATATATATATATATATATATATATATATTGTAACGCTTCCCTCCCCCTCGGATCTTCTCACGTCGCAATGCCGGTCTGGGCGCCACTGCATATGAAGAATTAACATATTTCTCTATAATAAAATAAACAGCAATCGCGAACCGAAGGAGATGGCCAGCGTGAGTTTTTGAGTCCAGCATGAGCCTCTGATTACACACGCCCCGCGGGAGTTTCCCGCGGGGGTTCCCCTCGGGATTCCACTTTCAGCCAATTCTACATTGTCGTTGGCCTCTATTGTCGCGCACAAAACTTCCTTCATTGTAGGCCCAACTGCACTTCAGAATGACACTATAGAACGAAAATCAGCATGCACCTGCGTTTTTAAATTACATTACATTGTAATGAAAAAACGCGGATTTTGGTGATATTGTGGCGTTATGAGGCGCAGTTCGACCAACAACAATGTGAAGTTGGCTGAAAGCGGGTGAACCCCCGATGGGGATGCCCCGCGGAAAAACCCCTTGGGCGTGTGTAAAAAAACGATGGGGGTTCCCCGCGGGAAACTCCCACCGAGCGTGTGTAAAAAAATGATGGCGTGGAACCCCGAAATTTTATGAAATAAACGGGCGGGGGACCTCTGAATTTGTAAAAGACCTATGGCGGGGAATCCCGGAATTTTATAAAAGAAAACCGATGGCGGGGAATTCCCGTGTGAGAATTTATAAGGGGAGCCGATGGGTGGCTCGGGATCAGATGCGGTCCGAGGAGATGCTGTGAGAGGTGGTCAGAGGACGGACGACGGATCTGTCAGAGGGCAGATGAGTTGCGGTCAGATGGAATGAGAGTTGAGACGTGATCAGATGCTGTCAGACGAGTTGGGGAGAAGACTTCGTTAGATGCTGTCAGAGGTTTGCAGAGGTCAGTTGTTTCGAGGAAGCAGATGAGTTGCGGATCTTGTTCATACTACCTTCATCGATAAAAATCCTGCAAGACGCCAGAGAAACGCGGAAACATTCGTGAAGTTGGATGTTTGTAGGCCCAGTAATTGTGGGTAAGTTATTAAAAAGCTCTGAAACTTGCTCATTGTGCTGGTTGAATAATATTTAATGATTTTTCTATTTTTCAGTAACTGCATACTCCATCTCTCGAGAGACCCAAAATCCCCCGAGATTAAGCCCATGTAATCACTTTAAATTAATAAATGAAAAATTTTCAAATTGATTATAATTTGTTGAATTGATTAATTAATGCTTTATACCCTTAAAAGGATATTACAATATATATATTGTGATAAAAAAGGCGGATTTTGTAAGGTTTGTGGCGTTATGAGGCGCAGTTCGGCCAACAACAATGGCTAGTCGGCCGAAAGATGGTGGTTCCCCGCGGGGGAGGCCCGCCGAGCGTGTATAAAAAATGACGATGGTGAACCCCCGCGGGAAAACCCCGCCGAACGAGTTTAAAAAATGAGGGCGGGGAACCCCGAAATGTTGTGAAATAGGGGAATTCCCGTCGGAAGGTTTAAAAGGGAAGCCGATGGGTGGCTCGCGACCAGACCCCAGAAGACAGGCGAGTGGAGGAGAGGAGAGGACGTGGTCCGACAGCAGAGGGCAGAAGGCAGGCGAGTGAACCAGAGAGCAGATAACCAGAGAGCAGATATCCAGAAAGCAGATATCCAGAGGGCAGAAGGCGGGCGAGTGGAGCAGAGAACGAACGTGGACCGAGCAGAAGTGAAACAAGGAGAGGAGAGGACGTGGCTCGACCCCAGAAGGCAGGCGAGTGGACGGACGTGAGCAGACGTGATCAAATCCTGCAAGACGCCAGAGAGACGCACAAACATTCGAGAGGTGGATGTTTGTTGGCCCAGTAATTGTGGGTAAGCGATAAAAAAATTGTGAAACTTGCTCATTGCTCTGGATAAATAACATTCAATGATTTTTCTTTCTATTTTCAGCTACTGCATACTCCATCTCTTGAGAGACCCAAAATCCCCTGACATTAAGCCCGTGTCTTCACTTAAATTAATAAACAAAAATATTAAAATTGATCATATTTGTACTTTAAATTAATAAATTTTTTATACACAAAAAAGTATATTACAATATATATATATATATATATATATATGTTGTAATTAATTGAACTTGTACTTTTTCGTTGAGCATTGCCAGTGTTGGTGATGGTCAGCCGTCCAGGGCAGTTGAGAGACAAGTAACAAAATAGCGGAAAGCTATTAAATTATAGACCAAAAATCAAAAAAAAATTACCGTTGGTAATTGGTGTCCCAGATTTGAACTACGAA
The DNA here is from genome assembly GCA_034510155.1 of Eucriotettix oculatus. Lineage (NCBI taxonomy): Eukaryota > Metazoa > Arthropoda > Insecta > Orthoptera > Tetrigidae > Eucriotettix > Eucriotettix oculatus. Next base: position 99,260,271 of record CM067377.1, read on the forward strand.
GTGGTGAGTTTGTGGAAAGGAAACTAGAGGGCATTTTGCGGCAGATGTGTTTTCTCTGGAGAGATATTGTGTATGGCGAGAGACGATGAGAGAAAGTGAGCTCTCTCTAGACATTCACACCTGCAATTAGCATTTTTGGTCGTCCTGACATTCGAGGTGGAATCTTGTAGTCACCATGGACCACTATAGGAAAATATCTGCTATTCTAGTAGCCTGAGAGAGTTGAGACAGTACTGAGATTGCTCCAACGATCAGCAGACACCGTCAACGAGCTATAACACCAGTGTCCTGGGTTCATTACCCCTCACCCGCAGCTAACGATTATCGCACGGTAATGGCACAACCATCATAAATACTCAATGAGGTATTTTACTTTTTTAAAATAACTAAATTCGGGGACAATGAATACGACCTTTTTTGTTTGTCTTTAATGGCGTTTTAATTTAAAGGAACGAAATTTTTCTTATATTATTTAGAATATGTATTTTGGTGTAATGTTCCAAAGCTCGCGGTCAACCTGAAATCAGTGCAAGCTACTATATACATGAGGTATTTTCACCATGTGCATATTGCAAATTTTTGTAATATACTTAACAGCAAAGGATTGTATATTAAAATTATTTAATAACTTAAATCTATTTACGTGCCTACACCTTAAATATAATGGTTAATCTATTAAAATATTCCAATTAAAACACTTATAATTCATACAAACACAAAACTTTAATTTTTGTATACCCATTAAATATTTCTTAAAAAATCAATAAAAAGTCCGTAATTTCAAAGAAATTAAATTATTTCTTCTACGTCAATTGTATTAATGTTTACACAAGAGCTTTCGGTCCTGAGGTCCATAATCATCTGTAATAAACTTAGGATTTTTGCAACTTTACTGTAGCATATCCCATTTCGTTCTACGGTTGTTTATATAATGGCATATGCAATTATAAACTGGCAAATAGTGTTAGTTAATTATAAACCTGAGGTCGAAAATCTCGTGTGTAAGCATTTTATACAATTGATGTTGTTGTTGTGGTTTTTCAGTCCAAAGACTGGTCTGGTGAAACCCTCCATGCTAGACTATCTTGCGAAAGAATTTTCATTTCCTTATAACTAGCACAACTTATATCCTCCCTAATCTGCTTAGCGTATTCCATCCTTGGCCTCCCTCTTCTGTTTTAACCCCACACACTTCCCTCTAATGCTAATTTTACAAGACCCTCAAACGTAGTCAACGTCCTCCATATACAATTGATGTAGATGAAACAAATTGATTCCTTTGAAATTATGGACACTTCAATTGCTTCAAGTAATTAAAATTTAAAGTCATGGAACACCACTGGATGAAGATGGAGTTCTAAATCGTTGTATGTGTAATGAGAGAGGCTTCCTCGTGTCCCAGCTTCAGTATTTGATCAATTTATCACGTTGGTTGGCAAACGCAATGTTTGTCTGTGGCTGCGTCGTCATTAGCCCCTGTTGTTTAGTTGCGAGAGGAGGGAACGAAACTCGTGTTCGTGTTGCTGTTAATTGTATCGACCGGGCAACCTCCGCACAGTAGATGGCGATGATGAAGCTGCTTGAGGGTTGGTGGTTGGGAGACTCTAACCATCACTTAATTAATGAATAACATGGCTTTTTCACGCTGCGGTAAGTAATTACTCCTGTCTGTCTAGCGAAACGGAGCTCGTTAAGAAGGAAAGTTCGTCAGACTCTCTCTCTCTCCACTACGATCGGTCGTAGACACCAGATCACTGTTTCAGCGGGCGTCAAGTATTCAAGCCCGAGTGGTGGAAGCTGCGTATAACTTATAGACAGGACTCGCGTGTCATAGGATAAAAAAACAAACTGCATGAAGGTGATGTTTGGTCAGCTGTGGATCATGCATGAGCTTCGTTCCTACTAAATACGTAAAGGCGATTGTGTATTATTGTTTCTATAACAGATTATAACATAATAGGGATACAACATTATTATTATTGTTTCTATAACAGATTATAACATAACAGGGATACAACATAAAGCTACAACCTGAACACAGAATGCGGATATAAATAATTTTGTACGTTGGAGACGGTTTCTAAATACGATTCACGAATAGAACCAAAATTAACAGTTTGGCTCATTCAATACTTACAAAGACCATAAAATGATTATTTTTGGTTCATTAAGTTTCACTTTTCGTCACAAACTCATTTTATCATAATACACCTCGTCTAACGTTTCTCCAGCTGTTTCTATTCGATCTCTGCCGGCTGAAAATCAATGTTTCGATTGTTGTTTTGTAAGTACTTGTTACGTTTATTGACTGTGCTTGCAGTGTTTTATTCCTATTTCATCAACGGTTACGTACAGTAGTAGAAACTCGTCAGCGCTGAACCAGAATCTACACAACGGTGGCGATTATTCTAAGCTGTTAGTAAACGCGGCACTCAACGTATAGTCACCATTTTTAATGAAATATTGAAAGTGTTCATTCATTGTATACACCATCGTGGGAAAAATCCTGAGGTATTTGTGACAAGTATTGCATCTAACAAGGCTTTAATTTATTTTGGACCTTCGCATTAGAAATGTAATTGTTTCATCAGTTTTTTATAATGACATAAATTATGTAATTTTTTACATTGTAAAAATGAAAACACAGATACATAAGCCTGAACAAAACTTGAAAGCCGAGTCCATAGTACTCCTTAGAAACTAAATAATATTTTCTGAGTATTTGTATCCTTTCCATGTACGGCCTCTCTAGATGTAATAAAACACCATATATATAATCTTTCACCTTTCATTAGTCTTCTCTCCATCCCAAATAATCTATTTTTCGCATCTGCTGCAAAATTCTTTACATTTTTCTGACTTTATTTTTAATTTTCCTCGCTTTGGTTATTTTTACCAATTTTTATTTTGAAGTATTTCAATTTGATATCAACGACAATTGTTTTTTATTTAAAGAATAGGTTTCTTCCTCTTTCTGTTGGCAGATTTAATAATTTCGTCTCCAAAAAGTTCCAATGTGAGCATGTCGTTTTTCTGTGCACTACCAAGTGTTGGTTGCCTTCAGTATCTTCATCACAGTAAGCCGCCTTGGTCCCTAGCGCGTCAGAAATACTTTCTAATCTGTTGTAAGCACACCACTCGCTAACAACTGGACACACTTGGAATAATTTATAACATAAGTACTGTCCTGTCCCCAGTATTGAACTTCACGTGAAACTTTATTGCTTCTGACCAAAGCACTTACCTTCATGACGTTCGTGAAGCTTATGAATACAAAAATACGGCTAATCTTACATATCATAGTGTTAATATAACATACTTCCACCACTATTTCTATTAAGTTTTTTCTTTTACGTCTGATGGTTTTTATTGTTTCCTTGTGATGCGTTACACAGATGATGCCTTTAATTATATTCCACAGTAATATAATGTGGAAAACTATTTAAATTATTTTAATAGATCTCTGCAGATCATTTTATTTTGGAGAATATGAGTGTTATTGAGTGATCAGTGCAGCGGAAATTGAAACGGTATTGACTTACATTAGACACTACTCGTTTCGCTACAGATTTCGTAACTATCGATTTTTGTGCGTGACGGTTCGAGAAGAAAAAAGGGAAAGATCGAGATGTCGTGAGACAAAGCTTCGTGTAGAAAATTATGGAGTCCTTTCACGCTGGGACCTTTACCTGCCTCTCATAGATAACTCGTGTATTGGGAAATTTCAGGAAATCTGACCCTATTTATAGCTTCAAATGAATTAGATATGTAATTAGCCCATAAATAAAATTACATTACATAGTGTGGATAAATAGCGAGACGGATCATCATTATTCCAACACTGATTTAATATTCAATTATAGCATCGACTTTAGCATCATTAAGACAAACGAGTGGGGGTAATAAGTAGGAAGGAAAGTAAATTTCATTAAGATTAGTACCTGTATTTAAACAATTAACCTATTTCAACTAGTCAATCGATATCGACTTCCGAGACCTCATAAGTTAGTTATGCTATTACAATATTAACATCTAATCCTAAACTACCAAAGCCTTGATTTTGGTCTTGCCGAATCATAGTTCTGAATTTCTCGTTGCCTTGTGGCGTGATGTCTTCTGCACTGACCATGACTGAAGCGAATGTGAATGAACCAAGCAGCAAAACCTTTTCTGAACGCCAACGCTTCGGAAAATTACAGGCCTTTTCCTATTTTCCCACGTTTCATTAATGTAATAAGATAACTATGAGCACGGATATTTTGTCAATTCCCGGCCATTAACGAATAAATCTCCCCTATCTAAGAAGTCGTCAATTTCTTCATCCTTCATATCTTGTGTTGCTTACATGCATTATTACAGAATATTATAATAGAGGTGTTGTTATGAATAAAAATTTAAGTTATTATATTTATTTATATATGTTAGAACGGTTTAAAGTAAGTCCATGCATAAATAGCAACATTAATATTTATCTTGAGGGGGCCCAGTTACCCCAAAAAGACGCATTGAAATATTTAGGCCTTCATCTTGATAGAAGGCTTAACTGGAAGCATCATGTTAAACAAAAAAAAACGAACAAATTAGACTGAAAGGGCGCGAAATGTACTGGTTGATTGGTAGACACTCTAATCTTAGCCTAAATTCCAAAAGACTGGTTTACCAGCCTATCATAAACCCATCTCGACTTACGGTGTACAGGAGATGTACGGAGAACACAAATAAATTAATAATTCTATGTTCTAGACTGGACTTATAAGGACCACAATATTTATTCAGCCTCCCAATTTATTAACGTTTAACTACTCTGTTGAATCATCTCAAGACGTTTCACTACTCCGCTCCTCACGATCTCTCTCTCTCTCACACACACATTCACGTACGCACACACAGTATGATTTGAGGTGTACAGCCCACAATCTTCTTCTGACTGTCGGCTTCGTCCGTGTCCGAAGATCCGTTTGCAAGACGAACAGACGGTATTTTCTGCTCCCTCACGCTTTCGGTAACTCAAAAAAAGTCTTTTCTTCGCGGACTTGTATTCTACCAAACAAATGGCCGAGTCACCCTGTAGCTGAAAAAGTTGCTTTCTAAAAAGTGACGAGAAGGGTTTTTCATGGCCATAAATTTTTGTGGCAGTCTCTTTGAACGATGAACAAATGAATTGTTTTGGGAGGTCGACCATAGGCCCATGGAACTGATGTCGTCTTTACAGGATTAGAATAAACATTGTGGTCCTTACTACTGCATCTCTCTCTCTTTTATTGGAAATAATTTATTCTTAACTTTATACTATACTGCTCTTAACAAATACAGGTTTGGAGGAAATCGTCTTCAATATTAGTCAGAGTTTGTTTCAATGACAAGACTCTTCGTCTTCATTTATTATTTCCGGCGGGCGTCCCTGCTTTCTGTTAATTTTTGACGGAACTCTGGCGTAATTCGATTTAATGTGCTTCTACTCCACTAAAGCTGGTTTTCAAACCTGTAATTCTATCAGAATCTTCTATATCATGCATACATGTGATTATAATTTTAAGTTCTCAATTGTATCGCTTTCCTTCAGCGTTATCAAACGTTGATACCTCTTTCTTTTTATTACATACAGTTATAGTGTATCTAAAGTATATTTTGACTTTAACTTTGTCATTTAAAAATATATTAAATTATTTATGCCGTAGTTGAGGAGAAATTGCCACTCTTCGTGTATTTGTAGAAGTTTACAAAATCGATCTTATCCATTCGGTACGCCCTATAGGATGTTGGTAAGATAATTTTCCTGGCCCCTACCTTTGATATTATTAATTATGTATTTAACAGACAGAAATTAACATTGATACTTTCACACACTTGGTATTACAATGTTTTTGATCAATATTTTCTCATAAATATTCCATGCCGCATAACTCTTGAAAACCTTCTAAAACATTTATGGACCGTAGTCGAGGTCAGGAAAGTCCTATACGTCTTACCATAAGCTTTCAAGTATTCAAGTGGTGTTTTATTTGTGAAAGAATGTTTAACAATGTTTGCTTTCTTTTCTGTCCGGGCTATACATTCTATTCCCTTCAGGACTTCCACCCGAGGTGTTCTTTATACCTGGATAAAACCACACTGAATAATTTATCAATACTTCTTATTCTATAAAAGGGGAGACGGTATGACGTGGATGAGGGAGGCCCAACTGGCACCGAGATGTCTGTGGGAGCTTTCTATCGCCGCAAGTATTTCTTCCCAGATTGATTTATGGACTTACCTTTGCAGATGCCTCGTACTCCCCATGGTGTTTTCAATGATTTCCTATGCCAAGGTACCTTCCCCAATTTTAGCAGGTGTATGTACTAGGGTCGAAGACCTTGGGCATACGGTAAGAGTTTTTCGCTGATCCAATTGGACCATTCAGCCAGCTGACTCCTAAAACTGGTTGAGACACGGATAATGGAATGCTGCGAACCCACGCCAACTCATCCCCTTATTCGGAAGGGGTATCCAAAAGTCCGAACTACCAGATGCAGGTTTTCGGTATCCCTTCCAGATGAATAGAGGATAGGATACTTAAATTATAGCCAGGGACCATAGTTAACAATTGACAAAAAGGTACCCCAGAGTGACTGCGGGGCTCACCTGGTCTATGTCGGGAATGCCTCGTACTCTCTCTGTTTTTTTTTCAAAGTTCTCACATGCCGAGACACCTTCATCTATTTTGGAAGGTTCATGTATTGAGGTAGAAAACCTTGGGCATAAGACAAGAGTTGCCCGCTGATCCCATTGGATCAGTCGACCAACTGCCTCTTAAAATTTGTGGAGACACGAAGGGAATTCTGCGACCCCACAGCAAACTCGTATCCCGTCATTCGAAAGGGCGTGAGAAAAGTACCCAATGCCCGACCTACCTGATGAAAATTTTCTAGGGATTTCCCTGCATCTCTTTAGGTTAAACACCGGCAAGGATTCTTAAACTATAGGATAGCCCGGGCGCCCCAGTCCTCCCTTGGCTACCTTGCTCTACCTTCCGCATCCCCCTTTTCAATTCCCTTTCTATGCTTTTAAAGGGGAGTTGCCTGTTGAACCCCCCCAAAAATGTTTATACTTGGCTGCCTACTTCCTTCGTCTGTATCCCCCTTTCCAAATTCCCTTTCTATGCTATTAAAGAAGAGTCATCACTATGTGGACTATGAGGTTAAGAAATTCTACTACGTAAGCAGCGTAAAAAAAGGGATGATAGAAGTATAGTAGAAATAAAGAGTAGGATAGCACATGAAATGAAGGCTAATATACGGGTAATATAAGAGTGAATATTAGGAAATCATTGCTAAAAATGTTTGTATGGAGTGTGGCGTTATATGGGTACGAAACGTGGACGATAGGAGTTGGGTAAAGGAAAAGAATAAAAGCATTTGAAATGTGGCGCTACGGGAGAATGCTGAAAATCTGATGGGTGGATAAAATCACCAACGAGGAAGTAATAAACATCAGGGGAAGAGCGAACAATATGAAGGACGTTGACCAAGTGAAGGGATAAATTAATAGGCCACGTTTTAAGACATGAGGGTGTTGTTAAATTAGAGGGAAGTGTGTTGGGTAAGAACAGAAGAGGGAGGAGGGGATGGATTACGCTAAGTAGATTAGAGTTGAAGTGGGATGTGCTAGTTATGCGGAAATGAAAGGCTTGCGTAGAATAGGTTAGCATGGAGGGTTGCATCAGATCAGGACTGAATACCACAACAACAATACGGTATCATCTATTTATGATGCGAGAAATTATTAAATATTAAAATTTACCTGTTGCGACAAATAAAACCAATTTACGTATACATCGCATCGAAGATCCAAAGAAGTTTATTATTTCTCATTAAGTTAGCTCTTTGCCAACAATAGGTTAATAACGGCGCGAATCCTACTTCAACACTAGATTGACTGTGTGATACGCAATTGCCTTGTACCACATTAGACTAATTAAATTTTTTTTATTCCTTATTTGTAATGTACATATCTATTTAGACCTAAGCAGGACGAAGTCGGGAACATGAATGAACGCGATAGGTTAATTAAATGACGAATTACAGTCATCTCGTCGGCCAGAAAACGGAAACATTAAGGTTCGGTACAATATGATTGGACGAGGTTGCTTCAAGGCTAGGCTGCCGAAGACATGGGCGACAGATGGTATTTACCAGGAATCCATCTGGTCAGCCGTGGGAAAAAGAAACTTTGACCTGACGCCAGGACCTGCGGAAAAGATGAAGTATTTATCCTGAGCGTCCGAAAGCCGGAACAATAGAGGCAAGTGACTTCATAACAACAATTTGTTATGCAGCGTCCAAGGTTATGAAGGACACTTGCCGAAATAAACAATATTCAGAATCCTACCCTCCATAAGTGCACGCCCTCCAGGAGAAATGTGGGCGGGGCGTGGAGATTAAAACCAGGGTGCACTAAGAGAGCAGTTTTTAAAAAAATTTCCGACGCCTTTAGGAAACGACCTTACTAAATTAAAATAGTTACGTCGGTCAAAATTTAAGTTCACTGGACGCAATGTTATATAATCATCCTTCCCACTGTGAAGATAATTCAGCAGAGGCTACCAAAATTTAAGTACGAGTCGCCAAGCAACCCTGGAGTGATGAAAGCGACGCTCAGCCTACCTCCGACGCTTGGCAGTCACCAGCCTATCAACCAACCAGCAAGGACGTCGGAGATCGTCAACAACGCCGTGGTGATGTACCCACCTTATTGTTTCTCGCCTCTGGTCGCTTCTCTATAAAGTGTTCGCCCTCCCCACATATTTTATTAATAAACCCATTGAGCAGTAGCTTTCCCTGAGAAAAAGAGTAACTCATTTTCCCGATGTAGTAAGCGAGGATCCCTTAAATATATAATTTAATAAATCCATATTTGTTAAAATTAAAAGTTATAAAAAATTTTGATCCCTTATTAATCGTCACAATTTAAATTCATCTCCCCCACCTACCAATAAATAAAACAATACCACAACTGCTTCGGAGAATAACCAGATCAAGGGTATATGCAACCCCAATTTACTTGGATGTATTGTATGTATTTATATTAATATCTCTAGCAATATATTGAAATGAAATATGCACGTATATTTAAGTTAAATCTCCTCTTTTTAAACCCGCAAATTATCATTGTAATCCGTTGAGCCATGTCGGAGACAAACATACACACAGACACTTCAATTTTATTTATTGGTATAGATAAAAGAGCATTTTATTAAACTCAATTAGATTTCGTAGTGTGTTTAGTTGTATAATTGTGTAGTATTATTGATTTAATATGTGTATTATAATTTTGCAAATGTTAGCAAGTTTTTGCGAGACTGGTTAGTTTATGCGCGTTGAGACGAGGCGCCAGGTCGGCGAGGCGGGGAGATAATCCGCAGCCATTGGAAGATCTCACGGACCGTGGATACACAAACAGTCTTAAGCCGAGAGTGATGACCTGGGTTTAGAAGGAGAGAAAACGCTGGCTGGCGTACTATTCAATGGAAGATCCCAGTGTGATAAACAGAATTTGTAGGTTCAGGTCCAGCAATGAGATTAAAGTTTGCTTTGTTTATCCGATACAGACGAGATATCAAACTGATGGTGAAACCTGATGAATCGTTTCGTTGTTGTAAATTATTTACTAATAATTGTGTTACGTGAGTTATTAGCCCAAATTTTGTTCCTGTCATGTTGGTATTATAATCAAAGTGAAGCAGGAGATGCCGACTTGAAATTACAACAAACCGAATTATGATTACTGAATATGTACAATGGCGTACGTCGTGTCGGAACTCGATTTTTTAAAATATAATTTATAACGGTCGCATCGACTGCCTGCTCATTAGCGACCACAGTGACAACTATTTACATATTATTATAGAATTATATACACATTATTTACAATTATAAATTTACATAATAAAATACTGGTGATGTCCATTTTTCTGCTCGTTACCACTAACGAATTATTTATCTTGTTTACATTTGACTTTTAAATTTTAGCAAAACAGAACACAGAATACAATACATTTAAATTAAATCAAAAATATTACTATCCTTACAAAATTTAATAATGTCTTTTTGGTATTCATGGGAGTCCAAAATAGATTTGTAGTTTTTGCCCTGTAGGTATTTTTGTCTGTTTCGGTGGTATTTGGGACATTGATTGATGATATGGTCTGTACTTAAGGCTGAATTACACAGATCACAAGACGGTGGAATGGATCTATTCAGTAGAGATAAGTGTGGCTTAATTTGCAGTGTCCAGTTCTTATTATGGTGATGGCAACCTGTTCCCTCCTTACAAAATCTGTGTTGTTACTCAGATTACATACGTCTCTGACGTTTTTGTGGATATCACTGGATTTTAAAGTTTTCCATATATTGTGCAATTTCTTTGTCATCTTAACTCGATATTTATGAATGTAAACCTTTGCTACTATGTTGTAATTTATGATTTATGCCACGAGGGACTCGTTCACAAATTGAGTAAAATTCTGCCACAAAACTACTGCAATTTAATCGAATCCTATTTCTGTGGAAGAAAATTAAGGGTATCACATGAAGAAACATATTCAGCGTTTTATCTTAGCTGGAGTGCCTCAGGGAAGTGTCTTAGGACCTTACCTATACCTACTTTACACCTCAGATATTCCAACAACCGAAGACACAGTGATGGCGCATTTGCCGACGTTACTGTAATAATGGCGCCGAATCCATCTGAAGAAAAAGCAACTGAAAGACTACAAGTAGCTGTAAGTGTGATAAACCAATGCACAAAGGACTAAAAATGAAACTGAATGGTTTACCTTTGAGTTGCGTCAGGTAAAGAGAAACATTAATATTTATATTAATGGAGTCCAGATACTCCAAGCAGACACAGTCAAATATTTAGGTCTTCATCTTGTTTGAAGACTTAACCGGAACACCATGTTAGACAAGAAGCTGAACAAATTAGACTGAAAGGGCGCGAAATGAACTGGGTGACTGGTAGGTGCTCTAATCTTAACCTAAGCTCCAAAAGGCTGGTTTACCAGCCCATCATAAAACCCATCTGGACGTATGATGTACTAAGAAATCTAATAAAGAAAATTCAACGGAGACAAAATAAGTTTCTTCGTATGATCACTGGAGCATATTGTTACATGACCAACAAGGAGCTGCATGAAGACCTTCAAATCAAATGGATCAGAAAAGTGATTTGTGATTACGCCGCAGAAAAATGAACAAACCACAATAACATAGAAGCCATCCAGCTCCTTGACAATACTAATGAGCTAATGCGACTCAACCGAATTAAACAATACGAACTATGTAAATAAATATTTATTAAACGCCTCTTTTTAAGGAATCTGTACACTGGTGTAGCCTATCCACAAACGTTCTGCTACTGATATATATATGAGTACCTTGTCATCAATAGTAATAAATTATATGTATACTATTGTACTATTCGTATCCAATAAATAGCGTTTTTAAAAAAATGTTATAGTCTTAATTGTTTTACAAATACCTATGAAGAATGAAGTAGTAATTTTCATTTTTATGTATGCATGTGTTTAACCAAATTCATTATTTATTTACAACCTACACGATTGTGATCCTGAAAGAAGGAACTCCTCTTTATTAGCATAGGAAGGGAACCCAAAAGAGGGGTGTGTGGAAGGTAGAGCAAGGGAGCCAAGGGTTAATTAGTACCCCCGGCTATAGTTTACGGATCCTACCGGGTGCTTCACCTAAAATAGGCAGGAAAACACTGAAAAACCTGTATCAGGGTATTATTCTCACGCAATTCCGAATAACTAGAGACGAGTTTGCGGTGTGATCGCAGTTTTCCCTTTTGCGTGTCTCCGCCAGTTTTAGAAGCCAGTTAGCCGACTGATCCAATGGGATCAGGGGACAACTCTTACCATATGACCAAGGTCATCGACCCCAGTACATATACCTCCTAAAATAGGTGGAGATGTCTCGGAAAGTGAAAACTTTAATAATAAAAAAACAGAGAGAGTACGAGGCATTTCCGACATAAACAGGTGAGCCCCGCAGTCACTCTGGAAGGGGGGGAAATGCCTGCGAGAAACTCTCACAGGCACTTTATTGCTCCAGCCATATCATTTCAATTTCCGTTTCCTGATGAGAGAATTTTATTTAGGTATCCGTGAACCAGCCATAATGTGGTTAGTTTCATTGATGACTGCTATATTAAATTGTTAGCATGAGCAAATACATCCGGAGGTAGAAAAAAGTCAGGTGTAATTAAACGTATCATTAATAAAATTCCAATCTGTATGGAATACAGGTCGTAATTTATTTCTAATAGTTTCCTTAAAAAATAGATTATGGAGCAGGTTACTGATTGAAATCTGTTATCTTATAGTGAACAAACTTAAACAATACAATTTATAGAACCAGATATGGGACCATGATGGTTAACTGGCTTTACGGTCAACACTAGTTGTCTTCAGCCGATGACAGGAAAAAATATTTTTTCCGGCCCAAGAAAATGAAGCTCAAATTGGTTTTGGCAAAAGTGTTGGCCTAGTCGCAATCGCGAGGGGTAAAATATATGCGATAACCGTCGAAAAGGAGGAGAAGAATTGTAGCGGTCAAACGAAAACTATTGTTAAAATTCGAGAGAGTCAGGGAGGGAACAATATAATGTGAGCTGGGAAACAATATACCAGATTTTTGTTCAGACTATTCCGGTGTATTTGGGCTAGATCCACCTGAGATCGCGAAATTCACTTCCATGACAGAAGAACACGTAGTTAAATAGTAACTACTCATAACTGAGTCCACAAGAATTTTTATATACATTATAAATAAACTGGAGGCATTTATGAATTGAATATTAGGTATCTATGATTTATTAATATTATTGTTTTTGTGGTATTCAGTCCTTAGACTGGTTAGATGGAAACCTCCAAGTTAACCTTTTCGGCATAACTACCACATCCCACATCCTTCCTAATCTGCTTAGCGTATTCCATTCCTTGTTTCCCTCTTCTGTTCCTACCCCACACACTTCACTCTAATGCTAATTTTACAAAACCCTCGTGTCTCAAAACGTGACCTTTTGGTCAACGACCCCTATTCTGCTTATAACTTCAAGGTTAACAACTAACCAACATTCTCCTATAGCACCACATTTCAAAGGCTTCTATTCTTATCCTTTCTGCAGCTCCTACCGTCCACGTTTCGCACCCATATAACGCCACATTCCAACAAACATTTTAAGCAATGATTTTATAATATTCACTCTTATATTACCCGTATATTAGCCTTCATTTCATGTGTTATCCTACTCTTTATTTCTACTATACTTCTATAATCCCTATTTTTACGCTGCTCACGTAGTAGAATTTCTTAACCTCAAAATATCCCTCCAAATATAACATCCTTTGTTATTCCACTATTTCCCATACTAAAATCCATCACATTGGTTTTCTTCTATTTATCCTCTTGTTGTACTCTTCTCCCAGGTCAATTATTATTAATCTGATAAATAAATATTGATACCCAATTTCAGTAAATTATTAAAACCTAAATATATATTCTTCTTGTATCCATTTTTACGTTATATCATAAACAGTATTACAACTCAGTCCACAACGGAATACAAGAATACTCTCGCTACTAATTTCATCTCTCTATCCTAAAAAATTCAACTCCAGTCTTTGTTTAATTACGTTCTGCCGTTCCAGCGAAATATTTAGAAAAACTTTCAATATCTTACAAAAATTAATGTGGATAGTGAATTTGAACCTCGACTTGATCTGGCTCTTACTAGACGAGAAACATTTGAATTTATCTGAGGAAATGCGACTATGCTGACGAAGTATACCATAAGGGATGTTCCAGAAAAGAGAAATACTTAATGGAAATCGTCTCGAATTAATACTTTTCTTCTGCTCGTACTGATGATAAAAAATCGAGTACGGATGAAATAAAATTACAAAAAAGTGGTGGTGCTTTTAAGTGCTCCGTGAATATTTTATTTCTACATATATATTCCTTTACTAATTATTTTGCATTTTGTCCGGTGTTTTGTAACCTGTTGTATGGAATATTTGGTAATTCATGAATGTTGCAAGACGGGGAAGAACTTTCGAGGATAAAGCCGATACAAACAGAGCCATAAAGTTCGGCATCTGTCAGAAAGTCCTTTACGCGACCCGCCGCAAAACCCAGGTCACTTAGGGTGACCAAGGGCTCTGAGAAGAAGTCAGGGTTGAAGCAGTTCCCAGGGATCTGCAGCCTGAGGCGCGTTCCAGGGCTCACGATCAGAGCGACGAGACGGGGAACTAACTGCCCCAACCCCATTCCGGAAGCTGCTGCAGCGCCTAACCCCAGGGAGAGAGAAAAAGGCCTCACATATCACTGATTTTTCTTTTTTCTATTTAGCGTCTTTAGTGTTCAGCAAAGTAAAAACAATTTAAATATAAGAAGAAAAAATTTCTTCATGTTTGTCATATATCAGTTTTTCAATGCGAATTAATAAAATGCTTTAGAATGCCAAACTTTAGATTCCCTGGGGCCTACCAATACAATTAAATCTTTTAACTTGAATATTAAAATCAAGGAAACGCGTTACACAGTTGACAACAAAATTACGTTAGTATAAACTCTTTATAATTTAATTTGATTGAACCTACATGTTATATGAATTTATAAATATGAATGTTTTTTAGGTTGATCGTCGAAGAAACTAGCGTACTATAGAAACATTAACATGCAGTAGTTTAATTCAAGAAGCTTATAACTAGAAAAAAATAGTTAACTGTCTTATTAATGTTATTTTTAATAATGATTTTATTCCAGATATTACTTGGGCCTAAAAGAGTTCTGCCAATACAGATATTTTATCTGTATTTGATGAGGTTTTTGTATAAAAATTTTAAATCTCTAATCCACTGTTAAATTTTGCTTTAATTTCTGGAAAATTATTTTTTTGAGTTTATAATAAGAAGTAATTATGCAAGTAAGTATCTTATACAGTATATTATTTATTTGAAAGGAAATTTATTTGCGTGAACGGGTTTTTCGCCTGGAATTCCACACCTGGTAAATTGTAACATTTTTATTACTCTTGGTGCCAGTCTGATCCTGAGGCCAGACAAAAATTTATTGTGACGTCGCCTCTTGGAATTTGCCTCCCTTCGAGCATCTGGCGGACCACTCCAGCCAGGCAAGAGGGAGGCTCCCCAGTCCCCACTACGGAAACGTCATATCGCCTGGGCTTTTATATTAGTCATCCCATCGAAAAGAAAAGCCAATGACAACAAAAGACAGGCCAAAAACGAGACATTCACCAGAAAATATTTCAGTTTTTTTCCCCTATACCTATTCTTGTTCCCACGGTTTATTCTAAGGCAAGTTCCTCTTACCAACCCAAAAAATCAAAATTTTAGGAAACAGAACAAAGCTCACATGGAATAAATTGAAATAAAAAATCAAGGGATGAAAAATGCCGGGAATTCGAGCGGTGAGTTTCACTTTAATTATTAAATAAATTATATTCATTGGTAAGGTAAATCAAGTCCTAATTTTTTATTTCCTCCCTCTATCAGTAATAAGCAACTAATATGGGAAAAGTAAGAATATACAAGAATTACGAACAAGAAGATCTACGAAACTAGGGGTGCTGCTGTTGTATTCAGCCCTAAGACTGGTCTGATAAAACCTCCAATGCTAACCTATCCTGCACAATCCTTTTCATTTCTACATAACTACCACATCCTCCCAATCTGCTTGCTTATTTTACAAGACCCTCATGTCTTAAAACATGGCCTATTAATCTATCCCTTCTCTTGGCCAACGCCCTTCATATTGTTCGCTCTTCCCCTACTCTGCTTAGAACTTCCCGTTAGTGATTCTATCCACCCATGTGATTTTCAGCATTCTCCAATAGCACCACATTTCAAAGGCTTCTATTCTTTTCCTTTCTGAAGCTTCTACCATCCATGTTTCGCACCCATAAAACGCCACACACTACACGAACGTATTTAGAAATTATTCCTTAATATTCACATTTACATTACTCGTAAGTAAATTCCTCGTTTTTCGAAAGCCTTCCTTGCTTTTGCTATCTTTCTCTTTATATCTACTATACTTCTACCATCTATGGTTATTATGATGCCCAAGTAGTAGAATTCCTTAACCTTCAAAATATCCCTTCCCAATCTAACACCCTTTGTTATTCCACTGTTTCACATACAACAATCCATTACTTTGGTTTTCCCTCTATTAATTCTCATATTCAACTCTTCTCTAAGACCAAGTTCATGCTATTTATTTTGTTTTATAAGTCTCCTTATGACTCCCCTAATACTAAAATATCGTTGGGTTTTTATTAATTCTCCTTGTAGTATGATTCATTTCACATATTCCGTTTTAAATTTCTTCATTGTCCGTTCTACGTGAAAGGTAAACAGCATATGTGATAGACTGCCTCCTTGTCTTACTCCTATCTTGATTTCTGCTTTCTTTTCTTGATCTTCAATTCTAATTACTGCTGACTGCCTTTTGTAGAGGTAATGGATAAGCCTTCTTTCTCAATTTTTCATTTCTGTCCTCTTCAAAATCCTTAATAGGTGTTTCATTTCACGTTATCAAAGGATTTTTCTATGTCTGAAAATATGCCAAGAACGTAGGCCCGTTTTTTCTTATTCTGTCTATTAAATATTGCTTCTCTTGTAGAAATGCTTCTCGGATTTCCACCTGGGTAACCTCAAAGAATAGCGACGTTTCGATGGTTTTCACCTCCATCGCCTTACAGGCTGAAGTGGCATTCTATTCTTATATATACTATTTTCGTCAATACTTTGCACGCATGAGATTCTAAAATAATTGTCTTGTTCTGTTTGCATCTATTAGTCCCAGTCCTATTCGGTATGGGTATAATTATGTTTTTATTAACATCTTGTGGCATTCTTCCTGCATTAAGTTCGTAAATCTCAAACACTTTATTTTTAATAACAATAGAAAAATACTAACCAACGTTCATAGAAAACGTATCCACTAAATATTTGAGGAGAAACAAACTTGCATTCAGAAGTTCTGGAAATCTTTCTCCCTTCATTTGAACTAACTTTATTGCTCAATCATCCTTCTTCCAGAAATGTCAATCACTGGACCTTTCGTCGCTCTTGGTAACAACGCATAAAAGACTGCGTTTAACTGAACCAAATACGATTTTCTGTTTTAACTTGTACAGCTTGGGAGTAACTTTTTCATAACCACTTCATTCAATTGCCTCACAACACAGAGGTCCCGGGTTCGAATCCTGGCATGGGCGTGGATGTTTGTGTCGTCATGGCCACGAAGACCGGGATTAAGACTGTTGGAGGATCGATACGCTGACCACGTGTCACTCCAAACTCGGAATGTGTTATGTAAGATGACAGTCTGCAGTCGACTCGGTAGGCCCAGGCCCTTAATGAGCTGTAGAGCCATGGAGAAAGAAAGAAAGAAAGAAACTTCATTCAATTTTACAGATTTGATGATTATGAATACCGACTCATGAGACTCAGGACCATTGTAATGCTCAGTAAGAAGTAACAGCTTACTAGAATAATAACTATTTACTTAAAAAAGTATTTGCTTTCCTAAGAAGGTTCAGCTGGAGGGATTTGGTGGTTTAAAAATGTTCAATAAATAAATTTTAATTATCAGAAAAATTTAGTATACTAAAACGTGTTTTTGGCGTCAAAGTATAATATAATATAATGTCGTCTGCAGGAATTTCTTTCTGCTTCCAGGTTATTATTATTGTACAAGTACAATGCTTGGAGTATGTTATTACCGTGGTAGAAATATGCAATAAATTTATGAATTGAACTCAAAGTCTGAGTGATATTAGCAGAATAAATTACTAAAGATAATCTACTTTGTCTAATAAGCACACACATTGAAACTGAATTGATTTGGTATTTTAATTTAATATAATGAATTTAACAACTATATAAAAGGAAATGTGCAGTAAAAATTTTAAACTTGTCGGTTCTAAAAATGTTCAAAATACCGTAGTTATTCTAATGTGAGCACTCTTTCTGAAGGGTACTCAATGAGTGTGTTCAGTACGAATATTGTGATCATAAATTTAAGTATAATAATACAGCGGGAGAAAAGAATTGCTCTGATTGTAAGGTACTTAACAATTTTTTCTTGAAAAACGAAAAAGCTGACCCTTGCTGTATTTAAAATGGGTGTCGCACACGAATTACTGTGAAGAGAATGAGTCAGTTAGCACCTCAGACAGCGTCGGCCAATTTTGGATAGCGTCACTCCCGATGTTGACGTTCTCTGACGAACGTTGCGGAGATTGTTTGGCTGTTGTTCCGGGTTCCGCAATAAATAAGTAATAAAGAACTAATGTTTATTTGATATAATCTGATCACTAATTAAACACTAGGGTCCTCTACTAACTAAGAAAAAATATATAAAAAATTTAGGGTGATTTAAATATTGAAAAGACGACGATGGTTAAACTCAGGGTATTTATTTGGATGTAACTGAAGTCCTAAGAACTATAAGAATAGAGTAAAAGAAAAAATAAATAAGTCCTCATAGACAAGATAACGAAGAAGAAAGTAGCGAGGCGGAATGGATATAAAGGAAAAAGGCTGAAGAAATGGAAGTTGCAGTACTGACTCCGAAACAAACTCTACAGGGAGATAAATTGATGAATATTTTTGATACAGTTTATTCTACGAGATCAAGTAGGGAAATTGAGCTGTCAACAAAAGTGCTGATAAAAAAATAGTTTGGATGAGCTTAGAAAAAATAATACAGCACTTAATCCTTATTGAAAAGACGGTGCTAATGAATTGCCAGTGGCAAATTTGATACCTCTGATGGAGCTGGAGTAGCATGGTTGCAAGATTGGGATCGTGCGTGATAGCAAACAAAGGAAGAAGGACGGACAGGAGATAAAGTCAGGGATGGTATTAGAATGTACAATTTGGCTCAAATAGAATTGAACACTCTAAAGACATGTTGAGCCAATTAAAAAATGGCAGGGTTCATGGGAGGGTACTGAAGTATCTTTGGAACAGCGAATGTTTGGCGATTAATGTTCTTTGGAATTTTTCGAACAAATTGTTTATATAATCATGAATATAAAGTTAGTACATAAAAGGAATTCATTAACGAGCGCGAGGATTTCAATTTGTTATTTTTTTGGTCTTTTACGGAAGGAACGAATTGGCTGGACAAGGCACAACTTGGAGACGGTTCTGGAATAAACTCAAAAAGGCATATATCGAAACCTTGCTTAACGTTAACAGACAGCCTGACGTTAAAAATGAAAGGAAAAAATATTCGTGTTATTCACTGCTGTATGAGTGACGTCATTGAAGGTAAATTTAATCTGCTGTGGTGGTCTCAATTCTATTTCACCAAAGCTGCAGCTACCCGCTGTCTCGAGGCTCGTTTAGCGTTCCGTCTTCAGATTACGAGTGAGTGGCCTTTAAAATAAGAGACCCACGTTCATCGACCCTGTGTCAACTAAATTCAGCCCATCCAGCTACGTCGACTGCATTGAAGCGCCACGCCGCAGTCCGCAGTCGCACTACGTTCTCTTTCACTTTGATTACGTCATTATTGTTCCATGACGCAGTTTGTGTTGCACGTGACTCACGTTTATTCATGCGGGTTGAATCTATGTGGGTTTGACGTGACCCAAAAGCAACCATGTCTTGCTAGTCATTTCTAGCCAACGAGTTTCGCGTAAATTGCTTCTGCTCCTTCTTAACTTTCAAATACTATACGAGTACTATAAGATACTGAAAAATTTTCCATTTCATAGTTTCATCCATTATTACGAAAAAATATGATCTAATCACTCTTTAGCTATGTGACTAAAAGAAATTATATTAAATGAAATAAAAATAATGGCATCTACCTCTCAATCTACGACCATATCTTTCAAAACGCTGCCATATGCATAGCTTCTAATGGATCAAAATTACCATAGCTGGCGCCCAACTCATGGAATATACATATGGCAATCAAATCTGCCACAAGTACCTGAAATAATATCGCCAAATTTTTCACAATAATATGAAAAAAGAGAGCGCACAGAATAATATCGGGATGGTGATTTTCCCAGGAAGTTCATCTTATATTCCTCCATCTCCAATCCCATAACTATCGGTAATTGCCAGGCGTTTATTCTTCACGATGTAAGTGCTAAAAAGTTTTTTTTCTCCTATACTTATTTGCAAATAATTTTGGTCGGGATTGAAGAGATTTTCATTTCTTTATCTTTGGTCACAGTCCCTCGTAACACTTCAGTTTACCTTGCGTAAAATTTAAGGTAACTGTTGAAACATTCAAAACATTTGTCAGCATAAAGTTTCTATTAGTGATAGGCAAGATATATGTAAGACAATAGTTCATAATGTTGAACTAGTTTTCTGAGTTGAATAGCACATGTGATTTTGTTGAGTGTTGTCATAAATTTGGCAGTTAACAGTTGCAGTCCTTGAGACCGAGTTGTAACTCAGGTTCCAGACAGCAAAGAAGTGAAGTGAAGTGAACTGAAGTGTGGTGACGCATGCGATCAGCGGTTAAGGACTTTGTCTATCCCGAACGAAAGAATAGTTTATTTGAACTTAGTTCGCTCGCGAACGGATTGAAAGGGCGCTGTAGTTCACAGAACCGCAGCACGAACTTTATAGTTTACTTCCGGAACAGACCACACGAATTTTTCGTTCCAGAACTACAAATATCTAGTTTCTAGTATTTGCAGATGATACTTTGCAAACTACGTTTATAATAGCCCCTGTTCGCCGTGCGCCAGTAACTGAACCATACATTGGCCGCCAACCATTGATTGTCTTCGTTACTATCCACACAATGGACCTATACATCAGCTAATACGTATACTTGCTTGCGCGAATTGGCCTACTTTGATGTGTGGGGGAAGCCGCTTTCATAGCTAATGTCGGCCATTTCCATTTCCAACCTTCACCAATATCAGCTGATACAGCCCAACCCCCTACACACAATAACAATGGCTATTAGAAGTTTACAGACACGCCAGATGTTACGTTGCAGCGCGTGGTCTAAAATGATACACTTTCCTGGGCCAAAAATTACTGAAATTATGTGTAATGTTCATTGAACTCGATAACTGACGTCAGTGAGCATGAAACGTAATAAGAAATAAAACTTTTAAAATTGTCTTTAAAATTATTTGGCTAACCACATAGCAGTATGAAGTTTTAAAACACTTGCATTAGTAGCGGATCCAGATACGTTTTTACGTGGATGCGGGGGGCAGCAGTTTTGTAAAATTTATGTTTCATTAGTATAATAATTAATCCAACTCTAAATCATTTCAGTCAATTTTATATATGTTACTTTGTATTACATGTTTTATAACTAATTATGGTTTTTGATTAAAGATTTATTGAACAGTAGTTAGTATGAACATTGTTCACTCAGTTACAAACGATATAACAATTGTTATCCGAACATACAAATTTTTATTGCTCAGTATAGGATAATTCAAGATTTTCTAAACTTTTTCTGCATTTTTTTTGCAAATTCAGGCATTTTAATGGAACCCTTGGATTTTTGTTTAGATTGGGTATTTACTACTTGTAAAAAATTTAAAAAAATATGATTTAATAATTATTTTGATATATAAATTTTTTAATATTAGGTAAACAAAAATATTAATAAATAAAGTAGTTAATGACTTTGATGATTTTAGGTTCTTGTTGATTTCAGGCAAAATATTTGTATGTTGAATTCTAATATCTGATGTGGCGTCGAACATGTATCGGCACTTTGACTAAATTGCAGCATAATAAGAAAACCCCGTTTCGCATAAATAGGTTATAGAAAACTGAAGTAAAACAATAATAGCTTGTTTTGAAATATTGGGGTACTCTTCTGACAAACTCGCTCCCCCAGAAATTTCATATTCACTTGTATTCAAGCTACTGGTTTAGCTGTCACGGTAAATGGATTCTGAACCCAGTATTCATCGTTACTACTGCAAAAGAGTTGATTTCAAGTTATGTACGTGTTCTAAAAACATTTTGGGGGCTTCATCGTTCATGTAAGGTGGGAAAACAATTAAAATCATTAGATTTAACGGATGAAATCCAAAATTGTATTTGTTTATCAAAAGATGGAATTTAAACTTTTGTATTAAAAATTGTTATACCTGTTCCTCTTATTGATAAGTTAATTACACACTTTGGAAAAATATCTGCCAGATATGCAAGTTTTATCAATCGTGAAGGATTTTATAAAACTTCAACAAATTATGCTCCTGAATTATTTTGTGTCTTCAAGAAGACCAACAACTAACTTCCGAGATCTAAAAGTGTGATTAGTGCTTTTCCGCTGTAAAGCCATCTCATTTCAGTATGAAATAAAAGTGCTTTGTGTTCAATACCCATTTCATCGCTCAAACTTTTATTTAATGTGAATTGAAGTGACTTTGAATTTACGTAGTTTATCACTTCCACGGCTTCTTCTATACCATTTTTTAAATTTGTGGAAATTTTTTGTCAGCAGAATTTTTTCTAAAAACAATTACAGATCCTCATGTGCTCCACTTGGTTTGTTTTGCTAGTTTGTGAACTTACCTAACAAAGCATAATTAATATGTCTTAAAAACAGCAAAATTTGACACCTTATATAAGGAGATATTTTTAAAATGGAAATTTTGCGGAACACCTATTCATGGTCCGCGGAACACAGTTTGGAAAACCCGGGGGTAATTCTACGTCAGAATTTTCATGAGTGTCACAAATTGATTTAATATTTTCAAAATTACATTTAAAATTAATGTTATATATATATGGATAACATGGTAAGTTATAGAGAATTTGCGGTGTTGTCATCGTTGCAAACAGTTATGGGAAGAAGA
Source organism: Eucriotettix oculatus (assembly GCA_034510155.1). NCBI lineage: Eukaryota > Metazoa > Arthropoda > Insecta > Orthoptera > Tetrigidae > Eucriotettix > Eucriotettix oculatus. The sequence goes on from CM067377.1 coordinate 99,283,167, forward strand.
TAGCCATATATTAATACTTACTTGGGCATCCCTGTTCCCGCCACTGAGGGAACCAAGGTCGAAAACCCCACAGCCCCACTTGCTACCTGCTCGTCGAGTAGTCTTCGTGATTCACCACAATGCAATTCCACGATCAACAGAAACACACATCCTTCACTTCAATGATTTTACTGAATCATGTACTATATTTAGAAACGTTTCTCGGGTTTCCAACCGGGTAATCTCTGTACACAGGCTGAAGTCTGGAAGATGGCGGAGTTGCTATCTGTCGAAACGTCGCTGTGTACAGAGATTACCCAGTTGGAAACCGGAGAAACGTTTCTACATATTCTTCACCGGGAAAGCCTTCGTTCTTTAATGTACTATATTGTAAAATGTTTCATTGATTTATGACCTCAAATGTTGACCCCTCAATTCACTGAGAAACAGGCTTTTTGAAATAACCTTGACGTTCTAGAAATTTAATTATAAATATTGAATGTAACTTTATCATTAATATTAAGGGACACAGGGACTGAAATGTCAGCCAAAATATGCAAAAAACTCGATTTTTTCTTTTTTATATTAATTTGCCTGTAAATTTAGTAAGTTGAAAAAAGAAGCTGCCCTTTAAGTTATAAAATTCATTGTTAGAAATTCAAATTACAGTTGCGTCTTAATTCAATACTTTCATTCAATGCCTGAGTTTGTTGGGTTGTCTTCAATATTGCTATCTATATTTTATGAATAGATGTGTTTTTGGTGAAGAATAATGACTTTATGTACTCTCTGTGGCCGGGTGACGCGCTGAGTATTTTGGAAATGACAGGGAAGCTGTGGTGCTGAAGAATCTCGTCTCAAGCGGTCATCGACCCCTTCGAGGACTCGCACGACTACACAGCAGCGCCGTTCTGCGTCAGATTGTGACACCCGTTGCTTCCATCTTTATATATTCCCTTCACCCATTTCCGGTCGGATGTGTTCATGACATGTGACGTGCGGCACCGCTGCACCACTAGAAGCACATAGAGAGAGGATCAATGATTCATGAAACACGAATGATGTATCGGATGGAAAACATATTGAGATGAAATGGGTAAAGATATGTATTTCTGTTCCAATATAAATTTGTGTCGTATATATTTGCTTGTTATAAATCGTAAAATGAGCTAGAAAATTAATGACCACAATTGCTTTATTTCAAAAATAATATTTTCCTGGAATTCTGTCGACTGAATAAGAGAAAAATTCGGAGTTATCTGAGAAGGGAGGTTGAGAAGTGAATAATGGACTGATATTTTCCTTCTTACAATAGTAAATATGTTAACTGAAGTGCTACTTTCATAATACAGGAATTTAAGGGAGAGAGGAATACAACCCAACGTAAACAATAAAATATCGGTTAAACCCATTTAAAATGGAAAAAAAAGATACCGGAACTGATCACTCCTAAAATGTAACGTGTGGTATTTTGAGGTAATATTTTAAAAGCTCTGAACATTCTTAGCCATTTTTTCAGGTTACGGCGGAGATCCCTCTTTTCTTTTTCGAAAAGGAGCGACCTCATACAACGGACAAAATGACTTTGGTTCTTAATGACGTTTAAAGTGTGAGTTTTTGGAGTTTGAGGATTCACTCCGGTTGACCTCGAAAAATTAAGGGCTCTGTAAGCGTCACTTGCGACCGACGCTCATGCTAAATTGTAACCATCTGGCCAAGAGCTGAAGGCGTTCAATGAAGGTTAAGAGAAACATGCAGCAATTGGTATCTTTAAAATGGATGCAAAATTTTGGAGTTTTATTCAGTTGACATCGGAGGGGGATGACTAATTAAGCATTAGATTCAAAGCTGTGGCCGTAGAAATTACTTCCTTTGAAAAACTTTGAATAGGTAGATAGCCTCGATGATACTTTCTGACTGAAACAAGGTGGCACATGAGGCTAACGGTGTTCACCCTCAAATCCTGCACTATGATGTCGACTACTGGGCAATTCTGATCTGATACTAAGCCTGTCAGACAATAGAACAGATTGGTGTTCCACAGATCCTCATGAGGTACACAACTTCAAAGATGTTAAAGTTTTTTTTATGTACGTGGGACATACAATAATTAAATGGTCAAATTAATATAGTCAAAAAAAAGTTGGCATTACTGGGATGAACTGAAAAAACCTGATGGATAAAAAGGTTTTTCTTTATAACATCGAAATTGCACTTGATGATTGCGTGTCCGCTTTAACTTTGCTTATTAATTCAAAAACGTTGGGTGATGCGGTTTTATTTTTATGAAGGCGAAAACATAAAATATGTTCTCGATAGGACCATGCTGTAGGTTGGTTATGAACATTGCTTACTGAATATAGTTTGATCACGAATATAGGTTTCCATAATATCAAGATTAAGTGACACTTTATTAGGAACTGACTTAATATAGGATACTTCTTTACTTTTTAATTTAGACGATGTTTCTGAATGATGTATCAACTTATTCTGGAAAATCCGAATGTGTTGAGCTGAATCAGCTATCTGTAATTCTACTGAACTATCTAACTCATCAGGAACTTAATATATTTCAAGTAGGTTTCAGCCTTGTAAGATTTCTATTTCGACTACGGAAGATGATTACAGCCGAAATCCATTTCCACATCGAAATTAAGTAAACAGTAGATGAAAAAAGTGTATAATTTGCGATTGATTAAACCCGGAGTTTGTATTGAAATGAAGAAAACTAATACATGTCAATATCAAGTAATTTGAGGTATTTAAATAATTTAAATTTGTTTATACGTCAACAGTGATTCAAATTTACACGTGGATGTGGTGGCAACTTCCACATGAAATGAGTCGTTAAAATTAGAATACGGTCATGCGTAGTGTTGTATTAGAAATCATTGAGAGGACTGTCAGAGAAGAGGATAATGACGTCCATTTCTTATATATCAGAGGTCAGCCCAATTTTCTGCTAGTTACGGGGTCACTCAATAGATGGTAGCACAACCTCATGCAGCGAGTTCTGGATATTCCTCGACAGATCGCGCCTGTGTTACTCCAAATCTACCACCAATATTCTGGGGAACAGCCGCCAAGTCACACATTTCCACCCTCCAAAGAGTACAAAACCGCCGTTTAAGATGGACACTTAGCATAACAGGAAGATTCAAAGTAGTTGACATCCACTACGAGGCCAAAATAAATTTCATAAACGAAATATTCTTTAATAGGCTTCAAACTATCAAAAAGCGGTACCCTTACCTAAAGTCTCTAGGTAAAACTACCACAAAACCAGACCATAAATACAAGTTTCCGTTGAGCATCATCGCATAAGTTTTCTTGAATCCATGTAGGGGTGTCAGTATTTTCCCGTAATGCTAACTATATTACCAGTAACATATATCCAACTGGCAAGGACAAATAGGTCCGCTGCAGGGGAATACTATTTACCTGGACCTTCCCATTGTTAATGGGAGAAAAAAATACCACAAGTATTCGAAATGAAGAAAAATTTTGTAATTCTGTAGTTTTCACGTATATTCTGCTTCGTTAATATGTAAAAACTTGGACTTCTGATCGTCAACTATCTATATCCGGTGTTTCGATGAGATTAAGAATGGAAGATGATAAACCATGCCGCTGCATACGCAATTGATTCAAATTCTGAAGTTACTTTATAGCCTTGAATTAACAAATAATTATAATTTTTGGTTGACTTTCATTTTCTTGTCTTCTTTATGAGATACTTCCTATGACTGAAAGCTGCTTATTTTAGATTCATCGTACAGTTTCCATCATTTTCCCCCACGAATTATATTGCAATTAAAAAAGAATTATGAAGAATTAATTGACTTAATATGATTTTTTTTAAAAGTCACACTATTTGCTTGTGAATGACCCACGTCTACATGAATTTGATAAAATTCACAATGTTTTACATTTGTGGATTGCTCTTTGTGACACTTCTGCCATCTAACATGATGGGTTTTGTCTTTATCGGTAAATGTCTTTTCAATGGAAACATAAGATTTTCAGACAGTTAGTCTGTTTACATTTTTACTGTTTCTTGAAGACTTTTTCAATATTTAGCATCATACGCCATTGAAAAAGTTAAGCTTGAATTCTAGATTTATTATTATTTTTTTATGCTTATTCGTTTCCTGGACAATGAATACTATGCATGTATGCGTGTGTATTACCAATGTACTAATTATTTTAAGGCAGTTTTTGTATTATTAATAGTGGCCGGGAGGAAATTTTGGGGTTCACTGTTACTTGGTCACTTGGTATGAAGTCTATAACATGAAAATAAGGGTAGTGAAGTATAGCGGTTAAATTGATTAAGTATTTAAAGTAACTCTAGTCAGAAAATAAAGCAGAAATCAAGAATCAAAAGACAAGGATGCAGTCTGTCACCCATGATCCTTAACTTATATAAAGAACAGGCAACGACGAAAGTTAAAATTTAATATGAAAAAGGAATCAAATTTCAAGAGAAGAAATAAAAATCCTAAGGTTTGCTGGGTGATATTGTAGTATTAGTGGAGCCAGAAGAAGACATGGAAAACATAATAAATGGCATGAAAGCGATCCTGAGGAGCTTTAGCGAAAAAGAAGAATTTACTTACGGGAATATAAGTATGAATATTAGGAAATCATTAGTAATAATTTTTGTATGAAGTGTGACGTTATATGGGCGCGAACCGTGGACGATAGGAGTTTCAGACAGAAAAAGAATAAAAGCTTTCGAAATGTGGTGCTATAGGACAATGCTCTAAATCAGATGGGTGGATAGGGTAACTAACCCAGAAGTTCTAAGTACAATAAGCGTTAAGAGAGAACAATATGGAGAACGTTGACGAAGAGATGGGATAGATTGATAGGCCACATTTTGATACACGAGGGTATTCTAAAATTAGCATTAGGGGGAAGCGTGTGGAGTAAGATCAGAAGAGGGAGGTGAAGGATGGAATACGCTAATAAGCTTTAGGAGGATGTGGGATGTGGTAGTTATGTAGAAATGAAAAGGATTGTGCAGTACATGTTAGCATGGAGGGTTACATCAGACCAGTCTTAGGACTTATTACCACCACAACAACAGATATCCTGGGCAGGTAACGTCTTCTGATCCCCGGAGCTCAAAATTTCACACGTTGGGGATCGCTCCTTCCCGCCTTATCGGCGTCTGTCTGGTTGGCCATTACTGCCTGATTAGCACCAACAGGCAATTTCTTAACCATAGTGTGTGCAAGGTATCACCACTAATTAAAAAAAGGCAATCGCCACCTTAATTAATTACACATTATTTAAGATATAGATACAATATTTTCTATTGTATGCATGTACAAAGTGTTTTTGAATATAACTATTCAGATTATTCATGAGAAACCTTAATCATGTGTAACAGAAACATTATTTGTGTAATGAGTCTCATCTGGCGAAATTAAAACAGCTGTTAAAATATTACTTGGTTTTGGCGGGGTTTTCCTGAAATTAGAAATTACTGGGTTTGACAATACCAGGAGTCGCTGGCAAACACCTTGCATTGTTTTATCAAGTGATATTTTCCGCGACTCCTGCAGAATGAATGTGCTATCTTCCATCTTGATTTTATACCGGATAACATATTTTTTGAATCAGTTTTTACACCATGTTTTTCAAATTTGATCTTTCTAGTTTCTACTTGCTGTTCCAAAATCGAAGACTTTATATCGAAATCAGATTGCAAATAATACTTCTTAATTTGAGAAAAAATTCCTTTCTCCTACAGGTAATTTTTCGCAGCAGTAGCTTGAGACCCCATTAATTTCCAATCAAAATTACATTGTTTTAATATCTATTACACTATTTTATCTGAATCGTTTTTAAGAATGTATCTCATGAACAATGTCAACTATTTTTCAAAATAACGAATATCAATTATTTGCAATCATCTGATTTTTTCACAACCATTTATCGTATTAAAAATGCGTGATACGAGGAAATCAACAAGAATAATAAACAGTTACATATTTATTAAAAATCTGAATCTAATTTTTTACTTCTCGTGCCACTAAAAGGCAGATAATCTTGATGGTAATTATAAAGGAACACTCCAAACTATTGTCCACATATCCCAATCCCAGGATCACAACTTTTTCTGGACATTTAGTAACCAACTGTACATGTCTTCAACGCCATTGTTTATATGTGACAGATATAGCTAATTGTCAATGTTGGATATATAAATGATCTACCTACCACCAGGATGATGATTGTTTGTCTACCCGTGTAAGTCCATGTTTCTAACAACTATATTAAGCGTTTCACTGCTCAATATTTAAGCTAGTGTCTAAATAATTTTTAACTCAAATTATAAAATATATTGTTTAAAATATTCAAATAGAAAGTATAAGACAAGTAGCAATATAATAAATCAAAGAATTAAAATGATAATTAACACATAGCCCTGCAAGGTATTCACTATAGTTTTATCAGAAAGTATCTTTTATAGATCTTTAGGAAGGGGGATTAATTAATTACAAGTTGATTAAAAAATATTATGAAATTTATTTACATAGGGGATTAAACAGGAAATACATTAGTTAGGGAAATATATGCAAGGAAATTAAGGGTTCGGTTATGCAATCTGATCTCTTTATCGTAGGGTTAATAACATGGGCGATCCCCCCTTAAATGACCTGGCTTGGAAACTTGGCAGCATACCTCTTTACAGCTTCTGTCTTCTTCAGCATCTGCAAAGTCCAGCTCAAGCCATCAGTTCCGACCATCTTCCTTCTCTTAATGTCTATAACCGAATGAATCTGCAAAAACTCGCCACTGTGCCCTCCACCTCGATAAATCGATCTTTTTCGCTCAATTCATCTATCCACGAAGCCTCATTGGCCGCGGCCATCACGTGGTAATTTTAAAATATTGTTTGTTTCGTTGATGTTTGGTATTTCTGAGAATTGCGCAGGTCATTTCTATACGTGACCTGACATCATCCCATAGGATTACAGCCTCCTATCCCTGCCGACCTCGAGGCGCCGCTCAACCTTCCACTGCCGCCTTCGAGGAGCCACTCAACCTTCTAATCCTTTGCTAATTTTTACATTACAACTTAATAAAATAAATATCACGCTACAGACCAAAATAACTGCTTATTTATTAATAAAGGGAATCCTTATAATATAATCATAGATTGCTCATTAATTTATTTTTATTCTGTTTAGAGTCTCAGTAACTACTAGGCCCTTAGCGACTTTCTGCCAATTGGGAAACTCATTTACTTTTCTGGGGTTTTCTTTGCATTTGAACTGAAACACACACACAACATCCAGGCTCTTACCAGGAATCTAACCCGGACCTCTAGGATGGGAGGCAGTGATGCTAACCACCAACCCTCATAAATACCCATTATTTATTGTTTCGATTTATTTTACTGTTTAACCAAGACATTTAAGACGTTCAGAACTAATTTAAATAACAGTCTAGAGATTACATTAAAATTGAGGTAAGGTACAAGAAACTTTGTCAGAAACGGGACTGTTTATTACGTTTTTTAAATAATAAGGAATTAATTATCTTTGCTCCGAAGAATAAACCGTTGGCAGTGACGCAAGTAAATGTTCATTGCTAGGAATAAATTAAAACTCTTCTCATATTGTTAATAAATTTATTACTATAAATCTAGTAACAGATACAAAACTGTACAAACAATAAAAAACATGATTAACACATGACGGCGATTCCTGAGGATAATAAGGACTCATGCGATGTGAAGTCGTAATGAGAGATGAAGATGATTGCAGCTACGCGAAGATGACTTTTCTAAGTAACTGAAAATAGAGAAGGAATAAAATTAAATAAAGAAATATTAAATTTATGAATACTTAAGGATAATTAAATAATAGATAAAGTAAACGTTTGTGTACCTATTATTGTATTCAAACGATCTGATTTATGTAATAAAACCGTTATTCAGTTTTTATTAATTTAATATTTTTCTAATTTATTATTCATTATATATTTTTAATAATACTGATAATAGAAAAATCTATATAAAATTATTATTTTGCATAATTATTGTGTTAATTGGTTTTTTGTTCATTATGTCTTAAGAGATTTATTAAAAATAATGAAGTTTGTTGAACAGTGGCTATAACATTTCTAATAAATTTAAGTTTGAAATTCTTAATATGAGAGACATTTAATAATTAAAGAGACAAATTGATGTATAAAAAAGTTAAATAAAGTAAAAAGTCTTTAGTACTCTCATAACTTGCATCGCTGTGATGCGCTGAAGTTTATTGACGGATAAAAATTGTTTTGTGGGGAAAAGTCCAGAAACAACGAGAAAGTCAAAGAATTTTTGGGAAATTGTATCAAACAACAAGACAAAAACTTCCTTGCCTCAGATATAAACGAAAACCGGTCCATCGTCGTGAAATGTGTATAAGTATTCCAGAGATTTATACTGAGAATGAGTAAATGTCTCATATTGTAAGCATACACAGTTATTTTCAAGATCAATTTGTGTTTTTAATTATTGAATATGCCTTGTATGTAGGCATTATTCTTAGTGGGGGTCTAGAAAGGTTGAAGATGACTAGTGGTGCTACTTAGAGTGCTTGAAAGAGTTGCTGGTTACCCTTCAGCCACCAATATACCTAATCATTCTAAGTGTAAGGCAATCGTTTTTACAGAAAAGAGTTAGGGGTACGAAGTAGTAACGGAGTCAAACAACTGTAAAAACATTGGGATTTAGATTGGTAAAGATTTAAATTGGGGTAGTAAAGTGAGCGATTGTCTTGAGGAAATGTACGAGAAAAAAACAAGATTTATACTTACAAAACGTTGGCCAGGCCAATTTTAGAATATGGAGTAACACTCTGTGACACATTTAGAAACATTTGGAAAAAATTACAAAAATGGGCAGAAAAAATGTTTGGGGGCCGATCCGCGAACAATCCTCATGAGAGTTTGGAAGTAACAGGTGGAAACGTGCGCAATATATAAAGATTATACGGTTGAACTGGCCTGGAAAGGAATAGAAAATCATCTTATGGCGCTGACTTACATCTCTAAAAATGATCACACGTTCAAAATTAAAGAAAAAGGGCAACGCACAGACAGAAAATTTTCATTTGTAAATAGATCAACATGCGGTTGGAATTCCTTGCCTGCAGAAACACTGATGACTTTTCCGAGTAGCGCTGACCAGTTTAGTGGTTAGCTAAGGAAACTAAAGTGAGCAGTTCTTGGAATCAGTGAAGTGAAAAATTATTTCCTAAAGAATTGGAGTGCAGTGAAGTGAATTCTGTGTGAATCATGACTTTTCATTTTCTTTCAGGTCAAAATTTCATAAGACAGTACAAAATTGTTCATTGGTGTAAATTGTATTAGTAATTTATTGCATTTGAATTCTATTGTACTTACATTGTATATAGCTGCCACCAGGCAAATGCCCAACAGCAGATAAGTAATAATAATAATAAATAAACAGAGCGACCGCAACATTGACAAATGTCTTATTTTGATGTTAGATATATTAGTGCAGTTTCCCTCCCATGGTACTTGCTTTGTTTTTGTAGATTTGTAAAATCAGTGCCTCTTAGAGAAAAAAAGGGAAAATGATCAAACGATTGTTGAGGATAAAAGCAGATTTTCAGGAATAATTTCTAGATTTCATCCTTATGAAAAAGATTATTTCGCTGTCCAGGCGTCGGCGAGACTTATCACTAGTCTCAAAAACACATTTGTTACTGTTCATTTTAATAAACTATGAACGTTTGCTGAAAGCAATGTGTGTGGTTCTCTTGAGTAATTTTTGAGTTGTGGATAATTGTTACTTACCACAAGTTTGACAAGCAGAAGGTAATTGAAAGGGTTGACCACGTACCTGTTAGTGCCAACCTCCCTTGGCGTAGTGGTGGATGTGCTTGACGATGGGGATGGTGACGGGGTAGGGCTTGGGCACGGGAATGGGAATGTGCTTCTCGATGTGGACTGGCACGGGTCTCTCCACGGGATAAGGCACGGGCTTCTCCACTGGGTACGGCACGGGCTTCTCTACAGGTATGGCGATTGTGCGTACCACGGGCACGGCCACGGGCTGCGGCACGTGGACTGCCACAGGGTAGGGCTGTGGGACCGGTACAGCCACGGGATGAGGCACGGCCACTGGTACAGGGTGCGGCACGTGCACACCCACGTGCCTAATCACGGGCACGGCCACGGGCTTGGTCACCTCCACTGTCTGAGAGATGGGCACAGCGTGCGCGTGACCTGCGGGACAAAATCGACGACCATCAAATCCTCAAATTGAAAATTAAAATACCCTCAATGTTATGTATCAAGCAGCCCTTTGTTCCCAAAATCCATCAGGACCGGGTCTAGCGTTTTGCCACAGCATGCATACGAGGAAAATGCCGCCTCCAACCGTCCAAGATATTTAAAATTTAATCAGAACAAAGTTATAATTGAATTAGGCAATAATACTAATACAAACGGAAATTTGTTTTATTGAAAATAAAACTAGTACCTACTATTTTCAGAGATCATTTAAAACTAGAAAAGTAATATAAAAAGTTTAAACCTAGATAAAGACAATCTCTTTATAATTTTAGTTCCGGAAAAATAACGAATAACTTCTTTTAGATCTAATTTATTACGCAAGTAATGTTCATCGGCCACCATGGCTAACTTATTAAATCGATTATAGGTAATTCTTCTTCCAACTGCTCAACCGCCCTCTTGACAGCCTAGGCCTACCGAGGCGGTTGCGGACTGTCATCTGGTGTGACACATTCCGAATTTGGGGTGATACGTGGTCAGTGTATCAATTCCCCAGCAGTCTTAATCCCGGTCGTCGCGACCAAGACGACACAAACATCCAAGCCCATGCCAGGATTCGTACCCGGGACCCCTGAGGTGTGAGGCAGCAACGCTACCCACTACACCACAGAAGGTCGGCCGATTATAGGTAATAACGGCCCCTAACTAATTATTTATCATTTTTGAAGCAGATGGTAACAGTGTCCATTATCGAAATTCTTAAAGTGATTCTCAAATTTGGCCCCATTTTAAGGGAAGTAATAAGTTGAAAGAACGTCAACGGGATATTCTTTCTTTATTAAAACTGAAGAAACTGGTCTACTTTGGCAGCCAACTCTAAAGCGTTAAGATCAAAGACCTTTCCGAGTTTTCTTGCACTCTATCTTAGGCGGATTCACTGCTCCAAAAATTTGGCCACCGTAGGCAATCGCCTACGGTCTAGCGTGAGCCCAGAATAGATATAAAAATATTTCACGAGCCATGGCTATGCAACATAATTCTATAATTTCGGCCTGGAATGAAACAGGAGCTCAACAATTTTCCGTAAACACGAATGCTTGTTTCCCACCTCGTTAAGATCATAATGTTTTCATATAACATCTTTTTTTAACAACAGAGCATCACGGAGGTCAGTCCTACCACGATATTGAAAAAGTGATGTGCCGCAGGGCAACTGCCTCGGGGCCTTTTTGTTTCACATTCGTACAAACCACCTCCATACATGTTTCTTATGTATATATAATTCCACATTTGGTTAAGAGTGAAACATTAGCCTCAGGAGGTGGTTAAAATTGGATTCTAAAACCCCGCTAGCGTAATGATAAATAAGCTGGGAAAACCCACAGAGGAGGAAAATTAACAAAATATTCTCAGTCTACATGCAAATATCGGTTCTCTGCTTATGAGAACCAGTAAAATATATGTTTCCTAGGCTTGGTACGTTACTGCGCAGCAATATTATCTTTTTATCTTGTGTTTCAAAGTAAATCCTACTTTACTGAAGTCTAGAATTATTGACTAACAGTTGCGGTTGTAATGGCGCACTTTCTGTTCCAGATAAGGCTTATATTTGGGGTATTCCTGCGCCGTTGACTAAATAAAAGCTTAGCGAGAACGAAATGTAGGGCAACGACCCAGATATTGAGATGTTACCCACCATAGGCTCCTCCTGCGGCCGCTAACTCGGCGGCTCCATGGTCCAGACCTCCTCCTACGTCCACCAGACCCCTCTTGTGGATCACGTGTGACTGTGGTTCCTCCTCCAGCTCGTCAGACGGCAGCACGAGGTAATAATAATCTTGATCTCCGTTGGCCGCGAAGGACGCCTCCTGCTGCGCCAAGCACGACGCCGCTAGAAGGAACACGGCGAACAGCTTCATCTGCAAGGGAACAAACACCAGCTTACTCGACATTCGCCACCCACTAAATATATACAAAACAATCGAGCTTCATCTGGATGGTAGCACGCGCCAGCTTACTAGTCATTCATCACCAGCTAATTATACAGAAACCAGTGCACTTCCAGAAACACATTTACAGGCTAAGCTACATTTTTGGGTTAAAAGTTAGACATGTTTTAACATATCTCTGACATTGTTGAAATACTGATTTCTAGATACATTTCTCTCGGAAACTGTTGTAGATACAGCACAGAAATTTCCAAACTTATTATTAGTTCTATAGCAGCTATGTGTAAGCAGAATAAATTATTTGCATTGCTAGTTATGAATAAAAAACGTGTAACAGATCTTTATAAATAACTTAATAATTAAAATTCTAATAATAAAAGGAACATTAAATATTTAAAGAGCCAGAATAATGTAGCAAGAAACACGTTTTGGCGGCGTTTGGTACTTTCATGACTTCAGGTTGGCATCTCCGGGACGAGCGCAGGACACCCGACGGATTGTTCTGTTTATAACCTCAAAGTTGCATTTAACGATGGCGTGTTCGCTTGAAGTTTTCACATGATAACGTTCAGTGATCCAGATTTTGCTTTCTGAAGGTGAAAAGCGGATGAAATCTTTCCTTGGATGACTTTGCAGTACGGTGCAAGTTTTAGGAACCGCGGAAAATTTTATAACTGGTTAGAACTGTTCAAAACGGTCTAACCTCAATAACTGACGCTCAACAGACAACCTGGAAGGTCAGTGGAGTTGAAGTGTCAAGTTCTACGCTTCAAACCCGAATTGGCGTCATTATTCGTGAAGAACGACGTATTGCTGTTGAAGCTATGGTAAGTAAAATTGCAGTATGTAGTTATGACGTTATCAGTAAAGCTGTTGTACAGAAAAACAAGTGCAAGCTGGGTCCCGAAAGTGTTAACGAAACAACACTCGAAGTGAGTACAGATTTGAAAGAACTCAATGAAAGAGAAACACGATTTTAACGTGTGATGCAATGTACTAGTTCTACCTTCGGACAAGTGTATTAATTTTTGCGGTGATTATGTTGATAAGTAGTGAAAATTTTATTTTGCAAAAACACGCGCTCTTTTATTTATAGATCAATTTGTTTATTTAATTATTGAATGTCTGTCGTAATAAATAATCCATTCTGGTTCCAACGCACATATCACGAGGTTAAAAATGATGTGATAAATTCGTTATACTTGTTTCCGACATAAAGGTACCTAAAAATTACTGTTTTTAGTGTATAAATGAAGATGAATGTCCTCAAATTAAATCGGTATATCGTTTCGATATGATATTTATAAGCATTATTAAACACTTCACGCGACTTGTATCAGAATATCATGTTTCAAGATTTTTTTCTTTCTGAAAACCGCTGGTTCTTCCTGATGAAATTAGACGAGATAATAAAAAACTACTGAATGTGGTTTTACACAAAATTGACTGAATATTGATATAAAAACATAATTAAAAAAAATTGTAATCCAATCCAGTGTAATGTATTTGAAGTACGTGAGAAGCCTTAAGCTCTGCGACGCATTCTTGGCTGTGTGTGGCCCCATTTTTCCTTTTCGGCTGAATAGAAGAAAATGACCCTTCTCTCGAAAAAGGGTCATCCGATACTAATTCGGGAAGGTTTGCCTACAGTTACGACATTTCTGTTATAAACCGTCCGTCGTTAGATTCCATTTTATCCATTTTATCGTTAGATTCCATTTTATCCTAGTAAAACTGGCATAATCTACTGGAAATCTACAGAGCATGTTTTCCACCTATTGCTCACCTGATAAAGTCCCAAATTAGTGACGAAACGTATCATATATTGTTCTCATCGTATTTTTTACTTTTTTAATGCATAAATCTTTTCTGACTAACTATTACATTTATTTATTTCCGTCTAAGGTCTGACTTGTATTTGTCTCAAAATATAAAAATCAGTTGTTTTAATAATACATTATCAGAAATTTCGATGCAAAGGTAAATGCATATGTAGTACAACTTAAAAACAATTGTACTGATCCCTGGCTGATTCTTTTATGGGAAAATTTGGATAAGTCATGTAATGTCATAGTTAAAATAATTGTGTCACCTAATAGCATATTCGGTAGAAAATCGGCCGTTGCTCTACGAATTGACGAGGATTTGGCGATTGCTCCGGTGAAGAGAGAATAGCATAGATAAAGGGACAAGCACGCTTCCAACAATGGGCTAGTTCTTTGTGCCAATTGTAGAAAGTTTAGTACGCGTGCTGTCCATGGCTTTCACGCTTTCTTACTAAAAAAAATAGAAAGACAATAGTTGAATGTTCCGTTATTTGAATTTCCATTGAATCTGGAACAGTTCTTATAGTTGTATTCCGTATCAGCCAGGAATAAACTTCACTGAGATTTCAAACTTGTTACCTATATCTTTTTGGTTGTGAATCCAGCCATGCTGTTGCCATCTTTAAGTATCTACCACTATGTCTAAATTGCAAATCATCCTTGGAAGCTAAATTGCAAGGTATCACTTTACATTAAATCCAATGGTTATTGGATTTAATAAATTACTTAAGAAGAATGGGACTAATATGAATTTATGCAATTCATGATTTAAAGATTTCTCGTAAAAAGTCTTAAAACTGTTTAAATGTGAACCACACAATGAAACCATTCAATCTGAATGTTAATGTTATTTCTGAATTATTTTATCCTTACCTTTAGTATATAAATGCATTAATTTAGACGTGTAGATTCTTAATGAAACACACAATTAATCAACTTCTGTTTATATAACTAATCGATTTAATCTTGACCTCTATAAATTAGAATATAAAATCTCGATAATTTCCTCATTTCTTTTACTTATTGTCCAAAAAATTATGAATTTTCTGTACTGTTTTTGTGACGAGTGTTACGATAGCAAATATAACATCTCATTCACTACTTTGCCGGTTCCTTTATTAATTGTTGACAAGACTTCATGGAGCAAAGCCACATCTAGTTAACTATTCATTAAGGAGAATAAAGAACCTTCGTAATTTCAACTTCTTCAGCCACACTTTAACGAGAGAGGAAGAACAGTCTGAGATTACAGGAAATCAACAAATCGCTTCCAACACAGCTGCAAGTATAAGCAGGAGTTAGCTTCAAAATTTGGGATCAGCTTGTGGAGCATGGAAAAGTTCAGAGTCGCGGTCGCTTTCACTGACCATGCATCCTCTCACTTTCAAGGCAACCCAGGGGATTCATTAGTTGTGAGAGATTTTTCCGTCTAAATAAAAAAGCAAAGAGAAAGGTATACGTGGACCAGTTTAATTTATTAAGTTTAGAAGAACGAGTTATCAAGGAGTTCAACATAGCACAAATAATAGAAACTGTTTCGGTTACAGTTAAATAATCAGAATTTTTATTAATTATTTGCCTAGAAAAAATCTCCGTACCTAAATTAATGAATTTATATGTTTTAAAGACGAGGATAATATTTTCTAAATCTTTATTATTAAAAAAATAAAATTGACTGAAAGGGGGCCAACGTCTTGTTTCTATATGGCGCAGCGTGTGTGCCGCAATATACAATCCTTAAATAAAATGTTAATTGAATTTAAAATGTATTTCGTGTTAAACAGGCCAAACAAAATGAATCAACTATACTAATCTTATAAATAACATTAATTGTTTGTGTGTATTGCAATATAAACACATGGAGAAATTTGGGTCAAATTTTGTACAAGTTTCCTTTGCAATCTAGAAATCAGCATTGTCGGAGAGAGACATGGCTATCACCCCTGCGGTGGGGGACATGGAGGTATTTTATAAATATGAAATACTGATCGACATATCCTTTCTGGGGTCAATTACTTTGACAGTGTTTCCCTCGACACTATATGTGCTATTTTATGATGGGAGACGAGAGATCACAGGGGCGGGGTTGGACTGTTGTCAATTGGAAACTGTCTAGTTTGTTGTCGAAACCATTGCCATTTGAGTCAGATTCTGTCATTCAACAGACCGGTTACCTTGCAATTCAGTCCTTAAGAGAAGTACGGAAGGGCGTAAACCAAATTCGGCTTTCTAAATTTTTCCTATAGTGTGAGGGGTGGAGAGTGTAAAAATCAACAACATGAAATAACGGTACATTGTAATGGAAGACACAGAAAATTAACCTGCACTTCAGTCCGAAAGTGTCGGAGGAGACGGAGGTTGACGGCAATAACACGAAATCATCCAAGATTCCTGACTATTCCAGTTTTATGTACCAACGTATATTTATAAATAAAATCCGAGCAACATCAGGCACCCAGCTAGTTCAGCAATAACATTGACGACTCAGATTGAATGTGTTGGAAAGAGTTCGTTGTTTGTAATATGTCTAATTGAAGCTACAGTTCTGTGTTGTATTTGCGTCAAAGGTATAACTCTGTTGCCTTTCAGAAATTTGAGATGATGTGTGAGTGTGTTGAACTTGATCTATAGCTTAGAGTTATGTTACGTTAGTGTCATAACGCTTTATATCTGACTTAAAAGTTTCATTATAGTCACTCATTTTTTCAAAAGTCATACAGAGGATGGAAAGGGAAATATAAGAAATTATATGGTATTACATATAAAATATTTGTTTGATGGCTAATTCTGTGATATAACATCAGTTTGCAAAATTATCTTTGCAGTAGACAATTCCGTTTCTATATTTGCATCAATAATAGAAGCAGACTATTTTCATGAACATATTCCTATAGTGCTATTAAAATTAGAAAACACTTGGGGTTTCTGTGAAAAGGTTGCTGCTGACTCCACACTACACTTGGACTTCTTTTGGAACTCACCAGAAACAGTACGATTCACCGCGATTGTTCGGCAACGCTGGTTGTCCAGCCCTTCATTATAAGTGATGGATTTGAATCACAGACCTCGCGGGAAATAACGCTCAAGTGCAATCTAATTTTAATCTGTCGTTATCTGGTAATCCGTACGTCATACGGGGATGAAAACATTGCACGGTTCTTAAATTTAGGGCTATTCACAAGGATTTATCTACTGTGCTTATACTATATGTGGGCACAACTTTGATTAATCACAACTAATTGTCCCTGTATATAACTGTGATTAAGTAAAAATTGTAGGTGAGTCTAAGTTTAAAGGTTTACGATGGATAGTCATATCCATAACGGTTGGAAAATCAACTCACATTATCTCATGTTTCAAATCACCCCCTCCGAAAAGCAGGAGGTCCGGCGTTCGAATCCAGCTCCAGGCGAATTTTTCCCACACTGATTATCTATTGTAGTCTTTTATTCGTATAGGTTATCAATTGAATGTTTAATTATAATAAATAAATATCTCAAAAGTCAAAAGTAACGCTTTTACTGTATATAGTATCTTGTTACAGAACCCTCGAGTTCGTTCCATAATTTATGTTTATCGACTTCAGTAACTTGCGCAATCTATTTCTCTCAAACATTAATCAAGAAATAGCATAAGCTCGTTTTTCTTGTAATTAGAATATCTGCTGTGCATGTTCTACTCAAATTTCAGTTCATAAGAATGGTTGTTAATAGTACTGAAGAAATGGGTCGTCTAAATACGAACATTTAACCTAAACTATTGCCCAACCTATTTCTGACTATTTATCTTCATTAAATTACATGTAACCTTTTATAAGGATCGGAAAGTAGGCCTATTGTCTACCTTTAAAATTCAAAATAATTTTCTTACATTATTATAATATAATAACTAACAAAGTATTCGACTTTAACCATGTAATTTGTGGGAAGTACATGACCATTATACATGAACTCGAAGAGAAATAGCTTCATCAATCTATCGAGGTACTTTTAATATTCAGATCGTTTCGATTATTATTTTCAACGGTAATATTCGGTATATTAACCAATTAATTATAATCAACAAACAATTGGCATTTGAAATCCAAATCTTTGTCAGTCAAATATGATCCAGCGAAGTACATTTTTATAACGTTGCAAATACAATCGTAAGAGATCGTTAATGTAACATAAGCAGGGTGATATTGAAATTCAAAAGTAATTAATTTTAGTGTCTCAGTAAGTATAACAAAAAGTGACGAACGATTGAGTAACAAATACAGTCGAACTATTTTTGAAAACTGAAAGCAAAAGACGTCTAGAAAACTACAAAGAGGTTCCCCATCTTTAGATTTCACTGTTTTTAGAAGGCCAAGTGTTTAATTTTCTTCGACTTTCGAAGGGCATCATCACTCATCGCTCAAGTGGCGTCTTTATGAAACATCTGCTGGAGAGAGTGGACGTAACGACACGAAATATGGCACTACCTTGCAAAAGATTAATAAAATACTCCTCAGTAAAACGTTTGATATATATTACAGGGCTACGAAAAATTCGCAAAGTTTGTGTCGTAGTAATCCATATTTAAACCTGTTACGCGATTTTTCTGTTACGTTCGTCAAGCGGTACACATTTCAATCGAGTGTTAACTGTTTCCTCCGTTGGAGAAATGTTACAAATCATCTTACAGTAAGATCAAAAATGTGATTCTCGTAGTACGATTTCTTGTACATTTACCAGTCAATTTATAACAAGAAACGGAATTAAAAGCCTACAGATTTAAAGTTTTGAATTAATTTATACTGTGTAATTTTAACAGTACTATTTATGTCATTACACTAATGAGGACTAACTTATAATGTGCTCCAAATACGTTATGTCGTTGTGAATTGATTATTCTAAATAAGACACTAGCATTGGATTTTACTATCTCAGCAAATTAGAAATTCATCCAAATATTCCCAAAATTCATTGAACATTTGACGATTTTTCTCTCGATTAAATATTGCATTCTCTGGATTCTAATTTTATGTGTTCACTTTTTTAGAAAATCTGGCAATAATTAATGACTTAACTTCAATAATTTGTAAGGTAAGTTATTTATTAACGTCTGTAGTTTAAATTCAATCAAATAGATAGCTGAAAATAGAATCTAAATTATAATTTAATTAATTAAGCTAAATGTTTCGGTCCTGATGTTGACCTTCGTCAGCTTAGTATTAAAAAAATATAATGAATTACTGATACAACATTCAAGGATAGATTAATATAATTTTAAATGTCTATTTTTGACTATTTAAGTTTTTGAACTTAAATATCTTTTTATGAAATAAGTATATAATAAAATGTTGCTCTTGGTACTCAAATAAATCAAGAATGAAATTTATGTGATTTCTGTAGAAGTCAATAATTGATTTCGGTGCGTTCAATTCCGTTTGTTAGTTCCTTATAACGTTGTTATGTTTCTCGAGATTACCGATGTATTGGGAGGTCACAGTAGAAAGCTGATGAACAGATGAATTGTAGATGGATCGCGGAAAGATTTCAGTTTCTAACGTGTGACGGTGAAATTTTTAGAACAGCAGAGATGAAAAAATAATAAAAATATACCTTAACTAAACTAAAGCAATGAGTTGTTATAATGTAAATGGTCTTTGAAAGGACATCCGACGCTATGGGTCAGCTTATTAACTTTCTTGATTATTGCTTATAGTGGACGAATTAAAAAAAATACAGCGTCAATGAACGCGAGAAGAAGAAAATCTATTCGTCAGTAACAGATGTAGTTATACAGGTTTATTTGGAAATTGACAACGACAAACCCTAGAGAACCGTTAAAATGTTTTCCAATCTTGTGTTTGTGTGTTCACTTACCGACACGTGCATGGTGGACTTCTCCTGGATGCAGTTGGCTAGCCTGCGAGTGTTCTTACGAGTGCTGGTAGCGGCCCTTCCCGCGACCAATCTTTATACCTCCGACGCCCTCCTCCCTTCCTCTTTCTCTCCAAGATCTCTCGCGAAGAAAAACTTTCTCCCGACGCCGCGGTAGGGGTTTGCTTTGCTACTAACTACCTAGCCGCTCCCAAAAACGGACCGATCGTCGGAAACCCAGACAGACTGCTCAAGGTGACACGAAAACATTTCATTCATGACGTAGTAGGGTTCCCTGGACACCTGCGACATGGATTCAACACAGAGAAACCTGGTTCCTCGTCCTACTTCATCCTTCACTTAACATGCCGTGCACTTTTATATATTCTCCGATGTTTAGTAGCTAACTTTATTTATAATAATGTGGATGAAGAAAATAATAAATTCCATTCCAAATAATTAGCTCTATAAATAAATTACCAAACTTAAATTTTTTTACAGTTATTGTCATATCTTTTACTTTCGTGTTAATGTTAAATTTTTATTTTCCGTTATTTATTTACCGTGTAGCTAAAAAATAAAATTTTATGCTACTCTCTTATTTTAATACCAATAAAAACTTACGTAAACTATATATAAAATATTTACATAAAGTTGAAACAGACATGGAAAGTACTGACAAACTTACTATTGGAAATACGCTGTCTTAATGTTATGTTGCTTAGGGTCATGAAAGGTTCAGTAGAATATGCCCAGACTGTGCTATTCACCAATAACATTTTACTAGATTTGAATTGAAATCGCGGAAAACAAGAACTCCGATTAAGATTTACAGGATTAGAAATAGGATTTTTAATTTCGAAGAGAATTTAAGTTAGTCTGTTAGGAGAAGAAGAAAAACTTTGTCGAAGAATTGAGTATTTGGATGACTAACATGAAGACACTTCTGTACACCACAAACACTCAAGAACTTAGAAACCATAAAGAAGACTGCCATTACAAAAATACAACTATTGACATATTTCTGCTGAACGAATAAATTCTTTAGGATGATAATGGTTTCAGAACCACGAATACAACCTACTTTTAAACGTTTACATTATTACACTGTTAATATTCCCATTTTTTATTTTTTATTTTTGGGTAGATAATTTAAGCTTCTGCCTATGTTCCCTTGGGAAACATGTGTCTGACTTAAAAACATTCGAAGTAGAATTTTTTTATTATGTATGCTGTAAATAAAGTATTAAAAATACCGGAAATTAATGAACACTATTACCACGAAAGTAAAAAATTAAGAAACGGAAAATAATTTGCCATTATTAAAATAAAGGACGTTCAGTTTGAGAATTTTACTATAGTTGAAAGAATTATTTGGAAGATCATAATATAAATATATTGCCTGTGCATGTAATGTGATAAATACGATATTCGTTAATGCAATTACTTGGCGTTAGGTTGTGTGAAGAAAAAGCACACTCCTGTACATGCTTTAAGACACTCTGTGGGAAATATTTTTATTATCATTTGATCTCAAATGAAACTCTTGAATAAATTACATTAGTTTTATTTACACAGCAGGAGTTTTCATAATATCAAAAGGAGAACAATAAGGTTTAGTTGAATATTAATAATTGTATTATTTTAGATTAAATGACGGATGGCGATACTCTTTAGTATGATATATAATAAATGACCGAATATGACGACTGAGCTACTCTACTACAGTAGAATTTTTACCGTTGCCCTTGACTTTCACCAATTCTGCACATGTATCACGTTCCACGTAGACGAGATTTATCTACGGAACCACTCTCCGGTGAGCTACAACTTCCATTAATAAATTTAAGAATTTTAGAATGTCGACTTGAAACTCTCACTTCTCCCTATTTAATATATTATTTGACTACATTTTTATCGCTACAACCTTTCATTAACGTGTTGGGATTTCATTTTTTGGGTAACGTATTTTCAGCTCCACATGTATTCTTACATTTTTTATGAGTTATTTTATTATATATAGGCCGTTACATAAAATGATCTTATTTAATTTTTTTTACAGATAGTTGAAAGGTAAATTCATGTATCCAATTGGATGGAAATATCGCCGCTGTCCTGCGTTTTAAACGATTGTACTGTTTTCCGACGGTTTGAAAGACCAATTTTTTACTTATCCAAAATTTCAAACATAATTTTCTGACATTAAGTTTATAATAAATAGAAAGACGGCCAATAAGTCAGAACATTACTATTTAATTGATGTAAATACAACGTTTTGTATTCGTTTTGAGACTTCACCAGGCATACTAAATGTAATGTTATGTTTGTAGTATGCCTGATGAAATTAAAAGGGAGACGAAACGTCGTATTTATGTTAATTAAATTATAATAAAATTATATGCTGACTTGCTGGCCGTCTTTTTATTTATTATCCAAGAACTGTTTTGGAAGTAATGACTTTAATTTTTAGCTCATTAGGCAATTTTTAATAGGAATATTTGTACAGCATTTAGTATGTGCTTCGATAAAAGAGTAGCTACGTTAGTGAAGTTCAATATTTTTTATGATGTTTAATAATTTACAATGCATTAATGTCATTATATATTTGCAAATATTTCTCGTAATGAATTCGGAATGTGCCACGCAAGATGACAGTCCGCAGTCGCCCCGGTAGGCCCAGGCCCTCGATGGGCTGTATAGTCAAATAATAATAAGAAGAACCACGAAAAATTAATATTTATAGTTCTGTAGTTTTAATTAAAGCCCAACATGATCTTGGAACATTTTAAATATTTATCTTAAATACTTGTTGTTCAGTTTAGTCTACTGGAAGTTGTTATACTTATATTTCTACGTGTTTCTCGAGTTAGGGAAGGTTAAATAAGTTCAGATCCAATCAGAAGTCAAAGGGAGTAACGAAAATTATTTGGACCCAAGTCGTTTCAGATCGTTCTTTAGTCGTCCCTTCATACTAACTGTTTAGTAACTGGTGTATTATTTTTATTATATGTAATATTAAATGAAACTGCAGTGTAAGTTTTATACATATCTATAAGTAGAAATAATGAACCAATAAAATTATCTTTTCATTTAACAAATGGATATTACAACGATCATGGCTTACAATTGTCTATATATATAAAATCCTCGATAGAAAATTAAGCATCTCCTCTTGATTGCAATAAAACATTCGGTTCTGAGAGTTTATTCTCCATTTGAAAGGTATCAAACGAGTAATTCAATTTTCGAACAGCATCTCAAAACAAATATTCATTTTTTATCCTGCACTTATCTTAAAGATAGGCATAAAAATGTCAGGAAGGAATTAATGTTATCATCGTAAAGAGTGTAGCCTATAAGTAAATTTAGCACAACTATGAAATGCAACGATTTAAGTCTCAAGAAAAAAATTGTTTGTATAGCCGCATGATTTAGTTGCTGATTGAGTTATTACCGTCTAATTTTTGTTAAAATGCATTTTTTTTGTAATTTTAACGAACAATATTGAAGAGAAATTGTTTTGATACAATTTGTTTACGTAGAAACACAAAAAAACCCAGTTGCAACTAACTAGAACTGACAAAGGAGGTTTCGTTATCATCTTTATGGAAAAAATAATTTTTTATAGGCCTGGACGTATTTTTATTTGAGTATGACAGGAAACATGAGTGGAAGAGCAAGGTTGCCAAGAGCTAACTAGGTCCTTGAGCTCTATTTTAAGGATCCTACTTAGTACTCACCTACAAGTGATTCAGGGCAAACCCTATAAAACCTGCATGAGGCAGGTTGGGGCCCCGATACATGTCCGACACCCTTCCAATGACTGGAGCGGGATTTATTGTGCGTACGTAGCAAACCTATGCCTCGGCTACTTAAGGGTGATCCCAGTACATCAATGGTTAACTTTCTAGAACAGGCAAACATACTCGTTTATGCCCATATTAAAATAAGTAGATACGAAGCAGAGTCCAAAAGTAACCTGAATAGTCTAATCAAATTCGGCGTTCTTTAGACGAATAAGAGGTATGTAAATACTTAGCCGTACGCGTGAGCGCCGATTGTTTTGAAGTGTGAAGTGAGAAACGTTGTCCAATAGTAGCGCCCTCAGCGATTTGCACCAGAGGGAAGCAGCGAGAGGCTTTTGACATTAAGGGAGAAAGACAAACAAACATGCGGTATGAGGATTTCTGACGATCGCTTCATAAATGGCACGGTAAGTTTCAAAGTGAATTATTAACTATGAGTGATACAAATCCCTCCATTTCGTCAGACACTAACGCTGCAGTGGACCGAGTGTTACGATACATTCGGCGGGCGACAATCGTCGAAGTGGCAGTTGTATTGAAGATAATTAATGGTTTTAGAGTAATTTGAACTCTACAATCCGGTCAAAACTTCGTGGTTTTCTCAGTGCCGGTGTTCTCTCGCACAACCTGCATACACACCGGATCTAGCGTTGTGAGACTATTACGTGTTTAGACCACTCAAAGAGGCACTAGCTTCTAAGAAATTCCGCACTGACGATGAGGCAAAAGAAACGCTACGTAGACAGACCAAACCTTTTTTTCGAATACAATTCAGGCATTAGTGGAACGCTGACAGAACTGCATTTAACGTAACGGGGAATATGCTGAAATATGATGTAGCGCTTTCATCGTTTTTTTAATAAAAAATATATTAAGGTTACTTTCGACTCTGCCTCATAGGTATTGAAACAGTGGAAGCAAACTCTGGTATTGGACTGAAAATGTGAAAATTGCCTTGACTGTTGCTACACTGATAATTACAGAGTTGAGGGATTTGAAGGAAAGTTCATCGTCCGTCCTGTTGTGGGGCAACCTGATCTCCTTGTCATGCGAGGCGATCCTCTGGTGTCGTGTGTGTCACATATTACGACTCCCTCGCTCACTCTCACTTTCCTGTTGGAATCTGAATCCGGAAATAATTCTTCCTTCCTTCCTTCCTGGGGCAACGACACGACAGTTTTCAATTCACACGTATAAAGTGTCATGTCCTACTTGAAATGGAACTCGACCATCAGATTTTACGTATAATTAGAAATAAGCATTACACACTGATTCAGAGAAAGTTATTCTTTTATATTTGGGAGTATATAATTTATATCTGTTATAATAAATAAATAAGTTGAATTTTTGTGAGATTTGTTAGTTGCCATGAAAGTCTTGTAGTCTAAGTAAAGATAAATATCAAAGTTAAAGAATAGTACAAATGGAACTAGGATTTAAATATGAAATCAAAACGCAAAATAAGCTTGATATGTTTGCCTGTCAACGGGAAACTTAAATATTATTACTGTCATATGATTTATAAATACGCCGGGATTAAATCACGAG
This sequence comes from Eucriotettix oculatus, assembly GCA_034510155.1. Classification (NCBI taxonomy): domain Eukaryota; kingdom Metazoa; phylum Arthropoda; class Insecta; order Orthoptera; family Tetrigidae; genus Eucriotettix; species Eucriotettix oculatus. The sequence goes on from CM067377.1 coordinate 99,308,393, forward strand.
AGTTCTATGACACAATACAGTAAATTATAACCGTTACACCACAGCAAGTTGTGTAGAGATTCATCATACTTTTACGTATCTGACATTTGGCCCAATCAGCAGCTGATTCCGATGGTTACATTCAGTTAAATAATTTAGTACATTATTGATTGCTATTAGCTGTAGTGTAGCTGTTACATACGAGAGCAATTTCGTTCCGATTTTCAAATACAATATTATTTCGACGAGGAATATTTGTCTTGTTTTTAGTATAGATAGTGTATTATAGTCTTACGCCTATATTTGAATACCAAGGACCTTCTTGCGAACCGACATTTTCCTATTACACAAACCTGCAAAATTTGTGTCGCCATTTTTTTAAATAATTAATTAATCGATTTGTATCTATATTTTAGCGCAGACTCCAAACGTGACAGTCTTTATTCCTTACCATCACGTTCGCAAATTGTAAATTTCTAAATTTGTAAAAAGTGAAAAAACTGCAAAAACTGGAGTCTTTAAAGTAGACTTAAAATTTTATTCCCTTATGATTTATTAATTTTTCGGCTTATTCTTCTAAATTTTTATAGCTGAACAGTTGAGGGGTCTAGAGGGAAAGACGGAGGCTTCACTGACCCCTTAATTTCTAATATATATATATATATATTGCAAAAAACGAATTAGTGAAAAGTTCTATTTTCGTGCGCATTTATATGTATATAGTTAATTAATTTTTATGTGGTACGTCATGTCTTTAGTAGCCACCCCCCTTATTTACACAAACTTATAAATCCATGGGATGAAGGTTTTTTGGACCGCTCATGCTCTGCTTCGTGCTTTTTCTTTTATGTTCTTTACGGGTTTCATGTGAGTGTACCGTCGAGCAAAAGTCTGCCATCAGCGTATTACTTATTCCTTGATACCTCCTTTCCATTTCTGTGACATCCATATGAAATCTCTCACCCCTCTCTTCCCTAACAGTGCTATAATATTCAGGTAAATGGTCGAAATATGAATTCAGGAAAAGGACCTCTAACTCATGTAACAACCCTTTTTTTTACCTTTGCAACAAATTCATAAATATTGGTTTGTAATTAGGATTCTTCTCATTGCGCAGTAGAATGGATAAACGTCTATAAAGGTTCCCCATGTTTTTGTTGATAAAACTGCCACTTTTTAGATGTCAGGGCACGGACCTCTTTTATTTTGGCCAGGTGTCGACTTCACGCATTCATATTCTGGTCAGCTTGGACAAAATCAATTTGCAACTTCCTTAAATTTAGTGTGAAGAAGGGGGAAGGTTGCAGTAACCAAATTTATCTATTGAACAATTAAAATAATAATAAAATAAATAAAAACTCCATAAAATTGAAAATAATATTCGTGTGAGTTTGGTTTTCTTTCACCTTGGTTACTTATGAACTCCAGGGACCGGATCACAGCTGAGTGCTGTGTGCGACGAGCCTGCTTCAGCAGACGAAACTTTTTAATGCTGGGAATAACGGCTCTTACGTTTGAATTCACGTCTCCTTCTGAAGCCTGCACTGACTCTATAGGAAGTCACCTTCGTGAACGCAAAAATTGGTGATGTGACTTTGATACCAAATGATGTGATTCAGTCTCACGGCCCCTGTTTAATCGGACTCCAATGGATACAAGTCCACCCAGCTCGACGTTTGCCCTTGTTATGAATTGTCCGTTACCAAAATAGACAGTTGAATCACGCCAAGCGAACAAAGAAAAAACTATGTCGTACAGGAAACCACCAAATCCGCGTGAACCACGTAATTGGAAATCGGGACCGGCGTCATTTTGTTTATTTTTCATGTTATTTACATTTCAGGCGGTCTAATAATAATTGTAATAAATATTTGTAAATTATTTGAATAATCGCTGCGGCAGTTAAGCTCAACAATATGTACCATCGACACAAGATTACTACAATATACGTGTAAAAGGCAAATTTGAGGTGTAAAGTCGTAACACACGTATCTTCCATCCGCATCCTCACTTTCTTCCCCTCCTATGCCATTGAGTGGTCACCCTCATGTACCCCTGACTCTAAAAGAAGAAAATGAATAAATAAAATGATACGTTATTTATAAAACCTGTGTGGATGTGGTTTTGAACTATGGTTCCCTCAAGCCGAGACTTAGAGAGTTTTAAGCTCCGGTGTTGGAAATACGGCAAGAGATGTCCGCTGTTCGTATTGGAACTATTGGCCAGCTGCGTTCTAAACTGGTCAAGGCATGGAGAAGGGAATGCGTCTTCTTTTCAGAAACCCTAGAGTATGAAAAGAGGTCATGGTCATTTCCTTTACCGAAGTATTGAGAATGACAAAAATAAATATCATTTCAGCCAAACGGGTTTCATGACTATATTTTTAGAAACTTCCCTATAACACACATTGAAGTTAATAGGCAATACAAGCAACAGAACAATACAAATACTACAGGATGAACAATATTACTTGGGAGTGAATAGAATTTATCGTATATGAAAAAATAAGAAAGAAATTCCTGCTACTAGGAAACAGAAATCGTTTCACACTCCAAAACATACTGTCTTCAGTTCGAAGCTTGCATCAGTTAGCGATTACTAGACGGGCCAAACATATCGAAAGTTAGCCTCGAAGACTGGTCAGCAAACAAGCTATAATTTGTGATGATCTTAGAATTATTTATACGATCGGCTGTACTCGAATCCTGTTACACTTTTCCTCATATTAATGAGCGGCGTGAGGTAAAATTGCCGTAGCTTCTTTGGGCGAACCCGTCGTACAACATGTTTTTTCTTCGCCCCGCGGTTGTTAACTTTTACGATCACCTTTCCTCTGAAAGAAAGTGTGTGTCTGCAGATCGCTGCGGACTGTGAATGAGCGGCGAGACTGTGGAATGCGAGCAAGCAGACGCAACCAACGCCTCACCTCTTCTGTCGCCTCACCTCTTGTGTCGCCTCACCTCTTGTGTCAACTCACCTCGTCTTTCTTCTTCTCTTTCTCTCGTGTTTTTATCCTCGATACTTCGCTTTTACATTCTTATCATTCCACGAGAGAATTATTATTTCTTGTGTTAAATCGAAGGGAATTCCTGGGTCTGTAGATGACGAAGCAGATGAGGATTCACACTTCTGAGGACGAAAGTTGTGGGAAAGAACATTTATTAGAAAATCAAGTATTTTTTAGCCACAGCTCAAAAATATTTATAATTTTACAAAAACACATTTGCGTATCAGTAACATCTGGGATAGTCCCCATATTCGTTGACAAAAACGAACTACAAGCAATCTACAAAAATTTAGGCTGTTTTAGAGCCAGAAGGTCACTTCCTAAATCATATTTCACCTATTTTCCTGAAAATTTGGGTACTGTTAGCTAAGAGATGGGCGAGAGACTTCATAAGAATGTCAAGGAATTGGAAAGGGGGTACCAAGGACGCTGATATCTGACTTTTTCTCGATGACAAAGAACATAAAAGAAAAAGCACGAAGCAGAGCATGAGTGGTCCAAAACTCTTCCTCACGTAAAATAAAATTGTAAGTATTCTACATACTTCGTTATTAAGGGTGAGTGAAGGAGAAGATTAGTTTTCAAAGAAATTAGAAATGAACTAAATATATCAATTTAAAAATTCACGAAAGTAAAAATTTTAACTAATACTTTTTTACAATTTATATTAGAAACTAAGGCGTTAATGAAGCCCTAATTTTTCTCCTCGCCTTCCTCAAGTGTTAAGCTATAGAAATATTAATAAATTAATTAAAAAATGAATTAATAGTAAGAGGAAAAATTTTAAAGTCTCCAGTTTATGTTTTTTCATTTTTTTGAAATTTAATAAATTCGAGACGTGATGGTCACGCATGGAGTCAGCGCTAAGAGATACAGAGGAATTAATTATTAACTATTTAAAAAATGACACACCCTAATTTTGCACGCTTGTGTAATAGGATACTGTCGGTTTTTGTCAAAAATGTTAAATTTTGAAAGGCACAATGTAATATACAATTAATGGAACATGTAGTGGTTCACAATTGAATGTATAAAAAAGGGGGAAAGGTTAGCCTTCGTGTCAGCGGTGAGGTATGACAAAAAAATTTGAAACTGCTGAAACGGTGCGTCGGGTAGAAATTGCCCGGTCCCTGGACGTCGACAGCAAAATATATTTGTTTCTCAGGGGGAAAGCGGGAAAGCGTGAGAAAGATAAGGGAATACGCGAAGTTCCGTTCGAAGCGACGAAATGGCAAACTGAGGACAGAGAAGATTATTCTATCCGTAAAAATTGTGGCCTCGCCGAGGTTAATATGAAGTAGAGCAGAGGTGGCCAAACCATGGCGCATGCGCCATACATGGCGCTTTGGAAGACTAAAAGTGAGGCATTGTATCTTTGAGCCTGTTTTTATTTCGGTCGAGAAGTCCCTTTACATTGTTAGAAAGCATTGAAATATAAATGCAATGAATCGCCAAAAGTCAGAAATATAAGAATTTAATAACAGCTCTTTTGGCAAACGGAGAGAGCAGACAATTCCAAGTTCCAAGCCGATCTCGTTCTCAGTGCCAATAACTGTAGTCCAGACTTTCTGCCATCTATAGACTATAACAGCATCATGAAGCTATATACTCTCGGACAGGAACATCATTCTTGAGTTTTGAAGCATGGTTCTTCATTAAACTGGCGTAAATTAGTAAATTTAACTGCTTCAAAGTTTTTCATTTTCGTCCCTTAAGATTATATCCTCATAGCTATTTACCAACCGCCAACTATGAACAAGACGCTATAAATTGTTCTCGAGTCAGATGGCGCATTTGAATTTAAAAAAATGCGCTTGGTATGTAAAAGGTTGGCCACCCCTGAGGTAGAGTAACTTTCTCGAACAATAGCAGTAAGGGGTGTTAACTTGTCATTTTGCCTCTTATGCTAACTCAACCTGCCCACGAGTTTCCCTAGATAAATAATCCGATTCTATTACTGTAATACTGACCCAAATTAAATTAATTGAATTATGTATTTATAAACTGTAATATCACTGTAATGCCGCTCCAAATGAAATCATTCGACTTTAACATTGATAAACTTATATTAATTAGTTAAAATTTTTGTTGTTTTATTGTTATTGAAAACACTTCTTTATAGAATGAATAATGATTCTAGCAGGGACCTCATGTCTCTATATAACAATAATAATAATTAACAAGGAAATCGCTACATACTTTTAAGTTTGTTACATAGGATTAACAAAACCAGCGTTAAAATCCCAAATAGAGTTCTTTTCTAATTTTAAACATACTGTACAAAAAACACAGTTTTAACTAAGCATATTTACTTTAATATCTATAAGAATGATTGGGTCGATGTTAAAATTTTGAGTGAGCACTGAAATTACTTTTAAAGATTGACAGTCAAAGTTTTTCTCTTAAGATGTAGACATAAGGCAGTTAACGAAAAGAATGACATTCAAAATCTAAACTGTACTTATGATTGAAATTTTTTGTAACAAAATTGTATCACTAATGATGTCAGAAAGCAATTGCATCGTTTACTTCATATTTAAGTGGCAGAAATTAGAGAGTCGGGAATGGAACTTGGAAGTAAGAAAGTGAGTTGGCAAATCATATTCGGAGGAGGAGGAACAGTCGGGAAAGAATCTTTGAAAGAGAAAGCAGTCAGTCTGGAATGAACTTTGAAGTAGGAAGGTGGAGAGGATTTAGAAAAGATTGATTTGGATCTTGAGACAAACTGAGAGAAAACGACTGAAGGCGAAATCCCGTAATTTGCTGGAGTTGAGGAAGAAAACCTGGGGGTGGAATCCCGTTCACGTCATTTTATGGAATCGAGGAAGAAAACCACGGGGTACGACCAGCCTCGATTCCTGAAAGCCAGTACCAGGTAACAACGTTGAAGTCAACAGAGGAAGAGGCTGCCACAAACCACGGAGGAGACCCGGAAGTCAGACGCGTGAGTGCAAATTAATCGCCAGCGCGTATGTTTTATTTCCTGCTGCACGAAATGCCCACAAAATGACCCTTAAATAAATCTAGTAATTTGAGCTAGGAGCTATCAGTGGTAATTTTAAATGGAGCCTAAATTTATTCCAGTAATTAAATTTTAATTTGTTTAAAAGATAACTTAATAAATGACTAATTATTAAAATTCAATTCCTCCCAGTAATAATATTATAACGTGTCCTAATTCCTCACAAAAAAGTAAATTAAATTTATAAATTAATTATTCATTATAATGATGAATATAGGAACAGGGTTTCACCCATTATATTTTAATGCAATTTGCTTATTCTATTTTAGTGTTGTTTCTCTCTCCAGCTATACGCTATTATATAACTAAGTCTTATTTATATTTATTTACTGTGAATTTTTTTTGAATTGACTAGCTTCCTCATCAAGTAATAAACCTTAATCGAATTATTCATAAATTAACTCTGAGAGAAACGTGTTCCGTTGATGAAGTGTGCAGTCTAAAGAGTGACCTTGGCTATTTACGATGCGTAGATACATTATAATACCTTTATCAAGTAGATAAGGAGCCAGCATCTCTCCTAAATGAGACATACGCAGTGTATGGATATTGTCTGCATTCGTATGCAATAGAATCAAGTCCGAACACTTGCAATGTAATCAACAATACTCACGGTATTCTCTTGAAATTAAGTTCCGGAAGACGAGCTGGAGCATGAAGAACGAAATGCGAAATATTTACTATCGAAGTTTTCCAGATGATTACTTAATTTTTTCTAAATTTTTCAGAATAAATTTGCAAAGGTTTTTGATGTAGTTCATCACATCTTGGTCCATAAGCTGTATGGATCAGTTAATAACGAAAGAGTAGTTCTCTGGGTACAAGGTTTTTTGAAAAAATAAAGGCTACAGAAAGTTAAAGTCGGGCAAGAAACGTCGGAACTTGATTGTGCGTCATCGGGAGTCCTACAGGGATCGGCCATCGCTCCATTATTATTTCTAATATTAATAAACGATTTACGAAATGTTATTAGTTATAAGTTACGACATTTTCAGACAACTGTGTAATCTACAGGGAAATTTTTTCCAAATCGACTTAGATTATTTACATGGCCAAGTAAAAATCGTTTAAAAAATTACAATGACAAAAGTAAAGTTCAGTTTCACTAAAATACGCCTGTGGCATACAAAATTAATGGAAATCCGTAGTCCAGGAGACAAAATATAAATATCTAGGCATTTATTTTAATAGTATGCTGGGGTAGAAGAAGCAGGCATGAATTCTTTGCTCTCTGTAATGAGAATTCTGAAAGAGAATGCAAATCCCAAAGAAATTACATTGTAACGCTTAACCGCTCCCTCGGACCCGTTTACTTGAATGCCGGTCCAGGATTCACTGCATATACAGAATTAATATATAGATAATTAAAAAACACGACAATCGTGAACCGCATAATCGCTGAGGCCAAGCCATGTCACACGAGTTCTAGCATTAGACTCTCAGGGGTCTTGGTTTTAACTAATTAATTATGGGGCTGGTTTATTTAATGATCAAATAAAGGACAAATTTTCAACAGTGAAATTTTTGAACAAACAAATAATTTTATATGCAATATCAAAATACGTCACTCGGTTCCTAAATCACTGAATTTTGCTCATTCATACTATGTTATAAATATATTATTCGATGCTAATCTAAAATATTTATAATAGGTCTGATTTACGTGAAACATAAAAATGTTCAGGGGCACGTCCGATTATTGTAGTTAAAGCTGAAACACACGAAAGAAAGAGGGAAGGGGAGGGTTTACGATTTTCTGATCTCGGTGTGAATGCCGAAGATTATTGTCCACGTTCCGGTGGGTATGCCTTCAGGTACGTCTTACGCACCTCTAAGCGGTCTGATTTCTTCGCTGGTCAGACGCGCGCGAATAGGCTCTCCAAATCCCCAAATCTCAAAGATCTCTCCGTCTCTCTGGTTACCACTCACTTCCACTTGCTCTACAAACCGTGTTGATTCCTCTCGCTACTTAGTCACATATGCCTTAACAGCGTCCTGTCTCCGCTACAACCACTTATTTGTCTCCTCCTTAAACATTCAACTCCGTCTCTCCAAAACCGCAATGTCCTCTCTCTCTCCACTCCTCAACACTGCTTCACCTTCTCAAACGTGCTGGCTACACTCCCGAACCATCTCTCTCATAAATCCGCCCGTAACAACTGTACTGTCTCGAGTTTTTCACACTTCGTAAAATTACCCCCGCTTCTGGAGGGTTTTCAAAGAATATCAAGCTTTGACCACTACGATCTGGCCCTGCCCAATGCTCCAGTTCAATGAACCTCCAAAATCACAACAACACTGACCTGCACAGGGCACCACCGGATTGCCACATCAACGCAATGATAAGTGTCGTCTTTCATCTGCCTTAATTTACTACAATACAGTCCCTGCCCACAGTCTTTACTAATAACTAACGGAAAGCCTGAAGGGCGAATTCACTTATTACAATATATCATAAGTATTCTTCTAATGGAATATCGTGAAGCTTGCTGGGATCCCTATGGGAAAAGTCAGATTGAATACTCAGGATAGGTACAGGAAACGGTCGCGAAATTCGTGTGTACGGAATAAAATAAAATAATGCTGCTACGGTGCTACACGTTTTCTTTAAAACCTTTTATAGGTCTAAAACCTTGGCGAAATTCGGGAAATAACTTTTTCCAAACAAGGGCCAAGCAGCAAAAAAATACGGATATTGGCAAATATGCATTCATACAGGGGGCAATAAGTGATTGGAGCAATTAAATAAAAGGCTGTAGAAAGAAATGTAGCAATAGACTAAGCAAAATGGTATTATAGTAGCTACTATCTATATTAATTTATAATTCCAATGTTTACTTATTTCATAGCTGGATTAAATTATTCTTTATTTAAATATATTTTCGTTTTTCAATTTTTAAACGACAGGTAGATACAATTCTCTCTTCGATGAATAATTTTCTTTATATAGCCTTTATAACTGGAAACTGTTCACCAGTATATTTAATTAAATTATTTGAACTAGGTATATTTATTTACTCTAGTTTAGTTTTTTGTAAATTCATTGCAACTTCACATATGTACCACCGAATAAACTACATACAAATTTTGTAATAACCTTCAAGGGATCAAATTGATTTAAATCATATCTCATTGAAATCCAACTCATGGGCGGTTCCAAGAATTACTTAGCACCAGGGAAGCATCAATTATAGTTCGCTTTCTTTAGAGGAACTGAGTTCAATCATCATGTGTCCCAGCCCATGAAGAATGTTAATCTCGATCTTACGGTGCATAGAGTTCCTCATCTTTATTCATCAACAGATTCACACAAGCTTTTCACTAATGGAACTTAATCTCATTTCTTATCTGCTTGAAGAATAAATTTAAAAGTCAGGTTCACTGTCCGTGATTAGTAAGAAATCTAAGATTCACTCCCGATTAACAGTTCACATTATTATGATTTCCACAAATATTTCAAGTTAGTCCGAGAAATCAGCTTAGTTTGTGCTCACCACTAATTAAAGCTCGCATCCAAGTAATAATATAGAATATCAAAATAAAAGAAGAGGTATAATTATTCAAGGAATGTCATACTTTAAGCTTTCTAATCGTTTGAGAGCACTTAGCGGCTCTTACTCAACAGAAACCTAGTCTCGCGCTGATTCTCTAATACGTCCAGTTTGACTGCGATAATTTGCCTTTCCGTTAATTAGGGAAAACTAGCTGTATCCCTCTACATACCACATTTACAGTCACTCTGGAGAACGAAACACGAGACTAAATAATTGTGTTAGTTTTCTTATAATTATTTAAAAAATTGTGTTTGTGCGTTCGCTCTCAGACTATGTTAACAATAAGATTCTAGGCTAATATGATTGGGCTCTGTAAACGTGAAAATTTAAAATATAGCTGTTACATAAAAAGTGTTGTAGTAAACCACATGTAGTGGATATTAGATAATAAGTAGTTGTTAAGATTGATATGTACTAGTAGTTAAGATATTAGTTCTTAAGTAATTATTAAAATAGATAGATTCTTGATCTTTAGTATCCGGCTGACTTCAAGGGGTACACGTTGTTTGTTTCATGTGCTGGGGGATGATAAAATAACGTGGGAACAGCTACCTGAAGAATTTTGTGGGGTAGGCCAAGAAAGGAAAGCCGTAATCATGCTGTTTAACTTATATATAGAAAAGACGATGAAGAAAATTAATACGGAATATGGAAAGGGAATCATACTGAAAAGAGAAGAAATAAAAACCTTACGCTTTGCGGACGATATTGTAATGTTAGGGGAGTCAGAAGAAGACTTGGAAACCGTAATAAATGGCATGAACGTAGTTCTGGAGAAAGAGTTCAATATGAGGATTAATAGAGGTAAAACTAAAGTAATAGAGTGTAGTATGGGAAACAGTGGAATAACAAAGGGTGTTAGATTGCGAAGGGATATTTTGACGGAAATTAAGGAATTCTGCTACTTGGGAAGCGTAATAACTAGGGATGGTAGAAGTATAGTAGAGTTGGATAGCACAGGCAAGGAAGGCTTTCGCGAAAAAGAGGGATTTACTTAGGGGTAATATAAGTGTGAATATTAGGAAATCATTGCTAAAAATGTTTGTATGGAATGTGGCGTTATATGGGTGAGAAACGTGAACGATAAGAGTAGGGGAAAGGAAAAGAATAGAAGCCCTTAAAATGTGGTGCTATAGTCGAATGCTGAAAATCAGATGGGTGGATAGAATCACAAACTAGGAAGTTCTAAACAGAATAGGGGAAAAGCGAACAATATGGAGGACGTTGACTAAGAGAAGGGATAGATTAATAGGCCACGTTTTAAGACACGAGGGTCATGTAAAATTAAAGCATGTATCTTTTATCGTATTAAATTTTTGTATTAATATTCTTCACCTAGCAGAAGTATTTTTCGTTCTAATGAATTTAACTGTCAATACTCGTAGTAGAAATGGTTCCTTAAAGTATAAGAGAGACATTTCAATTATCTTCCTTTCAAATATGATTCGATATTTTTATTATAACAGAACTTTCTTAAATAAACTAATAATTTTTTTGTCTGTATGGTTTTAAGTTGAATAATTAAAATACGAAAACAGACATTTAAAATTGTAATTTAATTAATGAGGTTGATTGCTGTGGTCCTCATTAGGTTTGTGAAAACAAAGAACAAGAAGCTTTTTAAAACAAGTAATTCCTGATAATAAATTCATTTTCCGTTGATTCCAAAATAGGGATTACTGTCAAATTAATTCATTTCCCGGACTCAGTTAAATAAATACCTGGGCGATGCCGGACACTGAGAAATATAACAGTTATTTGAAAATAAATAATTTGTCGTAGTTGTAAATAATCAAGAAATTTCCATCAAAATGAATGTTTGATTTAAATGGATCATCAAATATATCATGGTCAATACAAATTATTGACAGGGAATAGGTAAGTTACGTGAAACCTAAAACACAAGGAAAGAAACACTTCCTGTGTCGAGGAAGCGGCTGACCGAGATGAGATTTGGCAAGTCTCCAGTTCTGAACCTGCTTCGAAGTAAACAAACCTTGACCGACCAGAAGAAGCAAGCATCTCGCCACGCCCTTGGCTGGTGGCTGGGGTCACTCTCTCCCTTTCTTCTTCAACGGAGGCAAAACGGAATGACGGAGAAAGTGAACGCTCTGGGAAAAGCCATCGGAGCAGCTGCTGGCCATGAAGCATTGTGCCGCCGCCTGGTGCTGTGTAATCGGAATTTCCACGAATGGCTCGTCTGCTTTCTAGCCGAATAACATCGCCGCCAGTAATAAAACTAATTGCACAACATACTATAATATTATGGAGACTCACGTAACAAAGAACTGTGAAACGCCCCCGAGAGTAATTGCAGCCTGTAATACGATATCCCTCATCCTCCCTCACCATATCCATCCTTGGCTTACTTCTTTTGTTATTGCCGCAAAAATTTCCCTCAAACGCTAATTTTAATAAACCCCCATGTCTCAAAACGTGGGCCATTTCCTTGGTCAAAGTCCTCCATATTTTTAATCTTCGTGGTTAGTTACTCTATCCTCCCATCTGATTTTCAACATCCTTCTATAGCATCACTTTTAAAAGCTTTTATTCTTTTCCTTTCTGTTACTCCTACCGTCCACGTTTCGCCCATATAACGCCGCACTCCATACGAACATTTGTAGTACTGATTTCCTAATATTTTAGTATTCTACTTTTTATTTCTACTATACTTCCATCATCCCTAGTTATTATGCTGCCCAAGTAGCAGAATTCCGTAACTACCTTCAAAATATCCCTTTGTTATTCCACTTTTTCCCATATTAAACTCCATTACCTTAGTTTTCTCTCTATTAATCCTAATGATGTACCCTTTTTCCAGGATCACGTTCATGCCATTTATTGTGATTTACAAATCTTCTTCTGACTCTCGTAATACCACAATAACAGCAGCAAACCTTAGGTATATAAGCAAGTTTAATGTATAAGAGTAAATATAAGTAACAAATTTTTGTAAAATTTTCTTATACTCTTACTGTACTTATATAATATCGACTAATTTCCCTCGGTTCCCCTTCACGTCTTACAGCTCTTTTTTTTCAGATTATCGTCTTATTACTGTCGCTTTGTTAAAGCCTCTGATGTAGTTCATAACGTTCGTTCAGTCACTGCGATGCTCCTCAAGAGGAAGGAAACCATTTCCCGGGTTTTTCACATGAGCGGCTTTCCCATGGTCCAAATGTGGCTGTCGTGGAGGAGATTGGCCTCTGTGGAAAGGAAACCCGACGTTTCATGACGCATGCGTGTAAAAAGTAAAACGCATTCACTCACGGAGATATTACTACCTGCATGAAAGACCCCGACTTTCGCCATTGTGCCCTTCCAACGTAATGAAATAGCCTTGCCAACCGCACCTGTTAAGTGGCTTCATGAGAAGACGAGAAAGTGATTTAAGAGGGATCCACTCGTCCTCGGAGCACGCTAAAGCTATGATATAGTTCATGTGCTGGTTTACTCATTACTTTAATTATCAATGTATTTCTCAAAAAGCTAGTAGCAAATATGTTCTATGCTATAAATTAACCATTTGGATCGGCTATTGAATTCGATTAAAAATTAAGTATTTGTACTAATTCACATGCCGTAGATGATAATCAGAAGCAGCCCTTCGAAAGCGTTAATGTAAAAAAATTATAATAAGCCCTATTATTACGTGTTACAAATTGTTATAAATTCAATTTTTAACATGAGGTTCATTTCAATCTAATTCTTAAAAATCATTAACGAGATAGAAGGCGTGACCAAGCAAAAAATTTAATTAGGTCCATTTTTATTTTAATTTTAGTATATGTTTTACTACTGCTGAAAGTTGCCGGAGAAAATCTTTCTGTCTAATTGAATATTTTTAAAAGTTGTTTTTGTTCTAACTTCATAGTATATTCTAGCCTCTAAGAAAAATGTGGTACAAACAAAGTATATCGAGGTCAATTCCTGCATCACGCCGACAATAGTAGCGCCGACCTGTGTCTCGACAGCGAGGCCGCCACTTCTACAGAGGAGGTCGCCTCCTGTTTCCTCAAGTCATCGTTCACTGGAAAACATTCCTTCTGGAAGGTTACAAGAGCAAAATAACAATTTTTCTATCCTTCCATCTACATGATAGGAAATTTAATGGATCTGATTATCTGCTCTAACTCAAAGATTTTATTGTAAAACTCGCTGAGTGCCCGGGGCTGGCCTGAAAATAATTTATAATAGGCAACTGTTGTATTTATATCTACAATAATATCTTTGTAAACTCTGATATATCGTCATATTTTCGAAAATTTACCTTTTTACGCCTACGATTGAATCGCACAAATTGAATCTGAAAATAAAATGTTTATTTAGGAGGTTGGATGGAATGGCGGCGAATGACCGTATGTATAAATCTTAAATCAAACAATCCACCATTCACATTTCCTTCAAATACATCTAATATATTCAATGTCCAATTAATCGATAAATAATACATTCAGTATGCATACAGTTACAATACACAGAATTTATCGGAAGTCCGAAATCGAAATGTCGAAACAATTCCCATGCTACGACGCAATGAACTCGCACATTAATCGATACGTAACTTAAATGCCACAGATTATACAAACGGTCAGGCTTAAAATTAGGATGTTTTTATGTTATAAATCCAAGAAATACATATATAAAAGACTTTTGGTCTCGAAATCTAAACCAAGGAACATGGATTTTCACAACAGTACCATCTACCGGGCCGAACTATAACTAAGAACCCATAAATATCGAAAAACAAAATTTTCATTATAATCGGACAATCCGTTTAGGAGGAGAAGAGTTATGAACACTCACACACGGGAATTTTATATATAAAGATAAACGTAAGATAATTACTTTTCTCTTTGGATAAAAGAAAGAATTATTTCGTAAACAAAATTTGAATTGTAATTTTAATTGACTCGAATAACTGAATATTTTTAAATTTAACTTCAGTTAAAAAATAAATAGTAAAAATATAAAATTTTTTGAATAGTTACCTGCAAGGAGTTATGCAAGAGACTTAACACAACTCTAGCCAGCATTAAATTAAGTCTAAAAATTTTACTCTTTCCCTATAGATTTGCGTCAAAAAATTATACAAAAGTCTGACTGAAGAAGTGGCCAAAGTTTGACCAAATTTTGTCTTTCTATTTTATAACAAAAATATTTAGTTTATCTGAAATGTTACTTTATTCAATAATTTATATCTAAAAAACCGTTGTAGTTATCATTAAGAAACAGGAAATTCGAATGGTAAATTCACCATGTTTATAATTAAGTATTTTTATTAATAATTAATTTTCATCCATCTTTTGCAAGGCTTTAGTATGTTTATTCGTGTGTCATTTTCTCATATAATCGTCTACTTTTAATGTAATAATGTAACTAACTGTTGAGCTACTTGCTAAATAGAATGTATTTAACAAACTTTTGATTTCACTCATTTTTTCCCGATATCGTGCAATATTCTAAAAGATACTAACTTCAAATACTATTAGAATATCAAATTATATTTGTTTCACCAGGAAGTACGCTATATTATTAAATATTCATCGTACCAACCAAAATTCAATAACATTCTTAACCCTTATATAATTGTTTGAAAAATTAAAGCAAATATTTAAGTGTAGCTTTTGAAGTAAATGAAACAGTTTACATAATTGTTAGTTCATGTCGAGTGCATGCTTCTTTAAAGAAATAGCGGACAGATGCAGTGATATATCAATGTGAGTAATTTAGGTTTCATTACAACTTCATTTAATTAGGAACAATAATTATATATATGGCAATAACTGACGCCACTTATTCATTGTATAACGGAAACTAATCAAAAAATTTTATTTAATTAAATGAATTTAAAAAATAAATTAATAAAACCTTTCCTTTGAAATTACATTACTCGTCAGGAGTACGCGGAACTTATAAACTAGGTCAAATCAATTAAATCGAAAAAGTTTAAGAATATATTTATTTGTGTTGTTTCATAAAATTTTAGTTCACTCGGTAAGACCTGCAATGTCAGGTGAAACGTTGTGTTCTTAATTTTATTTTTTCTATATATAACCAAACTTTCCAATCTCTTGCCAATAATCAGAAGTGAAACTATATATTATTGTATGTTCATTTGAAAGATGATCTTCTAATTAAAGGAAATGAAGAATAATATGGTGACAAAAGCAGAAAGTATGTAAATATATGAATTTTCAAAGTGATGCATGAAATACGATCAATTGCTATAAGAGTATTTCGTAATTATTGAGACAAAACAAAGTTAAAATGGAACTCAAAGGAAACTGATCCGAAAATTTTATCATGTTTTTCGTAAAACGTAATTACGGCAAACAAATGGAAAGTAAGGATGCGCCAGATGACTGAGAGTGAATGAAAATATAATAAGTTTTGGAATCGATTGGTTTGAAAAGAATGATTATAATAACTTAATCATACCATTGAATTTAATGAGTTCAGCCATCTGAATCGAGTTAGTAGCCAATGTGGCCGCCCAGGTCACGTGCAATGCACGTAGTAGAAAGTTCCTGTGCGATACTTCGCGGATTTGCTCCAGTTTGATCAGATAGATCGTCCGTGCAGGTTTTCTCTCTGTCTGTAGAAAGTTGACACTGGTCACGTAGCCTGCCAGGTTAGCAAGAATGACCAACCCGGCCGTCCCTGACCCTTCGTCGGATGACGTATCTCTCTGTCCCTCGAGCTTTCTCGTGACCCTGCATTCGTCTCGCCCTCGTCATTCTACAGGTGACACATCCAAAATCGTCTCTTCGGAGGATGAAATTTCCCTGCCATTGTACACATTAAAAAGAGAAAATAAATTACTTGGAAATGACTATAGTCAGAGATGGTAATAACTTGAATAAATCTGAATCATTCCATCACTTCTAAGACTGATGAAATCTTTCTCTAGACTATTTTCTGTTTGATTTATTCTCATAAGCACTATGTTGTCCTGAACATGAGAAACCAAGACTGTTGTTTATTCTTGTAAAGTCAAGCATCTTAATAAACTGATTCATGAAATGATACGAAAGGTTAGTCCGGGAAACGCTTTATGATTATCAGGAATCTAACTCTCGTTGATGATATCAAGAGCGTTCAGTTTATGACGGATGCTTTACACTTAATCTGTATTACAAAAAGAATAAATTAAAAATGATTATATTCTATTGCAGGTTCGAGTTCCATAAATGTAGTCTGAAACAAAGACGGCGATGTGACACGATGTTTCGTTTTCTACGAATTTCTGGGGTCACCGAACGTGTTACCGATTCACCTTTCTTTTTATGGGTTGTTGGTCTGCGGCCACAACAAGTCATGAACATTAAACTTAAATAAATGTTGTTGTTGTGGTGGTGGTATTCAGTCCTAAGACTGGTCTGGTGCAACCCTCCATGGTAACCTATCCTGCGCTAACCTTTTAATTTTCGCATCCTTCCCAATCTGCATAGCGTATTACATCCTTCGGTCACCCAATATCAGTAATAACGTAACGGACTGAAATTACGTTTTTTATGTATTACATTCAACATCCCGGTATGAAGATTGTAGTGTAAACATGTTTAATAAATTATTTATTTATTTTATTTAAGTAGTTTTGTTAAACTAAATTTTCTGACCTGCAGAACTCGTAGGGTCATTGGGTCTGGCATAAGAACATCTATTGAAGTGGCCCTATGTGGGATTAAGAAACGCAGCGGTTGATCCAGTCAGGTTCATAAATCTGTTGTTGTGGATAAGCTTCGATTTTAATCTTTTGTCACGTCTGAAACTTTCCCTCAGAAAAGTGCTATAACCTGGTGCGTGAGGTACCACGACTTTGCGGCCAGGCTTGTGAATCTAGTATTGGTTTACTCGGAAATGTAAGAATTACTATTGGCTAAAGTCGTGTGTAATTCGCATGTAGAGGTGTCATCCGAGGTTTTGTCGTTGGTGGAAAATATTGAGGAAGTCAGTGGTTGTTACGTTGTTGAAGTTGCGATGAAGGACATATTTGAAGCTATTGATAATATTTCTGTCAGGTCAGTTGTCGAAGGAACGGGGAATGGGAAGTGCTGAAAGGAGATTAAAGTTATTTATTTCAAACTTCAGCCAGATTTCAAAGAAAGGCGTTGTTGGCCATCCAGTTCAAGAAGCTTTGCCGTTTCAATGACCATTAAGATTCATTTTCTAACTACGAATTACTTTGTCGTCGATGATAACGAACAAATGAAACTATAAATCACTCAAAGCCGTCAAGCAAATACCACAGTGATCATTGCCTCATAAATTTAGTGTTCGAAAGAATAAATACTAGATATTTGAGCCCACCATACTACGAGAAAAAGAATCAGTTTGTTTTATTATTTTTTAAATTTAATTGTGAATACATTTTCTAGAATATATTTTTTAAGAGCAGGTATATATGTTTTTAATTGTTGTTTTGTTAAATATATTATAAAATCAACCTGCTCTATTAATTATAACAAGATTTCCCAATAAAAACATTACAAGATA
Organism: Eucriotettix oculatus; assembly: GCA_034510155.1. Classification (NCBI taxonomy): domain Eukaryota; kingdom Metazoa; phylum Arthropoda; class Insecta; order Orthoptera; family Tetrigidae; genus Eucriotettix; species Eucriotettix oculatus. The sequence continues at coordinate 99,326,454 of CM067377.1, forward strand.
TTTAGGGAATATGTTTTTATAGTTTGTGGTTTGACTAGAGAGCTCAAAACAATATTGCATTCGAGACGAAAACTTTGGATATTGTGTATACCTGTATAACTTAAAATGACCCTCAATTCATTTTAAACTACTTGGGGACACAGTTTTCTAGCACAATGTATACCAATAAATAAAATTCAAGTGTCTGACTCACTGTACGTTTGTGTTGTATAGGCTCCAAAACGTCTCAACGGATTTCAATGAAAATTTGAGGGTTTAAAAACATTTAACTTAAATATTGATGCATATTTCATTTCTATTCATTGCGGAAGGTATTAAAATAATATATATAACATAAATATATCTTCGTATACGTGCATTGAAATCTCCGTAGTGACTGCGGCTTACCTTTAATCTTGAACTGTTTATACTCTGTAACGGCTTGTCGGATTTCAATGAAAGTTTCAGGGATTGAAAAAGTAATTTTAACTTAATTTTTTGTGTATGTTTCATTTACATATCTTGCAGAGTTCTTTTTTTTTGGTTAACAGGCTACATGAGGGTGATCCTGAAAAAGGCAACTCCCCTTTAATAGCATAGGAAGGGAATTGAAAAGGGGGGATGCAGAAGGTAGAGCAAGGTAGCCAAGGGTTAACTAGGGCCCCCGGGCTATGGTTTGAGGATCCTACCCGGTGTTTCACCTAAAGAGATGCAGGGAAAACCATAGAAAACCTGCATCAGGTAGGTCGGGCATTGGGTACTATTCTCACGCCCTTCCGAATGACGGGAGACGAGTTTTCTGTGGGGACGCAGCATTCCCTTCTCCGTGTCTTCACCAATTTCAGGAGGCAATTGGCCGACTGATCCAATGGGATTAGCGGACAACTCTTGCCATATGCCCAAGGTCTTTGACCCCAGTACATATACCTCCTAAAATAGGTGAAGGCGTCTCGGCATATGAGAACTTTGATAAAAAATACCCAGAGAGCGCGAGGCATTCCCGACATGATCAGGTAAGCCCCGCAGTCATTCTGGGCTGAAGCGTCTGATGCAGAGTTCAAAAGATATTTATGTAAATATTTATAAATCCATTGAATTACCTGCGAGTAACTTACTGGGTTATATAAGCGTAATTTTGGCAGCATAAAAGAGAGAAGGGGGGACGGCCACCCCATCTATTGTTGCTGTAGGAATCGAGCCGTAATCGATGTATACGTAAATTGGTTTTATTTGTCGTGGCAGTTAAATTTTAATATTTAGTAATTGCTCATTTTTATTGGCTCCGAAACCTGTTCAAATCCGTCTGCGAGTTATAAGGTTTATTCATAAATAAATTATACCGTACTTTTTATATATTCAATGAATTCAACTTTATCAAATTTCTGAAGCTGTTGTTTTTTTAGGGCAAAATAAAAAAGAACTATTTCTGCGCGAACGAAGTCGCGGGGGTTAGCAAGTATTCAATATTCTCATTCGCAAATTATTTTCAATGTTTAGTCATTATTTGAAAGACACGATTATTTGAGTATAATCCTTTTAAAAAAAAGTCCGAAAATGGTGTCATTATGTAAGGAGTTTTAGAAGGAAAGAACAAATGTAATGCAACTCTTTATTAAATTTGTACTTTAAACAAATCCAGCAATGTGTTACATTACTGACACTAACTCATACAGTTAACAACATGTAAAACGAAATAAAATCTAACAATTGTAGCCATTGTGTTAGCCATTTGATAGCAGCGTGCGCAATCCGGTGTCATTCCCTGAAATATAAATATGAAAATGTTATTAGCGCAATCGTTGGTATACATTATATTAATTTTGTATCCATAAAAATTCTTAGTAATCATAAAATAGCACGACTACGGAAAACTCTTTATAAATTAAGTAGCAAGAAAGATTGGCGCATGCAAACTTATTCCGAGAATGTAAAATAATTACAATTTATGGCTGCTGGGATATTTCTTAAACTGTTACGTTAACTGATTACAAATAGGAGGCTCATATTAGGTTTAAGCCCGCCTGTAATTTCGGAACTTGAAATTATATTATGTAATAGAGATTTTCAGCCTCACATAAGTTTAGAAAGGGTCTATAGAATTCCAGGGGCTTACGGGGAATGGATATTTTTTCTCTTTTAAATTTTTGAATAAATATTATGTATTAATATTCTTTTTAATATGTATCTAAAGCTGAATTTCACCACAACAAATGAATCAGTTATATAAATGTAAAGGATTAGTATAATTAGTTTATACCTATCCTCTACCCGATTTATTTGGCTAAACACCACAAAATACAAAAAGACGTCAGTAAAAAGTAATAATTTTTAAGTGGCCTCTTATGTTTTGCATGTTTATAAAATTAAAAAATTTGCTAAGAAGAAATAGTTTTGTGTAGGTTGCAGGATTGTCTTTGCAACAAAAACTTGATACGGGTTGTTGTTGTAAAATGCATGAAAATATGCAGGAGATATATTGAAAAAAAGTTGTCAAGCGGGTCCACGTATAAAAAAGGATGAGAATCTCTGGTCTACAATATCACATCGAAAAACATTGATTCTAATATGAAACAAATTACAAATAAATGATGTCGCAATGTTCAACATTAAACCGTTTATTTGTTTATTTCCCCTTGATTTGAAAAATTGAAAGACGAGTACTAAATAATTAATCCACTTCTGTCGTCTATCTGACTTACCGCGAAATTGGTGTCGAAAAAAACCGCAATCATTTTTCTACCGGGCAGTGAGAATGCTGTAGCAAATAATGTAAGAGTCTTTTCGAAATTTTTGAGAAAAAATGAAGAGATCCAGAAAATATTCCAACTAACGGGATCAGTTGGAGATGCAGCCAAGGAATGTTAAAGGGAGTGTTAGATTGGCAGTGAAATGTGGACGTGCTGACGTACCTAACCCCAAGGTGCCCAGTCCTTCTTGGGCACGGCAGCCGCCGCGGCGACCTTCACTGCCGCCGCAGCCGCAGCAGCCGCCGCCTGCTTCTGGACGGCGACGGCGGTGATGGCGGCTGCGTGCGACCTCTGCAGGGCGTCGGCTGCTGCCGCTGCGGCTTCCGCACGCTGCAACGCCACCGTCGCGGCGGCCTCCTTAGCGGCGGCCACGTGCTGCTGAGCGGCGACGGCGTCGCGGGCTTGGGCGGCGCGCTGCTGGGCGGCGCTGGCTACGTGCGACGCCTCCCTGGCGGCGGCGAGGGCCGCGACTACCTCGCCGGACGTCGGGCCCACGGGAACTGCAACAGTTTATCTTTCTACAAACTCTACATAAAAATTAATTCAATCATGTTTGCTTTACCCCTTACTTATATTATAAGAAAAACAAGAGGTTTAATCATCAATTTACTTCTTAGGTAAATCACATCAGGTGCATAAATACACATCCATGCACTACATTGATGACTGGCGACAAACTGAAATAAAAATCCCCGTTTCCAAATTTAAAACATTTGTCACAACACTGACGGCCAACGAAGTTGCTAAACATACTACTTTGAAGAACTCAGCACTTGAATATTGGACACTACTAGTTATGAGTAAGCAATTTGCATATCATATACCTATTAATACTGTCTCATGTTTTTCATTCTTAGCTTTCTCAACTCTAGTGGTATTAAATTATTCTGTTATCTAAAGTAATATGTTCACATACTTGGTTGGCCGTCATTGTCGTGGCAAATGTTTTAAATTTGGAATCTCAGGTAATTTTCTTTCTGTTTGTGTTCAGCCTAAGTAATAAATTGATGTGTATTTATGCACCTGACGTGACTTATCTTAGATGTAAATTGATGTGATATATTTTTCGGTTTGTAGACACAATGAGTTTCTTATGATGTAGAATGTTACTTTGACCATGTTCTACCACGTATTTTTGATTTCAGAAGTGTTTGTAACTGGACGTTCGTTCAAAGCTTATGCATATTAAAATAATGTAATGGTTTACTTTTTGAGTCTAGTACATGGTTAAGAGAATATTTTACTAAAAAGATAATTATACACATAACGAAGAAGACTAGGGTTGATAGATGAGAACAGCACAGAACAATTAGTTTAGTATCGCATAAATGAAAAATATTAACAAAAATAGTATATAAGAGGATGGGAGTAGAAATAGAATGCGAATTAAGAGAAAATCAGTTAAGTTTTAGAAAGAATGTAGGGTGAATATAAGCATTATTTACTATACGTCTATTTTTATAAGACAATTAAAAAACAGGCCTACATTCATGGCATTTATAGATTTAGGAAAAGACTTTGATTGTGTAAACTGGAACACTATTAAGGATTGTGAAACGCACAGGAATAAAATATCGAGAAAAAACTCTGCAGTTATTAGAATTGAGGATCAAGAAATGAAAGCAGAAATAAAGAGAGGAGTAAGAAAGGATATAGTCTGTCGCCCATGCTGTTCAATTTATATATAGACCAGGCGACGAAGAACATTAAAACGAAATATAGAAAAGAATCATACTGAAAGAAGAAGTAATAAAATACTACGATTTGCCGATGATATTGTAGTACTAGCGGAGTCAGATAAAGACTTGTAAACCATAATAAAGGGCATGAACGTGGTCCTGGCAAAAGAGTTAAATATTAGGATTAATAAAGGGAAAAGCAAGGCAATGGAGTGTAGTATGGGAATCAGTGAAATAACGAACGGTATTAGATTGGGAAGGGATATTTTGTCGAAAGTTAAGGAATTCTGATACATGGGCAGCATAATAACTCGGGATGGTGGAGGTATGGTAGACATAAAGAGTAGGATAGCACAGGTAAGGAAGACTATCGCAGAAAAAAAAGGAAATTAGTTACGCGTAATATAAGTGTGAACATTAGAAAATCATTTCTAAAAACCTTTTAATGGAATGTGGCGTTATATGGTTGTGAAACATGGGCGATATTAGTTGCAGAAAGGGAAAGGATAGAAGCCTTTGAAATTTGGCGCTATAGGAGAATGCTGTAAATTAGACGAGTGGATAGAATCACTAACAAAGAAGTTCTAAGTAGAATAGAGGAAGAGCGAACAATATGGAGGACTTTGGCCAAGAGAAGGGATAAATTAATAAACTACGTTTTGGGACAGGAGGGCCTTGTAAAATTAGCATTAGAGGGAAGTGTGTGGGGTAGGAACAGAAGAGGAAGGTCAATCATGGAGTACGCTAAACAGTGTGGGATGTGGTAGCTTTGTGTAAATGAAAAGGTTTGCGCAAGACAGGCTAGCATGGAGAGTTGCATCAGACCAGTCTTGAATAACACAACAGAAACATGATTAGAATAAACGGACACTCATTGCTCGTAATAGTTAGGATTAAGCAGAATGCATTCGTTGTTCGTAGGATTACTGTAAGGTTCAAATTCAGACATAGACTTTAAATATATAGTTCCCTTAGTGTTACTTCGAATCGTGAAGTAGTTTAATTTTATAAATTAATATTATGAATTGCATTTAATATAAGAAATATAACTACATAACGGAAGACTACTTTGTTCCGATTTTACTCTAAGGAAGGGTATAAACAAAGTATTTTCAACTCTTTGGTAACGCTTTTAGAATCAGCAATGTCATAATTTAACTTGAGTTAACGAAATATCAAATCATGTACCTCTTTTACTGCCATCAAAAATGTTTACATAGAAGCATACCTCTTATGAAGTTTAGACGAATAAAATTACTTAAGGAGAAGTATTACGTAAAACATAATAATATAGTATTCCAGAAGGCGATTTTAGTGCCGTAAGAAAATGTCGCCAGACGGCTTAATGCCACAATAAGTAATAAAGTACTTATACTAACCGGCAATATGCGCCTGTGGCTTGGCAACCAGCAGCTTTGCCGCGCCTGTTGGGTAGCCTAGCAGGTAAGGGTCGTCCAGAGGCAGGGGCAGAGGTGGGTATGCGGGAGGCACCGAGGCGCCCCCGTAGCCCAGACCCAGCACTCCTCGCTTCTCCACGCTGCCCGCAGCGCCGCCGCCGACCACGACGGCGCCGACCAGCGCCAAGACCAAGGAGGAAATCTGCACGCACACATTAAAGCTTTTAATGCAGGAGAGGTTTTCTCGTTACTGCGGCCATCTTCACTATAGATTTTATTTCTACCTTATAGAATAACATTTTCTTATAAAAATGACCTAATGTGCTTGAAGTACCAATCTACGAGCTTTATTAATTGATGATATATTAAATTTTCCTACTAGTGAAAACTTTCTGTTATTCGATATGTAATTTTTCTTCCGCTTCTATATTTGAATTGGGTCATCGATAGATCAATAATTATAAATAGCGTACGTTACGGAAACTGAATTACCATTTTATCATCAATGTGAAATAAGGACTCCAATGTACTGTGTATACTACAGTTTCGCAACCTTTCTCTACCATGCCCTACCAAAATTTCTTATTCCCCCTATTAAGATATACATTTTTGAAATTTAACAAAGGCCTTTGGTGTACGTGATTAACAACGACTTCTCGGGATTTTAACCGAGTGAAGACATTGTTTAAAATGATGGCAGTGACCGTCGACGAAACGTCGTACTTCTGCAGTGTTTCTTCTTCTTCTTCATTGGTCCTGCAGCCCCTTGAGGCCTTGGCCTACCGGGGCGACTGCGGACTATCATTCTGAATTTGGAGTAATACGTGGTCACCATATCGATTCTCCAGAAGCGTTAATCCCAGTCTCCGTGGCCATGACGGCACAAATATCCAAGCCCATGCCAGGATTCGAACCCGGGATCATTGGATCGTGAGGCAGAGATGACCATAGAAGGTCGGCTCTACTATGTTTCTTCCCCAGAATTCCTTGTTAATTACATTTCTATACACCCTGAAATTGAATTATTCCAATAATATAACCGATTCACAAATTTTATCAACACAAAAATTGTGTTGTGGGAAAATCGATAGAAAATTATTAAGACAAGAAGAAGATGTAAATTTTCGAAGCATAATAAACAACTCAAATTTAAGTAAAAGATAATTTATATGAAATAGTTTTGAATAATACTTAAATTCGAAGTAAATTAATTTAATAATTTCAACATTCAATGTGAGGTCTTTTTGGGTTTGTTGAATGGGAACCTTGTGTTTAACGCTTCAGAAGAGTGATAATATTAATCAAATTTAATCTTAAGTTTCCCCTTTTCGTAAGGGTAAAATGGCCGCAGTGAAACTTACCATAACAATCGTTCAAAAAAGTACGAACTTACCAATCCTTCATTGTAAACGAAACTCTCTGAGTAAATTGTAATCCATATTACTCCAGACTTTCAGTTGTTGTTCTAAAAGGCATAATACTTAGTAGACGGTTATTTTAAAATGGATATAAAAATAATTTTTCCTTTTGTGCAAGTATATACACATCACGAATTTGATTTTTAAGTTCTAGAAAACACTCCATACGAACATTTTAGCAATAATTTCCTAACATTCACACTTATATTACCCGTAAGTAAATTCCTCTTTTTTGCGAAAGCCTTCCTTGCCTGTGCTACTGCACTCCATTACCTTGGTTTTTCTCGTATTAATCTTCATATTGAATCTTTGTCCAGAACCACGTTCATGTAATTTATTACGGTTTCCTAGCCTTCTTCTAACTCCCCTAATATTACAATCTCATCGGCAAAGCGTAGGATTTTTATTTCATTTTTTGCAGTATGGTTAATCTTCCATATTGCATTTGAACATTATTCTTCTCATGCTCTCTCTCTCTCTCTCTCTCTCTCTCTCTCTCTCTCTATATATATATATATATATATATATATATATATATTAAACAGCATGAGTGACAGACTGCATCCTTGTTTTACTCATTTCTTGATTTCTGCTTTATTTTTCCGATCTTCAGTTCTGATTTCAGCTGACTGACTTCTGTAGAGATAAGGCTTCTTTCTCGATATTTTATTTCTTTCGTCTTCCAAATCATTAATAGTGTGTTCCTGTTAATGTTATCAAAGGCTTTTCAAAATCTACAAATGCTGTGAACATAGGCTTGTTTTTCATTATTCTGTCTTCTGAAATTAGACGTATACCAAACTGATCTGCTCCTAAGTCACAGTCTATTTGTCGTTCAATCCTCCTATATACTATTTTTATTAATATTTTGTATTCATGGGGTACTAAACTTATTGTCCTGTGCTTTTCTCATCTTTCAGTCTGAGTCTTCTTCGTCCTATGACCTTACAAACTCTGTTGGAATGTTATCAATTCCTGGTGTTTTACAATTTCTTAGTTCTGTCGGTGCCCTGCCAAACTCCGACCTTAACATTTTGTCCCACAACTATTCATCAGCCATCTCTTCTTCTTCATGTTCAATTACAGTCTGATCTAGATTTCAACCGTGATACAGCTTTTATAGATATTTATTCCATCTTTCTGTTTTTTCTTCTTGATCCAGAATTTGATTCCCATCCGCCCTTCTGATGTTCTTGCTAATATTTTTCCTCTCTACGAATTATTTCCTATTGGTCTGAGCTATTCTTCCTTATTTATGGCTACTCTAGTTATTTCTTCCTCCCTGCTATACTTAGTTTACACGGATTTCATTTTTCAATGATCCATAGAAACTTAAAACGAATGATTATTCTGTATCATTACTGAATATAAAATGTGTGTAATAAATAAATTATGACACTCATAAATTTATAAATAAACAACAGTTAATGTCATCTTATTAAACACAATTTATTTAAATTCTCTACGACGTTTCGTGAAAAGCTGGTGTAATCCAAATATATTGAATGTCAAAACGGACACGAAAAATTTGTACTCTTCGAGTTAGTTGTTAGTGATTTAATGTTTTGTATCATTTAATTATTTATTTAATTTTTTGTGTAAATTTAAATGTCAACAATATAAACCCATTTTTAAATAACATTTCTGCCATAACCCAAACAAAATTCCCATATTACTTATTTTTATTTATTTACAACGTGATTCTGTATTTTTTTCACTCATAATTTCATTCATTCGCTGTACATATTATATTTTAACGAAATATTATCTATTGAAATTTATAATTAGTTTTTAAAATTTCTATCCTTAGATATCTTTTATTGGAAATTTATTACTATATGTACCTGATGAATTCAAAAAATCTTGACGATTCGTCGTGAGGTACTTAAACAATTTTTTTAAGAAAACTGGCATATTGGCTACTATTTTTTGTAAAAATGTGTGAAATCTGAGTATTGCTCTTATGTATGAAACGAATAATGGACCTTCGCTGTTCTGTTTCCATAGTACACTGATGTAGACTTACCATCAGTGGGCTCTGCATATTCTCGAAGTGGATGTAAGTCCCTTGGTAGACCCTGAGGAGATCTGATGCTACTGGTGCCATACTCCGAGAAAACGCACCATTTTATAGCATCACCAAATCAACCCCTTCGACTTAAGCTTATCACGAATATGGCTTAATTAAATGTCTCCGTGTTGACTTTCACACGCCTGCGTCTCGGACGTGACTTCTGCAGATGAACAATTGCTTACCATCGCCTTCCTCTATCTGTCCCTTTCCCTCTCATTGTCTCTTCCTTCAGTTCTCAGAATGAAAAGTACGCAAGAGCAATTGCAATGTTAATCTTGAACCTCGTATGGAAAGTTTATGAGTTTCAAACTTTGGGTGAAGTGTCGCCACTACTTTCACATTCGGATCAGAAAGTACGCTTTAGACCAAATTTCTTCATCGCCTTCGAATACTTTCAGAAGTAACGACTACAATTGAAAATAAATTTCACTATACATTTGATGAATTATTTATGACTACTCATTTATAACGTAGTAATCGTTAAAGAATCTAGAATTTTTTATTTATAATCTCGGTTTACTTGCTAATCCCTATATAATCCATATATTTAGAAAGTTTACAGTTTTTAATTTTACTAGGTATAAGTAAGGTAAAATTGATCGCGGGAGTTGCAGGAATTCAAAGGGAAAAATAATATAAGTATTTAATAGATATCTATGTAACCGTGTTACAATTACTTAAGATTTTAAAAAATATAGTAAAACGTATACGAAATAGCTGTACATAAATGAAGATTTTAGGTGCAAACTATAGTAGTGTATTCGGTTCATTGATAAAAGGTCAAGGATGAGAAGTCCCTAGAAATATTTTTCGGAGATTCAATAAAATTTTACTACAGTATCCAATTGCCATGTTTGATTGTTTTCCAATCTTAGGAATATAAAAAGTTAAAAAGGGTTTTTATGGGAGAGATATTATTGATATAAAAAGGTAGAACCTAATTATTAAATAAATATTAAGGAAAATATACAAACGTATTACTACCCTTCAGTCTACAATAAACTGTCTGTTAGAAATAGTTCTGTCATTGTATTTACATAAAGATACATAATGATACATGAACTTAGTATGACTTTGAAGGCAAAATACTAAACATCTTAATTAATTTAGTATGATATAATATAATATTTATCAACGTACCAGCTTCTAAAATTATTAATAATAGTGGTAAAAAAATTCAAGCGTTAAATGTAAATATTTCTGAGAAAAGTTAAACTCCTGGCAAACGAATTAAAAATTAAAAAGTTTATGCACTTGCAGTGCATATAACGTATTCGCTTTTAATACGAATTTCATTTGTAGACTACAAAGCATTAAAATAATCAAACTGTTTTACTACCTCTTATATCAGAAACAAATTCAAATATTCGACCCCTTTACTTGGAATACAACTTACATTCGTAAGAATTACAGTTAATTCCAATTTTTCTTCTGCTCCGTCTCCCTCTATATATGCAAATTAATGGCCTTATTTTCTATTAAATCTGAGGGTAAGCAGGATACTGGGTTGGAACAAGCAAATTAAAATTAATTCGTACAAATGGATGTTTATTTACAATGATATACCTCAATCTTTAAACAATTTTTCCCATAATTGGAAACTAACGATTCGACATGTTTATATTTACAAAAGGTATACTGTATAATGACGCTACAGCAATAGATGGGCTTTATATAACGCATCTTTAGTTTTAGTTATCATTATAGCGCTTATCTTAATTGAGATTCCTTCTTGACGTAAGTCACATCGTAGTATTTTGACTTCTGAGTCTCTTGTTCTAGCCTGAGTGGAGTGAGATTGGAATATCTGCCTTCTGAGTCGTCATCTCCTTCAGTTCCTTCCACCCTAGCGTAGTCTGGTAGTCTGAACCTGTACTGGTGGAAAGTCTGCACGGATTCTGTTGGTGTTTTTTTCTTGCTATCAATACGGCTAGATTCCCTGGTGCTGTCAGTTGGGGCAGTAATCTTCTTATGATACCTCGAGTACTTTCCCAGGCTTCCGTCGACGCCAGGGTAATATGAATGAGATTTCACCTTGGGCGCTTCGTTGGAGCTGAACCCGCCGAATGAATCCTGCAGTTCGGAGGAGAATCGTAGTTTGTCGTAGTGGTCAGTGGAAGGTTCATCCCTTTGAGCGGCGATTCTAAATGGCGACGCCGGAGGGTATGAGGAACGCGAAGACTGAACATTGACAGGTCTGCGCTGACTGAAGTGATCCTGGGAGTCTTCGGCTCGGTCTTTATCTTCATCTTCGTCATCGGAGTCTTCGTCTCTATTGTGCGCAGGTCGACTTCTGTAATATGAATAAGACCGATTACCGTTGTCGTCGTCTTCCTCTTCATCATCATCTTCTTCTTTTTCTTGTTTATCACTTTCGTCATCATCGTCGTCGTTATTATTTCTCTGGTCACCTCTGTAACTGTCTGAAGACTCTGGAGGAGTCGGTTCCGGTGAAATGGGGCGTTTCTTGTAGTAAGACCTTGAATCATCGATTGGTGCATCTGGGAAGTACTTCTGTTTGCTTTCAGGTGCTGGGGTCAAACCCTTCAGACCAGGATGGTCGATGACGTACTTGTAACCGCTGGATGGAGGCTTATCCTCGTCTTTACCTCGTCCTACACTGGGAGCATATTGAGGTCTACTGTTTTTATATGACCCGAATCTGTGCCGACCTTTCTCTAACCTGTCTTCAGGTGCTTCAGTGACCTGCGGCACTGGGGACGGTACCTGAACGGGCTTAATGGTAGGCGGGGGAAGAGAAGACAGAATTGGGAGAGGGCGATAGAACGTTTGCGGAGAATTAAAGTGAGTATTTGTTTGCGCAATGTATTGGGGTCGCTGCTGGGGCAAGAACTGGTTGCTGAAAAACTGGGGATATTTCTGTCTTGCCTCTTCCAGTGTGATGGCTCCCGGGTACAACTGTGACTGAGGCAGTGCAGGTGTGGACAATCCTCCATTTACCACTGCAATTGGTGTGGGCGTTACGCCACCTGCCACGGGATACTGCTGAACAAAACTGACGGGGAACTTCTGGGGGCTGGTAGAGGTGGTCGCGGGTTTCGAGAGGATGCTGGCGGACTGAATAGCCGGTGCGCTGTAATAGCTTTGCTGGGTCAACAGAGGCTCAGAATAAAGCGTGGGTACGAGTGAGAGTCCTCCTAGAGGGAACAGGGGCGCGGACGTTGCGTTGAGGCTTGACGCCGAGGGTTGGTGGATGTTGTCGCGCAGAGGAGCCACCTGTAAAAACGTGGTCCAGTATGGATTTCCGCCTACGCCATAGCCACCGTAGCCGAGGGTTGGCGCCAACGTCCTCTTGGGCTTATCGTTGCCAGTGCTGGTTGGAGGGACGGCTGTCGTCGTTGAGGCACCTGTAGTTGAAGGAATCGGTGACGACGTGGACGTAATATAAATTGTGTCCGCAGGTCGTTCGCTGCAGCTGGTATGGATGCAGACAAAGCCCAAAACCACCATCAGGACAAGCCTCTCGGGACATACCTGCATAACATAAAAATGCATGATTCATTGGGCACCAGAAAATTAAATAAACATTATTAAAATAGTAATGATGGCTATTTTTAAATGAAGGCTCTTACGTAAAAAATATTAATTAAAATAAAGATCACAAATGTGTAATTCTGTATTTTTTCATCTTATTGCACATATTAGGATCGTCAAGTTGCAAAGCTCTAGATTTTTTCATTCACAATGAAACTCAAAATGCAAATTTGAAAATTGTAACATAAAAGAAAATTTATCCCACTTAAGTATAGAAACTATTATCGCTTTTCAATATAAGGTTAAATTTACAACGATTTTAATTATTGTTCTGGAAAACATGTTCTTTTCTGAATTTCAGCTAAAATTGTTCATGGCTTGCCAATAAAGAAAGCGAAAATGAATGAGTGACATTCAATAATAATAACAACAAACGACTGAAACATAAGTTATTTTGTCAAGAAGCATTCAGCAATGGGCACTTGACAGTATCTGGTTCTGCCAACTAAATAATAACTGTGGGTGCGATATTTATTGTGAAGATTAAGAAGATGTATTATGAAAGTATATAGAATACATTTCGAAAAATATTATGTGGTAGAAGACTGGTGACTGTGAAATAGACATTTTAAAACGTCTCCCAGAAGTATCGTGATTACTGAATGAAGAAATAAATGTTCAAAAACAAAGAAAATTATGAGTCTAAATCGGGATCTAAGTTGTATAACGGTTTTAGTAAAATATGTAATGAAATTATAAAGATTTATATTTAAATTGCTATTGTTTCTTGTATTTAATGAATGATAGGTTTTACTAAATTTGTTCCAATTATTGATAACCAATGGCATCAATAAATATATTAGAGTAAAAATACCTAATATTATTCCCGTGACTTAACTTTACTAATTATTCTTGATACGATGCTGAAAAATAAATAGACCTTGTCTTTCCCCATAGAACAACCTCAAAAATATTTCTATGAGATATTTTTTTAAGGAAAATATGTCCTATGTTCTAATTTTGTTGCTTACCCGCAACATTTCATAGACTGCGGCGGCAAATATATTCATATATTATTGATTAACTGAGTACCCGGCGATGCCCTGGATATTATTACTTAAATGTAACTAACATTATGATACGTTTTATTTCTCGGAACGTCGTCGCCGACGTCTCACGCATACACGCAGGGCATAATGTATACTGTGGTAATTTCTATATCTCCCTAGGATAAGAGGGATTCAAATAGTTCCGTGAGAAACGCCGTATAAGTAATTGATCCTGAGAAGTAATTATTCGACGGAAATATCGACCGATTTTGCATATTTAAAAAATTCCGCCCCATCCATCCCGGCCGCTAGGGATCGTAGCCATGTCTTACCCCAACAGTGATGATTTCCGCATAGCAAAGTTCCTGTGTGCAAAATTTTGTTGACATTTTTCCACGAGTTTAGATTTGTAAGAGAGACAAACATATACACAAAACGACGTAAAAATTGAAATTCTTTACACCTAAACAATGAACTTCATTTATAAGAATGAGATAGATCATCAACCTATTTGGTCTGTTCAGCGCGAAATAACTCATAAATTTAATGTATATTAATTTAAGTAACAATATATTTTAAGTACTTAAGAATATACAAAAATGTTTCTCTCTCGGGTGCGGCGCTCACGCTGCGACATATTAATACTGGGCGTTGGGACGTCGGCCAACTGCCTCCTGAAACTGGTGAAGACACGGAGAAGGGAATGCTGCGACCCCACAGCAGACTCGTCTCCCGTCATTCGGAAGGGCGTGAGAATAGTATCCAATGCCCGACCTACCTGATGCAGGTTTTCTAGGGTTTTCCCTGCATCTCTTTAGGTGAAACACCGGGTAGGATCCTTAAACCATAGCCCGGGGGCCCTAGTCAACCCTTGGCTACCTTGCTCTACCATCCGCATCCCCCCTTTTCAATTCCCTTCCTATGCTATTAAAGGGGAGTTGCCTGTTTCAGGATCACCCTCATGTAGCCTGTTAACCAAAAAAAATCACCCATAGTCAATTTTATTTTATTTAAGATATGCACGTTTCTAATACAAAAGGGTCCACAAAATTCATAGTTTAATATATCTCGGAGCATTTGAGTGAATTTATAGGAATGGAAGCATATTGTGCTAGTTGTATCAAAATTAAACTTCATTCTATTTACGGAAAACTAATTTATGTCACAATTATTTGTAAGACTGACACACCGTTACTGCATTGGTTCATTTTAATTTTCTTGTGTCATCGGAGAAAAATAAGAGATTTCCAGATGGAACTCATTGCTTTTGGCAGAACTTCCGTATAAATTAGGAATAGTAGTAAATATAAAATAGAAGTTTCAGGCACCCCAACCCTTTTATGCCCCCCGTTGGAATGAACTTCTACAGTATTACTCATTGTTTCCTTTACGATAAGTAACTCCTAAATCTGTAAATTAGTCACATATGTAATTTCAGAACTTTTTTCTAATAATAAATTATCAATTCAGTAAAAGTCGTATGAGAGACATTCAAATGGACAGTAATTATTAATTAATTCCTTTAGTACATAATTTACTGCTTCTTATGTAGTTTATATATATTTTTTAAAATATTTATTTTTACAAAGTGTCATTTAGAAATTTATATGACTTATAGATAACAAGGCACTGGAAATTCATTCCAACGATTTCTTTTCAAGTATAACATTATGGAATATTAGTTTCTTCACTTCACATGAATCTTTTTAGTACATAAAAATACTTGAATCTCTGTAGTCTAGATTCTTCATCGTCAGAGTTTGAAAGATGTTTCACTAGTTTGTTTAGATGAATACTTAGTCTGTTAGAGTATCACGCATTGCTGTTAAATATCTAAGTATTAGAGAGTAAATTTGTTTGGAGGATACAGACATGAGAAATATCTTGAGGATCTATATTTTGGGAATTTTTAATGTGACGTATGAAGCGAAAATAATTACCAAACCTTTACCACCAAATTACACACTATTCGAGCTATTGTTTCTCTATTTGCTATAGTTTAATGTTGTTAAGACTTACTGTCGTCCCCATGGTCAGGAAGCCGATGCTAGCGATCCACTGGCGCTTGCGCTCTTCCCACGAAGCATTTTATAGCGTCGAACTGTTTGTCTTCACGGTCCATTGTTCAGACCACGCTGTTTTCTTGCTGCGACCATCGAGGCGTTGGAGGAGGAGAGAGAGTGTGGTGATATTCGGTGTCGGTCACTACCAGCACCAGCAAAAAAACCTTCATGAATGCCTCGCTCAGCTCTGCGGGGGCTGCTGCGGAATTGGTTTAGTTGTAAAAGGCGTATACACGAGAGTAAAACTACCTCCTAAGTACGGAAGGGACGGCTGTTAGCCAGCCAATACCAGCCAATTTCACGGTGAGCTGGATGGTGAAACCCAACCAACTATGAAGATAATATTTCACATACTCTTATATCTGGCTGTCAGTTCTCCAAAGCGACAGAAGGGAACAGAAGAGGGATTTATTCGAGAATCCTGGAATGATTTCCAGTCTCGTAATCGTGAAAGTTGAATAGTGCAATTGGAGTCAGTTTGATTTGATGAGCCGTGTGCAGGGTGGATAGTGATTTTGTCAATCTAGATATTATGAAGGACAATTTATGAAGTGCAATGACCTTCTATAGAGTTATATACTTTTAATTTAATTGGATTAAGTGAAATTCATATAAACTCATAACCAAATGTTGTTAAACATTTTTCTTTAGTACTTCAAAATTGAATCATGATATTTTAGATTAATTTAACTCATTAAAAGCGCATGCTATTGACGAAATTTAATAGGGATTCTTATGTTTTGAGTGATAAATTGTTCCGGAATAAATATGTTTTGCTTCAAGTAATCCCCTCCCACTTAAACGATCGACACCGAACTCGTAAATGTGAACATTATGACAGGTTTTAGCACAGTTCTTTTTGTCTAATGGAACATTCTTTGGTAGTAGTGAAAGCTTATCGTCAGTAATTATACTAATACGGAAGTGTTGTTTTTTATATTTTCCGTGCCGGACATTTTCAATCCATGTTTTCTGTTTGTAATAATAACTCAATATTACTGTGAAATTATTTAGTGCTATATATTTATTTTGAATAAAATATTTTTTATTACTTGAAATGTTTATTAAATGACTTTGTCATTAATTGTAAGTTTAATTAAGAATCACAAAAAAGTGATAATGACTGACGTGCCACACGTTATCAAGAAGAGTATCTGACTTATTGCTTATCAATTTATATTTCTGTCTTTAATTGTAAAGCATTATTCCTCTTTTTGTATATATTTCTGAGACTATTGAAAAACATTAATTTTTAAATTTGATCTACATTCTGAAAAAACATCAAAATTTTGGATTCTCATGGGATACTTAAAATTTTCTCTATGCTTATAAAACGACGGCACTTTTATGTTTCACTTTATTTTAGGGAACAGAAAGATGGTAGGTTTTTAGTTACTTAACTTTTTTCTAGCTTTCCAAGTAACACGGCATCTAGTATATCAGTTAATATTTTTGAATTACTTTGGTACAATATTTTGCAGAAAACAATCCTGGTTGGATGTGAATTTCCCCTCTGCCTCTTAGCGGTCTATCAGCTGACTGATACGGATACTCGCTTTAAAATTTTATCATTATTACGAGCACCGTTTTTATAGGAAACCATTTGTCTAGATTATGAGCGCCAACTTTAAAAACTTATATTTATTATTATTCAATCCATTAGTCCTCGGTTGAGGAAATAGGATACGTCAAATATAATATTACAAGAAATATACAAAATTTTACAACTAAGAATTGAATGACAAAAAGAGAAAAGATAAAATTCAATCTTCAATTCTCAGTCGACGGAGGAGGCAGCAGAAGATCGTGCGTAGGTTCCCGTCGAACATGAAAAAGAAAATAAGTCAGCAGTTAAATTCTAGTAGAGTATAGTTCTAAAATAATAGGAGAATTTGATAAATTTTACAGACGTTTAAGATATACCTAATTCTAGGAAATTATATTATGAAATAACAACGATTATTTACGTCTGCGAACTTCCTGCATCCCCTGGCGATTTTTTAGTATCAGATGACTATTAATCCTGTGGTGTAAGGTGCAATTTCTGATATGTTTCATGTGATTCTTGTTTTAAAAATATTAATGAGTGTGCTTTTGAATCAGAAGTAATTCCAATTCGTAAATTACTGAAATAAACATCTCATAATATGCAACATATATTTATCTATCAGATTCTCATGAATAAAACACAAAGAATGGTGAAAATTCAGAAATGGGATAATTAAGTTAGAATACGTATCGTCCCCCAACTTTAGTTCCTTAATATACAAGTCCACTATGTAATTAATCCTCTTACTACCTGTTCAGAGGGGTCAACCCTTGTACCTGCAGTTTGATCGCAAACTGGACGACAGCGTTGACGTTGTTCTAACTTTACACCTCTGGATTGCCCGTTTCCCTCAAGCATGCAGCATTACGCCCGCTACTGACGGACAACGCTTTTCTAGGAAACCATAGCTTAAGAGACCTTGCATGAGATTTTTGAGAGATACACGAAGTTAATATTATAGTCTTACACATACCAATGTTTTTCTATAACGTTTTAGTTTCAAAACAAATTGTAAGAGACCTTGCATGAACGATTTACACCATTTCTGAAATTGACTCATGTAAACTCCAACTTTATTGCTGAAAATAATGTATCTCTACCTTGACGTAATCTGGAAGCAGAAGCCCATGACGAACTGTACTTCTCGTGAATAATGGAAAACGCTGACTTATTCCTTGAGGATACGGGCACTTAAGTCAGCTGCGATCGATGAAGGATGCGCAGGAGGCGAAAGGCGCAAGTAAGCTCTAGGCGAAGACCATACAGCGTATGGAATAGCCGAATAATATTTAATTTATCTGATTTTCTTAAGAAAGTCGGTCTGTTTTACCTATGATTACTGATTTAATTTGACTACCTACATTAAATTATGTCGACGTATACTAAGATTCAGGCCACTTGACCGTCGTCGCCAAACATTTTGGCTGTGTAGAAAATCAAACTCAAAGTTCTAGGAGAAGAAATTCAAGGTTTGGTGGTACATTTCTAGTCGATCATAAGTAATTCCACCTTAAGAGCAGACCAGATTGCTAATATTAAATAAAAGAAGAGAATTGTTAAAGAATAGAACAAATGCTCTCAATCGAAGCTCAGCGCAAAAGACTGAAATTGTTCTTGGATTAATTCATTCCACCTTAAAATATCTCTTCAACTTTAATAATTGCTCAGAGTAATAGGAAGGCATGGGTAACACAAGAAATGAAGAATAAGACTGATAGGTAATGAAAAACACCCAAAAGCTTGGATCCAAGAGAAATGAAAAGTGGTTGAAGATTTATTGGTGAAAGGGAAAACAAACGCAACTTATATGAAAATCAAGAGAGAGGAAAAATAGTAGCAAGAACATCAGGAGGGCGGATAGGAGGCCAATTCTGGAAAAATAAGAAAGGGAAGAAAGATGAAAGGAAATCTAGATCAGTCAGTAATAGAAGAAGAAGAAGAAGAAGAAGAAGAGGTGGCTGATGAAGAGGTAGGGGACAAATTTTTAGGTCCGAGTTTGACAGGGCGCTGACTGATCGGAGCAATTGTAAAGCGCCAGGAATTGATAACATTCCACCGGAGTTGATAAAATATTCGGGGAAGAAGCAATATCATCGCTGTTCAGGATAGTTTGCGAAATCTACGAAACAAAAAGAATACCAGTTGTTTTAGGAACAACTTGATTATACCTATATATAAGAATACTGGGACTGATAGATGCGAACAGCATAGGTCAATATTTTATGCGTGCAAAATAGTTACGAAAATAGTATACAGTACATAGGAGGTTAGAACGTCAAATATAATGTGAGTTATTAGAATATCAGTTTGGTTTTAGGGAGAATGTAGGGACAAGGGAAACAATATTGACTCTGCGTCATATCGTGGAAGATAAGAAAAAACAGAACTACGTTCATGGTATTTGTAGATTTTGCAAAAGCCTTTGATAATATAAAGTGGAACACACTACTACGAAATATGAAGAGGGCAGAAATAATATCACAAAAGGAGAGTTTTCCAAAACATCTACAGAAGGCAGTAATTAGAACTGATGACGAGAAAAGAAAGCAGAAATCAAGAAAGTAGTAACAAAAGGATGCAGTCTGTCGTCCATGCTGTTTAACTTAAATATAGAACAGGCGACGAAGAAAGTTAAAACTGAATATTGAAAATGAATCATATTGCGAGGAGAAGAAATAGAAACCTATGGTTTGCCGCTGATATTGTAGTATTAGGGAAAGCAGAAGAAGACTTGGAAAACGTAGTAAATGGCATGAACGTGGTCCTAGAGAAAGAGAACAATATGAGGAATATAGAGGGAAAACCAAGGTGTTGTGTAGTATGGGAAACAGTGGAATAACCATGGGTGTTAGATGGGAAGGTATATTTTGAAGGAAGTTAAGAAATGCTACTACTTGGGCAGCATATTAACTACGGATGGTAAAAGTATAGTAGAAACAAAGAGCAGAATAGAAGGGGTAAGAATGGCTTTAGCATAGAAGAGAAATTTACCTAAGGCTAATATATGAATTAATATTAGGAAATCATTAATAAAAAATGGAAGGATGGAGTTGCAGAAAGAAAAAGAGTAGAATCTTTTGAATTGTGGTACTGTAGAAGAATGCTGAAAATTATATGGGTGAATAGGGTAAATAACTATGAAGTTTAGAGCAGTATAAGAAGAGTGTAAAATATGGAGAACGTTGACGAAGAAAAGGGATATAATAATAGGTTACATTTTTAGACATGATGGTTTTGTAAAATTATCGTTTAGGGAAGTGTGCAGTAAGAAGAGAAGAGGGAGGCCAAGGATGGAATAAGCTAAGCAGATATGGGAGGAAGTAGTAGTTAAGTAGCAATGAAAAGCATGCGCCGTATACTTAAGCATGAGTACTACTCCTACAACTAGGTTAATAGTGCGTTCCCTTTAATATGTAGATTTTATTCCTTTATTTTCACTATTT